>JALPMU010000036.1:0-210307 GCA_024243985.1 Nematocida sp. LUAm3 | reverse complement strand
CAATCAATAAATTTTTTATCAATGAAAGTATTTTTGCAAAATATGTAAATTTAGAAGAAAAGAGTGCCCGAACCTAGTGGATCTTTCTGTCGCTCTTCTATGGCATATTTCTGCCATCTATTATGCCATTGGCTTGAGAAGGACATAACCCAATAATATGCGCAAATAGAGACATAGAGAAAGATATAGCCATGTTCTCAAGACCTTCTGATCTTAGAGAATCACCATAAATAACACAGCCCTGTGCACATAAGACCAAAACAGAGTATAATGGTGTCTCTTATATTTGTTTCTGCTGCGTATCTAAAGGGCCTTCTATGAAGAGAACTAAAACAAAATATATTTTCTGCATGCAGTCTCATACTCCTTTTAAACATTAACTTATTTTTTACTTCCTGATAAATACTTTTTATTTTTATTTTTCTTATTTATACATAATACTCTTAAAAATAAACAAAGAAGAAGTACTATAGCTATAGAAGTATGTCTAAATAACTACTTTATCCATTTGAAATAGGTATAGAGGTTTTTGGATTAAAAACCATTAAAAGATACATTTTAAACTCTTCAAACTCTTCTATAATTGTTTCTTTGAGATCTTCTGATGGGACTTGATCTGTCTCTGCTACGTCTTTTGGCTTTTCGTTGGACTGTTCTAATGATGGTGGGTTTGGTGCCGCTTTCCTTTCTTCTCTTTCCCTTTCCACCTTTGCCTTTATCTGCTCTTCTCTTTCAGGATCTTTTAAATTGAGTAAATAGAATTCTTTGTCAAACTCTGCAGGCGCTCTGCACATATGACATGTATTTCTGTCTTTATCGCTATCAGCCTCCAAATATCCCTTTGCGCACTTTATGGCACATTTCATACACTGCCAATGCCCACAATGCCACATAATATATGCCTCTGCGATTTTAGAGATACTTTCTCCGCAGATTATGCACTCTTCATCATCTAGTATACTTTTTATCCAATTTGACAATATCTCGTCTTCAGTAACAATACTTTGTAGCATATACCACAACACTCTAAGATTTATGGCAATGTTTGTGTTTGCTAGTTTGTCCAGTATTTCTTCCCCTGAATAGCATTTTACTATTCTTTCCTTATAGTCCAATTGGGTTGTTATGTCTTTTCCCTGCTCATCAATCAGTGTGTAGTGTTTTAAGACCACATCTTGTAATCTACACATGTTCTTTAGAGGATCAACTACATGGGAAATATTCCAACATTTTACTTCATGCTCTTGAATCATTAGGTTAAGAATGCAGAGAACTTCTAGATCCACAAAGACTTCTTTAAGCATCCCAACCCAACTCAACAACCCAGAATCTATACTAGCATTGTTTGTATCTAGATCATATATATAAATCCCCACCCATACAACATGATACACTGTCTTCATACACCTCTTTAACTCTCTATATGCTTCTTCAACCGAATTACTGACTAGAAAGTGGAAAAGCTCCTTTCTATTCTTAGTTTTTTTAGATTCTTTTAGACTCTCTCTTGCAAGCTTGGAAAGGTGCGCAGAAGAAATAGTATTTTTTTTCGAAAATATAGAGTTAATGATGTAAGGGGTCTTTTTAGCCCATTTGAGATTTCCAATAGGCAGAACAGGATTGTTTTCGCTGTCTAATAGCTTCTTGTCTATTGAGCACCCATTTTTATGCAGGTCTTCCATTATTTTCTCTGTATTCATTAGCTTAACCTCAAAAAGCTCTTTCCTTATCATCCTTGGAAAGAGACCCCACAGATCTTCTTCTTTTTTAATCCCCATACAGTCTATAACTACCGTAACCCCTGGAGGATATATATACTTGGTAAACATGCTCCTGATGAAAGACACTTTTGAATTATAAAACTCAACTGATTGCACAGCAAACATAATCTTGGGAGGGTCTACGAATATTAATTTTTCTTCGCTTACTTCTTCGTCAATAGATCCTTTTACATTATGGAAGCGAAGCATATCTACCTTAATCCTTGCTCCCATGCATGTAAACATCTTTCGCAGAACCTTAGTGTCTTCTTTAATAGCTTCGAATCCATCTATGTCAAGCATACTGTAGTGCGCATGGACACATAGTGTGTTATAGCTTTTTTGAAACTCCTCAATTGCTTCTTGAATGCTTTTAGAGTTTTTTAAGTATATTTTTAGTTGGGGAAGCCGCGCATAATTATTCTCACTAGTTATATAATTTTGACATTTAAAGAAGCGTGTACTTATCTGTACACTCATGCCTTCAATTCTTTTTAAGAATATTCTTGACTGCATGCGTTTATCTAGGAATTTGGCTATGTCATTAGCAATATTTTTGTAAACAGGACCTTCCAAATATCTTATATCCATAGTTTTAATTGCTTCTGGGGAGTAGTATACCATATCCTCTTCTTTGGATATGCCACAGAATTTGCAGTACTCAATATAGATAATTATTTTTTCTGCTATAATCCATGGAAAAGATTTACCCCACACTTCTTGAAAAGTGCGTGACATGCAGAACAAATGTAAGGCTTTAACTAGCAAAAAGTTTTCCAGAGATATGCATTCTCTATATGCTTTTATCAATGCTTTAAAACTGCTTTTATCCAATGAAAGATTGTCTATTGTCCTGCCATAGTAGATATTGCGAATGTTCGAGATTTTTTCCAAATTTGGGAGACTGAGTAACCGTATATATTTATACATGATCATTGCTTCTTTTGGCAAAACTATTTTCTTTGTGTGTGGAAAATCCTCTAGACCAATAGAGCATCCTTCGGCCATCTTAAGTTTCTGGAAATCAATTTTGTCTATGTTTGAATGGTATACATATATTTGTTTGATTTCGCGAACGCCAATCCATTTTTCAAGAAAATCTTCAATAAATTCCCAGGGGCACCATCCGATAGAAATTGATATGGGGTTGGTTATGTTCCAGTTGAGTTGGCCAAGTATCTTTTTTCTTAGATGGCATGTTGTACAGTTTAGAAAGGACGCGCCAAAATCTATGTTTTCCTTAAAATTGCCATATATTTCTATATTTTTTTCTATTGCTGTCCGCTCAATAAGCATTTTGGTGACTTTCAATGGTATATCCTGGCCTATATATAACCTCCTACATCTAATAGCCCCTATTGTTTTTAGAATATTCTGTACACTGTTATAATCAAAACGTTTGGGTCTATGTCCATTCCTTGTAATATCATAACCTTCTAAATCTATGTAGTATTTGCCTGCGCTATTTATATCCATGTCTATGTGTTTTATTCTTAGATAAAGATAATGTACATCAAGATAATAATCATGATTAGCAGAGGTAATAAATATATTAAAGTTGCTCATTAATACATCTATTATTTTGTTTTTTTCTTCCTCAATATTTGCAGATTCTTCTAAGAAATCTTCTATGCCATACATCGTAGAAAGCAGCATTATGAGCGCTACAAGTATCTTCCATGCATATGCTATTATGTATGTACGTCTTTTTTCTCTTTTCAAAAATATTTCCATTTTTCTTTTTTATTTTTCTTCTATTTATGCTTTATCTAATAATTCTATCTATTGATGCTTCTTTTTCATTTTTCAATTAATTTTTTTGCGCCTCTATAATAGAAACCCCTTACATTTTTTATTCTGCCCTCTCAAGGCAAGGATACATCAATAACTTATAACTGCTAAAACTGTAACCCAACATCACCCCAATCTCTCTGTATATATCGAACATGCACACTTCGTCTTAAATTCTGTGATGCGCTACTTTAACTTTTTTTCGCTTTAATACTAAAATACCTTTTATTTCCATATATTCCAAATTGTCAACAGAAGAAAGGAAAGCACAGAAAAAAGTTTAAACGAGCGGAATGTTTCCTTGTCATATATAGTAGTATGTTCTAGCGAGTTCCTTACAGGAAACATACCATCTTTTTATCCAGCTTTTAATAGATTAAAACGATTGCAATAAAGCATCTTCTGTTAGCGGCTCTTCTTCTGAATAGTTTAGATGTAAGAAATAAAAAGGCTTGTCAAAGTTTGCAATACTTCTGCAAAAAGGACAAGTATTAGCTGAGGCATACCAGTTCTTTGCGCATACTCGACACATGCAATGTTTGCACTGATGCATAATGTATATTTCTGGGCTTTTATAATCATCGCTGCATATCAAACACTTTTCATCGCCTAGAAGGTCTTTCTCCCATTGATCTATATTGGCATCGGAGCTGTTCTTACCATCTTTTTCTAAAATGAATGGAAGTACTCTGCGGTCAATAGAAACATTTTTCTCTAAAAGCTTTTTCTTTATCCAATATTTTAAATAATTGCTTCCTATGTTGTAGTTTGGCATTTGTAGCACATTTTTCTCAGATATTGCTGTAACTGTTGCATCAAATGCATTATACTTTCTTAGTAGTATGCACTTTAGCTTACAGTTCTCTTCTGTATCTATATGCACATCTAACCTATGTAGATGTTCGATTTCTTCTTTCTTAATTCCTAGATTGAAGATGCATAGAGCCACCATATCTACAAAGATTCTTTTAACTATTCCAATAAAAGTGGATAGCTCGTCTATTGTAGCAAATAAATTTAAAGTAGAATCATGTATTAGTACGTCCACGTACATGATACAACGCACTGTAGTTGAAAACTCTTTTAGCTTTGCGCATGTCTCTGCTATTGATCCACTAATCAAGAAGTGGTAGATTTCCTTTTGTTCCTTATTCTCTTTAGAGACTGTTTGGTTTTCTAATGCCAGTCTAGAGAGATATGGAGCAGAAAGAGTAAAATCTTTTAAGAACATGCACTTAGTAATGTGGATATGGTTTACAAACCATTGGAGCGACCTTATCCTTAGAACAAGCGCATTTCTTTCCATGCATTCTAGCGAATAGCCTTTTTCTTGTAGTTTCTCTATAATAATAGATGCATTCCTTAGAATAACTTTAGAAAACTGGCAATTTGCCAATTCTCGGAAGAGGCTCCAGATCTCTTCTTCTTTAATATCATTATAGTCTATATAGACCCTGGTTTTTGAATCATAGCTATATTTGGCAAGAATACTTTGGATAAAACCTACATTGCAGCTGGTAAAATAGAGCTTTTTTAAAATAAATTTGTGTTTGCGCGCTTTGAAGCATTCTTCCAGTGTCTCCTGAGCATCTATCTCAATAGGCTCTTTCATGTTGCAGAAATATAGATGGTCTACAGTGATGCCATGGCCCATGCAGGATAGTAGTCTTACAAGTACTTCAGCCCAATTTTCTGGAGCCAACAAACCATCTATTATAATTTCGCTATATCCTATGTGAACACATAGAATATCATATTTCTCTTGAAACTTCTCAATTGCTTCCTGTATCTCTTCTGACCTTCTCAGATGGATATAAAGAGGAGGAGCAGTGCATTCTATATTATCATTTTTATCTGCGTAGAATAACCTTGAACAATCAATCATCATGCTGTTAAAGGCTGAGCTATTTGTTGTAATACGTTTTAAAAACTCACATGTATCTATGTCTATTTGATATGGAAGAGAAGTCACATAGCTGTTTTGTCCATCCACATCCAATAAACATATTCCCATGCGGGAAATTATGTCTAAAGTATACAAAGCTTGAACATCCTCATCTGATGTGTAGCATGATCGAAGTGCAGTCTGAATCAATATGTTCTTTACCACAATCCATGGAGACGAAAATAACTTTTCTATCTCTTTATATGTGGGTGGCATGTCAGTTAGTATTATCTTTTCTACTTCTAAAACTTTTTCCTGTGAGCTGGCTATTTCTTCCGCAAATGCCTTTCCACATAATCCAAAGATGTGGGCATCAAGATCCAGTTGGAATTCAATTCTGTTAGTAGAAAGGAATTTATAAGCACCAGGCATCTCCCTTAGCTGTGGCATATCGTATAAATCTATAACTCCGCAATCCATATTGCTTATATCGGGAAAAACTATACTCTCTATTTCTAGCAAATTTCTTAATATAATATTGAGTGTGTTGCTCATAAGAATCCTATTCAGATCAAGCCTTTTGATATTTAAGTCTTCAAAAATAATTATTTCAAGTGCTCGGGTACTATAGTGCTCCAAAATCATCTCAACGGTCTCATTAGAGCAGCTCCGAAGAATCAATTCCATAGAGGCTACCTCTTCCCAAGAAGTGTTTAAAAGCATATTTTGCTTATTAATCCCCATTGAATGTGGGTTATAAGCATCCTTTCCACTGAGCATACCAGCCACCGGCCCATATATCTCCAGCACATTAGTCACAATTGCTCGGTCAATAAGCATTTTGACAATTCTATAGGGTATAGCTTTCTCTAGAGTTTCGTTGTGTAAGCGTAGCGTGTGGCATCTAATTACGCATATTTTTTCCAACACTTTTTCTAAAATCATCCAGTCTTCTGTTTTAATATGTTTCATTTGTGTTAATAACATAAAAGAATAATCCTTAAGATCCACAGAGTATAACGGATCCGTATAAGTTATATGCGCACAAATGTCTTTTAGAGTTGGAGTTTTGCCCTCTTTTTGTATATAATGGCCTAAAAGCGTGCTTGCTACCTTTTCCTCTGTGATGTAAAAAGCACATACTGTAGAAAAAAGAGCTATAATCATTAGAACTACTCTATGTACGAGTCCTGACATACAGCTCCTCTTCTCCCTTACTTTTAGAAAAGCGTTAACTCTTGCAAAGCAATAGTTCATTGTAATTCTCATACTGATCAAATAAGTTTAAAAATATTTTTTTATTTTTGTAAATTTATACCTGAAAAAACTGTATGCTTTGTTCTATTAACAGAAATATGCAAAACAACAAGATATAACATGACCATATTTAATGAGATATTATTTGTATAAAGAACATCTTCCCTAGATATCTCCCACATGCTCAATCTAACGCATTGCGTTCACTATTTCAATATTTTTCACTTAGACACTTTGTTATTCTCACCCCAAGATATTTAAGCAAAGCTGTTTCTAAATAAAGACTATGTCTAATAATGTCTTGTTCTAAGAATTCAACTCTACCTCTTCTAATTATATTGCACACAAAACTATGTTGGTTGGGCTTCTTTTTATGTATATATTCTACTGTATAATGTTCTATATATTTTTAAATGCACTCCTTGCCTCTTTGTTGTTTCTCTTCTCTTTGTTTCTACTTTTCTTTGTTCTTCCGTATGCTTTCATTTACTCTCTATACACTTTACTCCATTCTTCTTGCCCAAATAAATATTTTCTTATACAATAAAACCTACTCTTTACTAAATCTTCTTATACTTTTTTAATATTCAAATACTTTTTATTTTTAAATACTCTTATGTATTTCTAAGAAAAAATAGAAAAAGGTAGAACACAAAAAGTAAAACAAACAATTTATTCTTTAACTATCTTGCCAATGCGATCATATACTCCAATTCTCAACAAACTCAAAGTCATCTTCCGTTAGATTTTCGTTTGTTCGGTCTTTTGGACATAGAAAACAAGAAAGTTTGGCAAAACGCATACTTTTCTTGCATTTTGGACAGACACTTTCTTTTTTCTCATAGCATTCTCTTGCACATCTTTGACATAGCCAATCCCGACATTGGTGTAGAATGTATATCGTTTTTGATTTTTGGGTTTTAAACCGGTTTCTACATCCAATGCACTTGTTTCCATCCATTAGGTCCCTCTCCCAAGGCTCCTGGCTCGCATCAAAAGCATTATTGCTTTGTTTAAACAATAGAAGTGCTGTTTGGTCTACAAGAACATTTCTTTCTAAGAGTTCGGCCTTCAACAAATATTTTAGATAATTTTCTCCTATTCTATAATACTTCATAATATCTGTCTCCTTTTCTCCAGCTATTACAGATTTTTCATCCTCATTAATTATGTATCTATCCAGCAATATATACTGCAACTTGTACTTGTTCTTTGTATCTATATGCTCATTCAACAAAGATAGTTGCTTTTCTTCTCCTATAATGTTTAGATCAAGAATTCTTAAAACCTCTACATGCACAAAGACAACTTTAACCAACACAATTAAGTTTGATATCTGCTCGATTGTAGTAGAGGCCTCTGTGCTGGATTTCAATATAGAGATGTTTAGATATGCAATAAGACATATTTCTGCTTTAAAGTTCTGCAATACACTACATGCTTCTACAACCGAGTAGCATGTCAGAGTGTGCATAATATTTCTCTTGTGTTTCTCTTTAAAAGCAGCTTGGCCTTCTTTGTCTACTATGAGTTTAAAAAGATACGTATTAGAAAGGGTAGGTGCTCCGTGGAAAAGATTTTTCACAAAAAGAGGATATTCCAGAAACCATTTTGCACTACTTATTCGTAGAGAAATCTCATTATATTTTATATACGGTGTTATATAGCCTTTACTGCGGAACTCTTCTACGATTTGGGACGCACTTATTAGAAAAATGTCAGAAAATGCATAGTTCACTATTTTCTGACAGAGACACCATATGCTTTCTTTTTCAATGCTCTGGCACTCAATATAGATCTGAGCTCCTGGAGCATAGCTATACCTATCAAGGATTCTTCTAATGAAGTTCTCATGGGAATTAAAAAAACAAATTCTTGTCACTTTAAACATAGACACGAAAGGTGCTATTTCTGATAAGTTGGAGTTGGGTTGGGGGCTGTCTTCTCCAATAAAGTCTTTCATATTAATGAAAGAGATGTTATTTGCTTTGATTATATGTCCCATACATGCAAATAATTTTACAAGAAGATTGGCATCATTTTGGGGATTATCCGATCCAATTAGATCAACTATGTTATATTTGGTGTGCGTAGGCAGCATGTCATAGTTTTCTTGGAATCTTTCGATTTCACTTTGTATTTTTTCATAGAATTTTAGCTCTATTTTGATATAAGGCAGCTGCAGGCAGTATTTTCGTTTAGAGTTTTGCATGTTATTTGAACATATAAGATATTGCTCTTGTAGTGGAAAGTTAGTGTTTCCAATGTTACACATGAGCTCAATTGAGCATTTGTATATGTCAAAAAAATGATTTATAGCGCTAAAAGGCTTACAAACAGGCTTCTTTAACCACATCACTCCCACTCTTCTAAGAACTTGTAAATAAGTCTCATTCGGCATAACCTCTTCTATTGATATTTTGCAAAAAGTGCAATAGTCAATGTAAACTATCACCTTTTTGGAGATAATCCATTCACAAGAAGAGAGATTCTGAATTTTGTTAAAAGTATATGGCATATAGCTTAAGTATAAAGTTTTAGTGTATAAAATATTTCTTGTGGACCCATTCAAGTTGTTTTGGCATATTGTTGCAAGCACTTTAAAGCTAGTTTGATCCAGATAAAGGCTAGTGATCATTACACTATAGGAAAGATTACAAATGCCTGTAATATTTTTCAACTTTGGAAGTTTAAGCAATTCTATAGACCCATATATTCCAGTCCCTTCCTCCAGAAAAAATATGCTCTCTACTTCTGAAAGATCCTTTATGGCAACACGGCATTGTGATGTAAGATTTGTTTGCTTCAAATCAAGCTCTTTTATGTTTATGCTCCGTATGTGCATATTGTTAATTTTGCGGGTACCAATCCAATTAAGAATTGCCTTAAAAATAATTTCTGAGCAATCCATAATATAAAGTGATATTTGTGTACATATGATCCAGTTCATCTCTAAAAAGGCCTTTTTTTGTAGATTTTCTATCCTTTGATTCATAAAGAATGCATTGGGTGGGGTTTCTTCCTCATGGAAGCCATATATATTTAGCCTGCACTCAATTACCATTCGCTCAATAAGCATTTTGACCAACCCAAAGGAAAATCTCTTTAAATCGACATTCAGGCTTTTACATCGAATGCCTTCTATTTTATGTAGTGTATTCTCTAGTTTTGTGTGTGTTTCTGGGCTTTCTTTTTTCCCGTTAACAATGAGGTCTGTGAGATCTATGTAGATGTTGTAACTGTCCCGGGCATATTTTATTTTCATGCACAGATCATTTATAGCAACTGAGCTGTAATGACTAGAATTATCCTCTTCTATTATATCAAAATACTCTACTAAGTTTTGTATTATTTCTTTTTTTCCAATTATTTTAAGCTTTTCGAGATATCCTCCCATACAAAAACCTTCACCAAGTAGGGCCATAAAAAGCACAAGAATACTCCATTTGTGTGTTATGGTATACATTCTTCCTCCTTCCGTTCTTAAAAATATCTTTATTCTTACTTTTTTATTTTTTTCTATTTATACATTATTCCATAGAACTATTTGCTGATTTGCTATTATCTTTTTAATCAATTTATTTCTACAATGAATACATAGAGCAAAATATCCTTTTAATCATGCTCTTAAGTCAAAGTTCAATATTAAATTTGAATTAATAGTTTTAAACGATATAGCTGGAGGAGTCTAGCATTACACTATTTATATCATCTCAGAACAATATTTATTAGTTGGCATAGCAGAAGTTTCATAGCACAGTACTGCAATACTTTTTACCATTTAAAAGTTATATAAGAGGAGCAAAACCTAGAAGAGGTATATAAAAGGAACAAAACCTAGAAGAGATCTGGCAAACAGTCTAAATGACTAAAAATACCTTTTATATGAACACTCACCCCCAATTCTGTCTAAACACACATATTCTACACTGCCTCTTTCCACATTCTGTCTAGATCTACATGCTCTTACTCTAAACACACTAGAGTAATAAACAGCAACTCTTTTAAGACATCACAAAGTATTATTAAGTCCACACTCAGGCTTTCTGCATGCTTGAATCCTTGGCAATTATGGTTGGACGGAATTTCCTTGGGGGTAGCACTTATAAATATTGTCCGAGTATTTGTTATTTTCCAATTTTAAGTTGTATAATTTCGCCATTTGGTCAATCTCTTCTGGGGATATTGAGCAGAGGTGTATAAAAAACGATGAAATTCTTTTTATATTCGGCATAAAAATATTTTCCATAAATACATTAATAGTATTAGCAGTAATTTTATAAAATAAATGGATTTTTACATTTTTTAGATCTTGGTTAAATATTTGATCTTTGGGAACACTGAGTTTAGACTTATATTTTCCATCAGATTTAGTTTTGTATAGACAATAAAATTTAATCAGGTGACATCCTCTTAACTTAGATAAAGCTGAAGATAAAATATATAAATCAGCGACTTTATCAACATATTGCAAGGAACTATAGAAAATTATAGAATTTACTCTAATTTCTGATATATTATATAGAAGAGAAGCTAAGTTTTCTTCTTCCTTTGGACCTCCATTTAAGTTAGGTAGATAAATAGCTGTTTTTATATTTTGAGAGCTTTTGGAAATATCTACCACATATTTTTTTGTTGCGGGAATAAACTCAATATTGGAATCATCTAAATTAATTTGTTCTCCGTTTTTCCATATTTTAATAAAATTAGCTATACAACAACGAAAGTCGGAAATAGAACAGATCGGATTGTTGTTAAGTATTTTGGTTAAACCCCAGTCTATTTCGTGGCTGTTGTGGTTTTGGTTGGGTTGGGTTGGGTTAATCTGTGCATGGTTAACCTCTGGCTTAGTATTCGGTTTGGGTTGGGTTAAGTCAAGCTCTCTGCTTTCAATTTCTGATTTAGTAAGTCGATATTGGGTTGGGCTGGTTTTTGTGTTTGTAACTTCTGGTTTAGTCTCTTTTTCAGTCTTCCTGGGTTGTATATTTGTAACCTCTGGTTTAGTATTAGAGTGTGTCTTGGGTTGGTGTTGTATATTTTTGGCTTCTGGTTTAGCGTTTTCTTTCTTGGGTGTTGGCTGATTCTCACTAGCATTATTTGACAGCGCTGGTGATGCTATTGGCACAGCCTTATTCTCCTTGGACATGCTTGTTCCTGTTATATGCCATAAACCTACACATATACATATAGTTCCTATGATGCTTATTGTTCCAATTATTGCAAACTTTATAACTTTATCTTTGCTCATGGGGCTATCAAAATTATTGCTATTTATATCTTTTTTTAATTAATTTTTGGAAAAATGATTAGTTCAACCAATTGAGCTAACTATTTTATCTTATACTCACAAGTAATCTGCCAATAGTTTTATTTTTAATTTATTTCGAAGTCAACTTCTGCAACCCAACCCAATCTTCTCCATCGAGGGGATATCATAGCTTCGCTTATATATTTGGAAGACATTTGCAGAAATTTATAGAATGATTTGTTTTTACTATGTAGAGATGGATTATAGATGATTTATCTCAACAAATTCAAAGTCATCTTCTGTTAGATTCTCTTGGGTTGCATCTTTTGGGCATAGCGCTAAAAAGGGCTTATCAAAATTAGCAATAGCTCGGCAAAAAGGACAGATAGCTCTTTGTGCATAACAAGCCACTGCGCATGGTTGACAGATCCAATGCTTGCATCGATGCATGATGTATATGTCTGAGGTTTCTGGAGAGTTATAGCATACTGAGCACTGCTCATCATTTACCAGTTTTTGTTCCCATTCCTCTAGATTGGCATTAGAGTTGCTCTCGCCATTGCTTTCAAAAATGAATGGAAGGGCTTTGGGGGCAATAGCCACATTTTTTTCTTTAAGCTTTTTTCTTAACAAATATATTAAATAGCTTCCTCCTATGTTGTAATTTAGCGTCTTTGTTTCACTTCCTTCAGATGTTGTTAGATTTTGTGCATTATCTATCTTATATTTTCTTAGAAATATGTTTTTTAGCTTGTGTTCGCCTTTTATATCTACCAGCGCATTTAGCTCACTTAACTTGTGCGTTTCTTCTTCTTTGATTCTTAAATTAAAAATACTTAGAACTTTCACATCCACAAAGATTCCTTTTAGCATTTTAATAAACGCAGATAGCTCTTCTACTGTGGTAAAGGAAGTGCAGTCAGAGTTGCACATTAATATATCCAAGTAAGCAATATTTTCTATTATGGTTGAAAAGTCTTTTAACTCAGCGCAGGCCTCTGTTACTGACCTGCCAACCAAGAGGTGACAAAGTCTTTCTTGTTCCTCACTTTTTTTAGAGCTCTCTTGATGTTTTGATGCAAGTGTAGAGAGATGTATAGGAGAAAGAGTAAAGTTGTTTGAGAAAATGCACTCTGTAATAAAAAGATTCTCAGCAAACCATTGTATGGATCCCATTTCTAGAACAAGCTCGTTCTTTATGATAGATTTCACTAAATATCCCCTTTGGATCATTCTCTGAACCAATTTAGATGCATTTCTTATAGTAATGGAAGAAAACTGATAATTTGCCAAATCCCGGAAGAGGCTCCAGATTTCTTCTTCTTTAATCCCAGTATAGTCTATGCAGATTCTGCCGTCTGGCGAGTAGCTATACTGAGTAAGCATGTTTCTAATGAAATCCACCTTGCAATTCTTAAAATAAAGCTTTTTAAAAATAAACTTGTACTTTCGGGCTTTGAGATACTCTTTGACCTCTTCCTGGATGTTTATCCAAATAAAGTCTTCCATGTTGTAGAAATATAGATGGTCCACAGTAATGCCATGGCCCATGCAGGACAGCAGTTTCCCAAATACTTCGGCATAATTTTCTGAGGCAAACAAGCCATCTATTATAATTTGGCTATACCCTACATGAACACATAGAGTATCGTATTCCTCTTGAAACTTTTTAATTGCCTCCTGTATCTCTTCTGACCTTCTCAGATAGATATAAAGATGAGGGGCACGGCATGTTATTTTATCATCTTTTACCATATTATCCATTCCTGAGCATTCGATTTCCATATTCCCAAACTCTAGACTGTTTATTGCAATGCTTTTTAGGAATGCATTCGTCTCTATATCTATATCTTTTAGAAGATTTAAATTAGAGCTATACATGTATCCTTCCAATAAAAATACTCCCATTCGAGCAATCACTTCTAAAGTATACATCTTCTGAATGTCCTCATCGTCCATATAGCATGTTCGAGGCTTAACTTGAATATATAAATATTTTACACGAATCCATGGAGAAGAAAATAGGCTCTCTATTTTTTTAGAGGTAAAGGGCATATTAATGAATCGCAGGTCTTCTATTTCTAACATACTTCCCTGTGAGGCAGCTATCTCTTCTGTAAATATCCGCCCGCAGAATCTGAAGAGGTTTTCATCTATATTGAGCGACTTTATCTGGGTGTGGCCAGTAGAAAGAAAACTGTAAATACCGACAAGCTCTTTTAGCTGAGGTAGACCATTTAAATAAATAGATTTGAAAACTATACCAGCAGCAGGAGAAAAAACTATGCTCTCTAATTCTAGCAAATCTATAAATAGAATATCGATTGGTTGGTGCATAATAATACTGCCCAAATCAAATTTCTTGATATTTAAATTAGAAAAAAATATTGATCTAAATGGTCGAGTATTGTAATGCTTCATGATGGTTTCAAATATTTCATTAGAGCAATTTTTAAGACTTAACCACATTGGGTTGGATTCGCTCCAAACAGTGCCTAGAGGCGCATTTGGCATTGTAAACTCTTCTACGTGCGAGGAAGAGCAAACACATTCCTTGTCTACATCAGATATTATCCCCTTGATTCGTAGCATATCGATCACAACTACTCTTTCAATGAGCATTTTAACAATTGTAAAAGATATTGGTCTCTCGTCATCATTATTGCATATATATATGGAATGGCATCTAATCGCACGTGTTTCTACCAGCATCTTTCTTAGATCTTTCCAATGCTCTAGTATACAATCTTGATTTTGAGCCACTACCATAAAAGGATAGTCCTTAAGATCTACTGTGTACAATGAATCTCTGTACTCTATCTGTTTGTAAATCTCTTCTACAATAGAAGGTCTATCTATTTTTTTAAGAAAATGCTCTACAATTGTGGTTGCTACTTCCTCCTTTGTCATGCAGTGGACACGATCTGTGAAAAGAGCAGCTATAGCCATTAGAAACAGTATGCACACCACTCTCGGCATATTATTGGGCCTTTTCTGTGCTTTTAGAAAAGCGCTGGTTTCTGTATAGCAATAGTTCGTTGTAATTCTCATGCTGATCAAATAAAACCTAAAAAATACTCTTTTATATTTTTTCGTAAAAAAGCCGCAGGAGGAATATTATAACATTCTTCTGCACATATATTCTTAAGAAAAAAATATAGTATTCTATTATTTGTAAAGGATAAATAATTTATTTTTTATTAATCCCTGTGATACAGGAGGCAATAATAAAAGCATCTTGTCTAATAACCCACACTTTTCATTAATTCCTGTGATGCAAGTAAGTAATAATAAAGAGGTCTTCCAACCTGTTTTAATATAGAAAAGATTTTACTTTACTAAATTTTATTCCTGCCTACTCCTTTTTTCTTTGTCATCGAAATATTCTTCCTGTACTGTATTTCTGGGAGGAACAAGTTCAGAAAAGGTCGAGGAAGCTTCTTTGCTCTCGCGCGAAATGATTCTTTGTATATTCAAATCGTTTTTGTAGTGCTCTACTCTTGGACGCAAAAAAGCATCTATATAAAGATTTTCAATCCTCTTGGGAGCGCGCTCTATAGTGTGTGTCATTTGAACAGTCTCTGGAAGAGTAGATAGCTCTAATACCTCTATACTCTGCTGCGAGAGAAAAGAAAAGTCAATAAGGCTAAGCTGATCAGCTTCTTTAATAAGAACCTTTCTAAGCTTCTTCCACCTGCATAGCATAAAAGCATTCATGTTCTCAATAGAACACCCTGTAATACTTATAGACTCTATTCCAAGAGAAAACGACTTAATAGCAAGAAAAACTTCTTCAGTTACAGCATTCGAGCAATTGTTCAGAACGACCTCAGGAAAGGATGTTCTTTGTACTTGCACAGGGGCACTGTATCTGCTCTTACCAGACCCATCATATACATCTATATTCTTAATCTCCAAAGTTTCGCAGAGAGTGCGCGCAACCATTTCGTGGATTACTTTCCTGCTTGTCTTTTGCCGGGAGCCACCATGACCAAGAATAGTCAGATGGATGCAGAAAAACTTTTCTATTGAAAACAGAACAATTACAAAATCTTCCTGCTCCTGGAAAGAGCTGCTATCTCTAATAATCACACTCAAATACGGCTCTATTTTTGTGTGGACCCATCTGTTTTCCTTTTTTTCTCTACTTAAGTCGCTTTCTGAAATAGAATCATGCTCTGTATCAGAAAAGGGCGCATTGGAAGGCTTGGTTCGCCGAAGAAACAGTTTTAGTCCAGAAATAACATCTTTTTTCTCTTGTAAAGGAGGAGCGGACGAATTAGAAGCTTTTTCCTGTAAAATATTTTCTTTGATAAATGTGCCAAGACTCCATGTCGAGTCTTCCCTATGTTTCATTTCAACCCACACATAAAATAGAATCGCAATCAATATAAAACATCCAATAACTTGTTTAAACATGATCTTTTCTCGTTTTCTCTTTTTATAGGAAATCTTATTAAGGGACTCCAAAATAAACCAATAGATTACATCAAAAAACAACAAACGAAAAATTTACTAATTATACAAAGCATCTAGGAAGAAATTCTCCATAAAAATATATTTGTAAGAAAAAAACTCCCCAAAATTACCACAAATATAATAGCTTTCTCCAAAAACGAGTATTCTGGATAGATCAGCTTAGAGTCGCTCTCCTGAGCCGACAAAGGGCTGTTTTTGACCTTCAGAACAATATTTTCATTGGCCAAACAAAACTCATCCATTCCCACAGGAATTTCCTCTAATTGGCTCTCTTCTCCAATAAGCTCCAGAGACAAACAGCTGAAAGACATAGTTTTTTTTAGCTCAATCTGCTTTTTGGTAAGAGAAGAAAAGTCTATTTTCTTGTTCTCAGAAGAAATAGCAATAATAATGGAGAACTCAGATGCCCAGAAAATCTGATCCAAAAAGTTTATGGTCTCTCCCAAAAAATACATGATCTCTATTCTTGCAAGTATTCTTTTTTTTAGGATACGCATTATAAGAGGAAGATCTAGCGAGGAGCAGCGATTAAGGGAAAGATTGGTGGGCTTAGTCAGAGATGCTGGAACATGTGCTATTACACTATCCAACGTGTTTAGCTGGACTAAAGCAAAGGGAGTCTCCGTTTGCGACAACAGAATAATATTGCTTGCGTCAATAATTATGAGCAGCCGCATAATAATCCTTAGCATAGCTGGGTTCCTATCTAGATTCATTGAGTTAAAAGTAACAGAATAGCATTCTATTCTTCTTACGAGAGAAAGAACTGCGTCTGTTTTTTTGCTGTTTTCTACTATTTCCGTGTCTATACGTGGATGTGTTATTAAAGAGCCATTGTGCATTTTTATCTCGTACCGGCTGTCTATCTTTTTTATTCGCTGTATTAAAAACATCTCTACTGTAGTATCATCATCAACTTGTTTAATCATAAAGATCGTTCTTATGCCTTTTGCTATCTCCTCTACAACTTGTTCCTCTGAAATCCTTTCTGCAACACACCCAAAAAGAAAAAGAAGAAAAAAACACCACACCCACTTGTATTGTCTTTCTTTACTGTTCATATCCATTCATGTCTTTTCTTCCAGTAAAAGACGTGTTCTGAAAAATAGACCACTAAATGCTTTTGTTTTTTTGCCGTTTATTGGGCCATATTTTTATTTCTCTACAAACCCAATGTATTTTATGTAACTCGTCGATAGCAATTCATTTATTTTTTATTTTTATAAAAATCTTTTGATAGATATAAGCCGATTGTAGTATTCATGTAGATGTTGATCTTTTTTACAGAAGAAAAAAAGACATGCAAGGGAAATTAAATAGCGCTCTCTTTTTTATGCTTATTATATTCTGCGTAATTTGCATTTTATGCATAGTTTACTCCTTTATCCCGCACAGTCCTGCAGTGGAAGTGGAGAAGATAAAAGATGTATATCTCGCGCCTCCTCCATTGGCTTTTTCTTTAGAGGAGCTTCTTTTTTTCCATTTAGACAACTACAGAATTATTTTTTCTTCTAAAATCGCATCTAAGAAGCAGTGCAGCTCAGAGGCCTCCTCTCTTCTTCTTTTCATATACAAGAAAAAAGTCGGAACTGAGATATTGCTTAAAGAGCTGCATAAACAGTGCTTGGAGCTGGACAGCGAGTATCTATACAAGGAAAAGCAAATGGAAAAAGAAAGCATATATACAAAAAGCCTTCACGAGAACGCCTATGAGCTAGTGGAAAACACAAAAGTTGGAGTAATAACAGACATCTTCTCTTTGCAATGCAAGTATCCAGGAATCTACATTTTGGATGACTCTTCTCCAGAAACTCTAGAAAACTTAATTGCATCCTTTGGCGCATACTATATCAAGCTCTTTGCAAACACACCAGATTATTTTTCTTCTGCGTTTGCAGGAGGGCATATTTCTAAAATGAAGCTGTTTAGAGACCTCTGTTTGTGCGGGAAAATTCGCAAAGCAGCGCACTTCATTCTTCGAATCATAGACCCAAATTACAGATGCGCAGAAAGAGTTTCTCTTCCAAAACCATCTATCTTCTACATCACTATGCTCATCAAAACCAATCCATACTGCATTGCGGAAATAGGAGTGTTTCACTGTCTTCTTTTCTATAAAAGTGTTCCCTTTTTTACCCGGCTTATGCTTCTTTTTATACCCCAATAAATAGCTCAATATATCGAATCTCCATGCTCTTCTAGTTGCTATTTATTTTCTCTTATATTCTTTTTCTTACTATAGCGCTCCAATAATACTATACTGTGAAGTAGTTATTGCCTACACAAGTTTTTTTATCAAATCCTCACGGAGAAGCCCTATTATAATGTATATCGTAAGGAGGCCCACCATCAACAAGACATATGTCAAAAATAGAAATATATTGAGCTTTTGATATTTTGGGTTAATTCTTTCGTTTCTTTGGTAGTCTCTGCTCTCAAAAAGAGATCCCGCAAAGAAAATCAAAGAAGAAAGAAAAACAGTGTATGCTCCCGACCACACTCCTGTGCTACTTGTTATAAGAGTATCGTGGTTGTAAAGAACCATCAATATGCCAAATAGCCCAAGCGTATAACAAACAATCCGCAGCGCTCGTCTAATCCAGACAGAGTCTAGATCTCCAAATATTCCTTCAATCAGCCCCGCAAGAAGAGCAAACATAGAGGCAAACACATATATGAGGATAAACCCAATCTGCCAAATGTCCTTATTCGTAAAGATCGAGGAAGCCTCTCCAGAAACATTAATAATCAAAATAGGAAAAATGGAGACAACCAACCCAATAACGGCTATTCCAGCAAATACTCTGTTTGCGTGCCTGATCTTTTTAACAGATTTGCAGATAAAAGTGAACCAAACAGATGCAATTAAAACCACTATAAAAGAAACAATGCCTCCCAGCACAGAAACAGACCATGCCTCAAGAGAAGTAAAAAGAGAAATAAATATACCAATAATACTCACCAGACTTATTATAGTAAGCGGAAGTATTTTATACTGCTCATGTATCTGCGAGCTTCCATTGGTAATGCCTTCTACTCCGTCTGTTATGTCTTTTATAATTCTATTTATGCCCGTAGGGTTCTCATTTTCATCATCAGTATTTTCTTCTTCCAAGCTTCCTTCATAGTGCACGCTTACACTCTCGTCTATACTCCCGCTTGCACATATGCTTGATTTCTCTTGGGTTTCCTCTACTTTTTCTTCCTTTGCAATGGCCTTTGCGCCTGCTAGCTTGTTTAAAGAAACTCTTTGGCCCAAAACACTTTCATGGTAGACTCTATTTTCTTCCATTTTAATGATTAAAATTTTTTTTCCTTTTTAAGATGTTTTAGAGATGTTTTTAAGCAGCCCTAGTAAACCCAATAAATCCTAATGGACCATATGCCTTTTATTTTGGAGTGAAGAAGCCTGTTCTTTTATTTAAACATGGAAGTAAGTTTTTCCTTGTCAATACCTACCTCGCTTTTAAGCCTGTCGATATATCCCTGAAGAGTCATGACTTTTCTCCTCTTCTTGCAGATGTAATATATTATGTTTCCCATCATCGAGTATATCAGAAAAAGAAGCACACTTGCAACAGAAGAAAGAAGAAGAGAAAATATTGTGTCAATGGTGGACATTGAAAGCATAAAAAGAAAATTGTATTACAAATAAAAACAGAACACATTTATTTTTCATGAAATTCTTAAAACAAGAAAAGCAGCCAGAAAGTTCTTTTCTCTTTGTGCCAAACATTATTGGATACGTCCGGGCAGTTCTTCTTCTTCTTTCTCTTATGGCGCCAAAAGGAATATTTGTCTTCCTTTACTGCCTCTCATATATCCTGGATGCGGCAGATGGGTACACTGCTAGGATGTTCAAACAGGAATCACAATTGGGGTATATTTTTGACATGGCTCTAGACAGGGCCTCTTCCACAATTCTTTTCTCAAACATTTCCAGATACTATCCGTGGCTGTTTCCCCTCTGCTCCTTCCTTATTATCCTGGATCTGATATCGCACATGTTTGCAGTAGCCTCCGGGTTTATCAATAAGAGCTCGCACAAGGCACAGACCCAGGAGCCAACAGAGCATCCCATTGTAAGATATTGTAATAGCATACTTTCCATATACTATAGCAGATACATCCTATTCTTTATCTGTCTATTTAATGAGATGTTTGTCCTCAACATACTTTCCTACCACTCAAAAATGTTTGGCATCAGTCTGCTTCCTTTCTTTTTGTTTAAACAGCTGACAAACATCCTGCAACTCGCTAGGTCTTCTATTCTCCTTAGCACTTCTATCGAATGAGCTGATTTGTCCCTAATAAATAAATCAATTATTGGATGCTCTTTTCTTAGCAAAGATTTTCTTCTAAAGAACATGCAGAAAATATACTTCATAAGCATTTTTCTTTTAAAGAATGTCCTTACATCAGCCCAAGAAGAACCAGATCCCACCCAGCTACAAACCCAACCCAACCCCCTCACTGCTACATCTATCATCCCATTCTCAAAAGATATTTCTCTAAATGATTATAAAAGTTTTCAGAAGGAAAAAACAGAGCATAGCACAATCCAAGAGCCAGCTTCTTCTCTGCCGCCTACTTCCCAAGAAACCGCAAAACCCTCCGCTCTCCCCCAGAAGTCGGAAACAGCACGAGCCTCTATTATTCCGGGAATAGTAGATGGATTTGCCGAATACATCCCTAAGTCCATCTACTCATTAGATAACAAAGGCGCAGATCCAAGAGAAGACCCAGAAAAGAAGAAAAACAACCCATCGCTCTACAACTTGGAAGTAGGCTTTAAAAGACTCTTCAAAAAGGACAGTGACCCAAAAGATCCAGGAATCATACCAGAAAAATACAAAAAGGAAGTCTTTTTCCTTTTTTTCTTTATAGGATACGCCATGTGTGTCTCAGGAGAGCACTATAAGTCTTTTTTCCTCTCAACAATTATTTTTATATATCTTTTCTCCTATATAGTTTTTCTTTTTAGATCAGAAACCAATATAGTGTTCATCTCATATTTCGATATTTTAAATATTTTTCCAAAGATAAAAAGTAGCGTATTGGGGCAAATAGTTCTTTCTTGTTGCATTTCTGTAGTATTTTCGTATATTTTTATTTGGGCTATCCATTTATTTTTTACATTAACCATAACTCTGTCTTTCCTTTGGTTTATTCTGTACGGGCCAGGATATAAAGTTATATCTTTATACAGCACAGCAAGACTATTATTCTTTACACTGGTAATAGTCTTTATTGGGTTTTTCTTTGTTCTCCGGGCAACCCAAAAGAGAATAGAGATTCTTCTACTGAGAACTCTATTCGGATTCTTTGGATCAGTTCTTCTTTTCTTCTCCGGAGCAGAAATCTTCAATGTTCCCATGATTCTTCCCGGAATCCTCCTAAACTACCACTCAAAACCGCTCAACAATATACTATCAGAGGGATTAGCCTTAATCTTCACAACAGGCATATCCGTGTACCTCCAAGCCCAAAACACCTTTAAATTTAAAGAGTAAATATACTACCTCCATCCACCACATTATCTTGTACTAACTACCACATCATATACCAATAACTACCGCATAACCTGCCGCAATGACCACTTTACGTGTATCATGTATCCTTATGGCAAGCGCAAAGTATTAAATGTACTTCTAAATATTTTACGGAATCTTTTTATTTTTTTAAATTTTCAACCCCAGATGAAAGTAGAAGAAGTTTGCCCACAAAAGTACATTGAAGTTCTTTCTAAAGCCTTAAAAGAAGAAAAGAAGGTAGAAAGGCCAGCAGAAGCAGATTACATCAAAACAGGTCACGGAAAAGAACTAGCTCCCTCCAACCCAGACTGGTACCATATAAGAGCAGCTTCTATTCTTAGAAAGCTCTACATTGAGCAATTAAAGAACTCAGACAAAATGAAGCACGGATTTGGAACTCTTTGGTTCGCAAAAGTCTACGGAGGAGCAAAAAACAATGGACACAAGCCTTCACACACCGTAACAGGATCCAAAAGCTTAGTAAGAGGCATCTTACAAGCACTTGAATCTTCCCAACTCGTAACAAAAATACCAAAAGGAGGAAGAAAACTCACCTCCAATGGTATTTCTTACATGGAAACAATTGCCACAAGAGCCGCAGAATTATCGGTATAATTAAATTGGTTTAAATTAAAAATATTTTTTCTGTTTTTATGCAACTTACATACAAAGCAGCAGAAGGCTTCTTCCTATTTACTCCAATGATTCTTACTTTTATATATAAGAAACAGATGGAAAGATTAACCAGCCCGGAGAATGTTATATATTTCCGATGCGCTTTTGTTATCTCCGTACTTATTGATTTAGGAATCTCCTACTTAATTAAGAAGCAAATAGCCAAGAGAAACATAAAAACTAAAATTCGATTTGAAACCGACGATTACATTGCAGTTTCTGCGGATAAAACAGTAAAAACAGAAGAAGATGCAGAGGATACCACACCAGAAATAGAAATGACAGTTAGCGAGTATGATAACAAAGTAATTACCACGCACATGTCAAAGATCATTTCCAGTGCTCTGATATATACAGCCATCCACTTAATAGTTAAAAGCCCCCAACCAATTATGATGTTAATCCTCAACCCCATAAAGAACTTCTTCTTCTGCCCAATATACATCGAGTATCTAAGAGGAAAGTCTCTTCTCCGCCCATTCTCCAGAAACATCATGTTCACCATTGGAGAAACAAATGAAGAACAAGAAGGAACAGAAGAAGCAGAACAGCCATCCACTCAGATTCCAAAAGAATCCAAAAATCAAAAAGCAAAGAAAGAAGAGTAATTGCTTCTCCAAGTACCTAGAGACATGAAGAAATAAATATGAATTCTTTAAACTACATCATACACAAGCATACACCATGTACTACATTTTAGTAGATATTCTTTTTTATTCCAATAGCTATATGTTCTACATGTTTTTACAATATACATCATGCAATACTGCGCGCGATATGTTACTTATAGCGCATAGCGCAATATGCCACCTAGTAGCGCATTCTATAGCACAAATGATTCCTTATTGAGTCTCGGATTCTTTTTCTTTAACTCTTCCTTCAGAGCAGCTTTAATTACTATTTTTGCCATGGCGCGTACTTCAGAGTTAAGGAGAGCACTTTCTATTGTCATAAGTTTCCTTATTCTTTCATGTCTTTCCTTCCACTCATCGAGGATATGTGTCACTTCAAGTATAAACCATTCTACTCCCGCCTCCTTTACAATAGGAACAGTGTCTATCTTCCCTATAATCCCCATTTCTTCTACTGTTTCTCGTCCTGCTGCATAGTACATTTCTTCTCCATCATCTACTCCTCCCTTTGGAAGCGTCAACTTATGCTTCTTTCTGCTGGAAAGAAGAAGTATACTTCCTTTATATATAGGTATACATCCAGCTAGCTTTCTATTTGGATCGTTTTTTATTTTCTTTGGTATTTTAGCATGTTCAGTTCCTGCTAGGAAAATAGGCCAAAGAACAAATAGAGAAACAGAAATACCAAGAAGAATAGCAATCCATAGCTTCATGTTTTTTTATATTTCCGCATATTCCCTAAATACCTATATGAGCTATTCGTTTCATATCCAAACATATTCTGTTGGAGCATTCCCAAACAAAAGAAGAAAATAGACACATAGATCATGTTACGAGCGCTCAGACAAAGCTTCTATTCCAGGAAGTATTTTTCCTTCTAAAGCCTCTAGAGTAGCTCCTCCTCCGGTAAATAGGAAGTCAAAAGAGTTTCCTTCGCCTATAGCATTTACGTATCCAGCTGTATCTCCTCCTCCCACACAGAACACCGTCTGCTCTCCCTTTTCCATTAAGAGCTTTCTTCTATTTTTTATGGAAGAAATAAGGGAATTAGTGCCCAATGCAAATTTTTCTTCTTCCACTTTTCCCACTGTTCCATTCCAAAATAATCTTTTGCTCTTATCCACGAGTTCTCTTAAAAACTTTTCTGTTTCTTCTCCTATATCGCGCACTCCATGGGGGTCCGTTTCCACTGCAGATTTAGAGGATAGTTGCTGGGTGTTACTCATTCTGTAGTCTAAAGGAAGAAATATCCTTGTATTCGTGCGTAGCGAACTCTCTACTATTTCTAGTATTTTTTCTGATATTTTTTTTTCCTCAAAAGGAAGTCCTAAAAGGCCTCCTAAAAAAATATTTGAAGATACCCCAGAAAGGTTTTTTACTATCAAAATTTTATCTTCGAGTTTGCATCCTCCAATTATTAAAAGATCTATGGGCTTTTCCTGAGAAAATAAAAAACTATTGGGATCCTGGGAGTGCTCAAGGAATCTCTGCACCTCTTTTCTTCCCGGAGCAATAGTAGGAGAACTCCCCTCAGATGGTCTTTTGTCTCCTATTAAGAAACTCAATCCCTGCATCTCTGCGTCTACCAATAATCCAGGTACTTTCTCTAAATGTACACCAGTAACAGAGTAGTCTCTCCTGTGCATTACTCCAAATGCATCATTTACCATGATGTCGCAGTTATTCTCAGTAAAAGAGTCGAAGAGTCTTTTACTTACTTCATCTTTTAAATCTTTTTCCACCTTTAAAGTCCTTAAGTTCTGTAAGAATATCCAATTTCCATCCATTTCCTGTTGCTCCATGCATTTAAGAGAAAAAGTCACCTCTTCTCCAATATTCCTCAATTCTTCATTAAGCGCCTCAACCAAGGGTTCTACTCCTCCGCTGCTCGGATGGTTAATTGGATCCTTACACGCCTCAGGTCTTCCTAAATGAGTAGCTATAAAGATCTTTTTGACTTTCTTCTTCAAAAGAAACTGTAAAGTAGAAATAGTTCCAAGAATCTTAGAGCTATCAGTTACCTTACTCCCCTGTATAGGCACATTGTAATCTACCCTAAGAAACACTCTTTTTCCCTCTAATTCTACCTCAGATAATCCCTTCTTCCCTACGTACACCTCATGCGTCCATATTTTCATCTTAAAAAACAAAACAAACCAATATATGTCCATATCATACACATTCCATCTATTCCACATATTCCGTGTCCATACATCGCAATGTTCCACGGAACACGTACTAGAACATGCACTGGAACATACACTGGAAGCTATTATGCAGTATAGTGTGTATTGTGTATCCATTTAGTCTATTTATTTATTAGTTATGCATGTACCATCGTGCGCTGCTGCAGGGCATTGCTACTTCTTCGCGCAAATGCTTTGCATCTTCTGTTCTGGTGTCTCCTCCTTTGTTCTTCTATAAAAAGGATTGAAGTGGCAGTTCTCATAGTGCTTTCCCTTTGTCTCTTGCTGCGGCTTAAAAAGAAACAGAGCAGTCAATCCTTCTATGTTTTCTATTTGCTGTTCTTCTACTGACTGCTCCTCTTCTACTGGTGCCTTTTCCTCTTGTTTTTTTTCTTCCTTATCCTTTCTATCTATTATTCGCTCTATTTTTGTTTTTAGAACGGACATTTGGTCCCGGGAAAAAGAATCTTCTTCTTTCCCCTTCTCGTGCAAGTACAAACATCCCTCATTCGTGCATTTGATTCCCCGAAGAAAAAATGAGCAATACTTAGTAGTACCAAATGTACAACGGATAATCTTATCTCCGAGTACAAAACCATCCATTTCCCTAATGGCATCCGCCGCAGAAGAACTCTTTAAATAGGTAATGTATGTGCTGTACATACCCTCCTGCGATCCCTGTCTCACCTCTTTTCTTTTACTTAATACAACTTTCATAATTTCTCCAAATCCCCCAAAAAGACTCTTTGAGCAGAGAAGATCCTCTCTAGCAAAGTCTCCCGGTATTCCTACAGCATACACCAAATTCCTCTGCAATACTCTTATATTCTGCAATTCTTCTTTTTCTTGCTCTCTATCCATATATACCGCATGCATTGCTTAAAAATGCCTCCGTTTTAGAATAATAAAAATAAATGCATAAGGCCAAAGAATTATTTTTTTGTTTAAATGTCAAGTAACGAAAGGTACAATTACTTCTCAATGTTTAGCCCAGAAGGCAAAATAGTTCCAATAGAAAGCGTAATACGTTCCACCGAGCACGGAGGAGTCTGCGTAGCAGTAAAAAACAGAACATCAGGAGTCATCATAGCGCAGAGAATAGGAAAGAGCCAAAAACTAGCAGAAGGCAAGAGAAAAATAGAAGAAATAGATACCCATTTAGTATACACCTACTCAGGAATAACAAATGATGGAGTGAGATTCGGAGAAAGAGTAAAAGAAAAGCTGCAAGGAGAAAAGCACAGAACAGGAGTAACTCTCCCAATTAGCCGATTAATAGAAGAGCAGCAGTTCGAGTACGGACTGGAAGTAATGAGGTACGGCAACAGAGTATCAGGAGTAAGCGTAATACTATTAGGAGTAGAAAGAGAAGAGATAAAACTAGTAGAAGTATCTCCAACAGGAGAAGCAACTCCCTGCTTCGGCTGCTGCATCGGAGCCCGTGCGCAGTCCGCCCGTACGATACTCGACACAGAAGGAAGAAGAATCTCCGACATGTCCGACGAAGCTCTTCTCAACTTAGCTATTACCGCCTTCCAAAATGCCATAAATGATCCAGAAGTCCTTTCCACCTGCTACTACGACATTTGTCAAGTCTCCCTCTCAGATGGCATTAAGTTCTTCGAGCCAAACCCCATACAAACTCCTCAATAATGCGCATCATAACGTGCCCATCACGTGCCTGTTACGCCATCTCGTGCCTGGTACGCATTACGCATTACGCATTACACATTACGCCTTTCGTATTGTACAACAGGTAACCCCTCCAAATACACATTTGCTTAACCATACGCCTACTGTACAGTAAGTGAATTACATAACACACTACATAACGCACTACGGGCATGTACAGTGAGTGTATAATGAGTGTACAGTGTGTGTATAATGAGTGCATTGTGTGTACGATAGTTAATAAACCAAATATCCATTGCACTACTCCCTATATCTTGTATGTATATACTCAATTATTTATTAATGTCATTACACTACACGCCCATGTATGTGTATGTGTACGTTACACTACACGCGCTTGTCCATCTATTGTTACACGGCATGTGATGGCTCCATGGCACAATTAGCGGATGTATTAGCTGATGTATTAGATGTGTTGTTGGATGTGTTAGTGGACGTATTATTATGCAATGTACTATTTGCGTGCGTGCAGTATAAGACATACTCCGTGTGCGCCTTTACTTCGGGAAGCCTTATATTTCTGGTGAAGAGAAGAAGACTGCTCTCGTACCTCTCACAGAGCTTATGAATTACTGAGTTCTCCCATGCCACGAACTTATTCGTGTCTTTTTCCTCGCGAACTGAGGAGATGTCTAAATAGGAGCCAGTAACACTTGCTGCGGATATCGCCTTATCTATTACGGCCTCAGAGAAGTGCAAGAGATTCTGTGCCTCCGTGTACAAAAAGCTTCCTTCTTCATTCTTCTCAAATACCAGAGAGCATATCTGGTACACAGCATACTTTAACTCCTTAGCGGATTTTATGTAACTTATCCTTTCCGAGAGAATAGAAAGATTCTTATCCTCAGGGTACCTCCAAAATACTCCAAAAGTATCCTTTTGCTTAACCTCCTCAAACAATTTCTGTATATTCATAAAAAAAGAAAGAAAATAAGTTTTATTTACTGGTGCTTGTCCATAGAGAGAAGAATAAGCGTAGCACTTACCTCGTCTTCATCCGGAGAGTCTTTTTTGTGAATTTGTACGGGCGCCTGTATCTTCTGAAGAGGAATATTCCATTTTTCATTTGGATCACTTCCTCTATTATAGTACATTTTTTTTGTTTTAATTAGCTCAGTATATGCCGTATTAGCTAAAACAGTAAGAAGAGAGTCATTTCTGCGAGAAGAAACACAAAGAGAATTAGTTCTTCTCCTCGTCCACTTTCCTGTTTCCCCAGAGGGATCTTCCTGTACGAAGGTCATATGGTCCTTTTGGACTCGCAAACCGGAAAAGTCTCCTGAAATGCTATTTGAGCGCTTAATCGGGTTCTGAGTCTTTTTCTGCATACTGCTATTCCAATGGTTCTTTATGGCATTATCCGTTCTTCCCGGTAACTGCTTAGCTATATCCGACCATCTGTTCCCGTATCTGTTATGCAGCACCAAAATGAGTTGGTCTTCCTCCGCAGTAAAAGGAGTCTTTATAATGTTCGGGTCCAAATGATTATGCCATCTCTCTCTGCACTGCTTTCCTATTCTTCCTCCTAATTTCTTTGCTATGTACGTCCACCTCTTTGGTCCAAAGGCTTTCACTAAAAATCTGAGTCTTTCATCTTCGTCTCTGGTCCACGGGCCCTTCACTTGCATGCTCAGCTGTACATCCTCTAATTGCTCATGGGATCTTTCTATGTTCATTGACTGTTTATTATCCTCGTCCATATGAACGCTTTATCAACAAATAAAAAAACACACAAATATAATAACTGATGCCTGTATCCAGTTAAGTTCTTTGATCAGAAAGTGAAGCATTGGATGCCTCCATGTGCCATTACGGGCACCTCCACCATTCCATTGGTCTCCTCTCCGTAAATTACACAAAATACTTATTATATCCTTCTCCCGCTCACCGTACAATGTACCTGACTAATGGCAAAGGCCTTCCTAATATTTTTTATTGCTCTCTCATTTCTTATTTCTTGCCTCGTTACATAAGACGCACTCTCTACGCATTACGTTCTTTACTCCGCGTCCCGTAAAGAATTGCGTAACGCACTACATCCCCGTAACACCTTCCAAAAACATATTCCACGGTTCCTTACACTATATATCCTAAATTGCCTAAGTAATATTTTTATTTCCCTAATTAAGGCACCACACAACACCCAATGGGGCTAAGGAGCGTAGCGAGTAGCCAACGCATCATAACGCACTACGCAATACCCTACGGATAACGCAATACGCAATAGCCCACGGATAACGCAATACGCAATAGCCCACGGATAACGCAATACGCAATAGCCCACGGATAACGCAATACGTAACAGTTTACGCATTATGAATTCGTGTGTGTAATGTGTTACGAATTAGTGTATTAATATCTATATCCCTCTGCCTTGTACGGGCCTTCTACTTTCACGGAGATGTACTCCGCTTGCTCCTCTGTGAGCGTAGTAAGCGAATGATTTGCCTCTAAATGCATCCTCGCTATCTCCTCGTCCTCCTTCTTTGTGAGGAAAAGAACCTTTCCGCGGTGCACATCACTTTCCGTAGCACTTTCCGTAGATCGCTCTGTAAATAGCCTTAAGACGGCTAATGCCTGGCAGCAAAAGCTCGTGCTCATAACGAACGAGGAGTGTCCTGTGGCGCATCCGAGATTTACGAGGCGGCCTTGCGCGAGGAGAATAACGGACTTTCCGTTTGGCAGAAGAATCCTTTCCGAGTTGTTTCCCATTTGGTGGATCTCTTTGGCGTGTTTGTAGATCCATTGCGCATCTATTTCTACGTTAAAGTGTCCTATATTGCAGAGAATAGCCATATCCTTCATATTTATAATATGCTCTCCTTGTATTATGTTTTTGTTTCCTGTTGCTGTTACCCAAATATCTACTTGCTCTACGACTTGCTCGATTCTTCTGACTTGATAGCCTTCCATGACGGCTTGCATGGCGCAAATGGGATCTACTTCGGATACGGTGACTACTGCTCCCATTTTCGACATGGCTTGAGCGCATCCTTTTCCTACATCTCCGAATCCGCAGATGTGCGCGCGTTTTCCTGCTATCATGGCATCTGTTCCTCGTTTTATTCCATCAATTAGGGACTCTCTGCATCCGTAGATATTATCGAATTTGCTTTTCATTACGCTTTCGTTTATGCAAATAGCTGGTATTTTTAGGAGACCTTTTTCTTGTTTTTTAAGGAGAATATGAGTTCCCGTGGTGGTTTGCTCAGTTTGTCCTATTATTTGGGGAAGTAAATGCTTATACTGTGTATGGAGGAGATCCGAGAGATCTCCTCCATCATCTACTATGAGATTTGGGCCTTCTGGCCATTTGTTTAGAGCAGCGTGGAGGCACCATTTGTATTCTTCTTCTGTTTCTCCTTTCCACGCGTATACGGAGACTCCTCGTTTCGCGAGGGCAGCTGCTGCTTTGTCTTCTGTGCTCAGCACATTGGAGGAGCACCAAGAGACTTCCGCTCCCATTTCCACGAGGAGATCAACTAAAACGGCCGTTTGCACTGTCATATGGAGGCATCCAGAGATTCTTGCTCCCTTTAACGGTTTACTTTCCGAATACATTCTGTGTAAGTGCAAAATGCCTGGCATTTCGTTTTTTGCGAATTTTATGGCTTCTTCTCCTTTTTCTGCTTCCTCTATGGACTTTACTTTGTACGGAGGATACTTTAAGTGGCTCATAAAAATTTGCAGATGAAACAAAAAGATATTATTTTCGGAAAGTATGTTTTGCGGAAGAAGAATGCAAAGGAGAACGGAGAAATGGAAGAATATTTTGTGTAAAAGGATAACAGAAGAGTTTCATCTCTTAAAAAGAGAAAGTATTCCGGAGGAAGCCATGCAGAACATATCTGTGGATATAGATAGATCTGTGTTTAGAGAAAGAACCTTTTTAGGAGTCTCTTTGGAGACAGAAGCTCGTCCGTACGACGTACAGGAGAGAAAAAAAGAGTTAAAGGATGTCCTCGTGGCATTCGCTAAATACAACACAAATATTGAGTACTGCCAGGGACTCTCTTACTACGCGGCATTTCTTCTTCAGTTCTACGGCGCAGAGGAGTCTTTCTTTATGCTCTGTGAAACGATACAAACGAATCAAATAGAGAAACTATTCGATAAGCAGCTATCTCTTATATCTAAAGTGTTAAGTGTCCATGGGAGAGTGCTAAATATAACACTACCGGAGTGTATTAGGAAGGTGTTAGTGGAAATATCCGGAGAAGTGCACGACTACGCGGCAGGGTGGTACTTAACTCTTTTTTCCCGGTTATCTCCCACTATATACGCGGATATCCTCGATCTGTTCTACTTGCACGGGTTTCCTGTTCTGTTCCACGTGGCATCTGCTCTTGTGGAGGTAGGCCACTATACGTATATCTTAGATAAGCCGTTAGAGCAGGACCAAAGAACGCAGATACTCTTTAAGTTAGCGGAGTACCCGATTCCTGAGGCAGAATTTAAGGAAACCCTTCAGAAAAACATGCAGATGCTCGATGTGCACTTAGTTAGGCATATGCTATACGGCACACCCAATGAAGAGGCTACTGCGCGTGTTCATGTGCCCATGGATGTACCTCATGCTGCTCCCTCAAAAAATCAATAAAACATAGACAATAACACATCTTGTGCCCATTCTGTGCCTATTCTGTGCCTATTCTGTGCCCATAAAGCATTCCACAATGTTCCACGGAATGTATTACGTAACAAAATGTTCCACGGAATGCGTAACAAATCGTGTAACGGGCAGGTATTCCGTAACGGGCATGTGATGCGTATCGTGTAACGGGCACGAGATGGACACGTGATGCGAAACGGGCGCGAATATGTGCTGGGTAATATTTATTGAAAAAAAATTAATTACTCATTATCGAATTTTGGGAAGGAAGGGCGGGGCATGGTATCGAGTTTCTTCTTTTCTTCTGAGATTTTTACGTCGAAGGAGGAGATCTTCTTGTGGATCTCAGATTTTCTTTGTTCGAAGTTTTTTTCTTCTTGGGAAAAAATTTGATCAATTTTTTTAATGGATTCATCAATTTCTGAAAAGTTTTTAGGGATGTTCATGTTAAATTGAACCAATTGGGAGACAATGGAGAAGGGAAGAGAAATATTCTTAACGAGGTGACTCTTTTTCGTGTGAGAGGTTTGGGAGAGAAGAGCCATTTTAAGGGCTTTTAAGTTCTCACAGGGATTTTCGTTTAAGTCTCTTTCTACTTCTGATCTTTCGTGGGAGAGTTTTTCAATGAGTTTCTCTTGGTCCACTAAAGCGCTTTTAGCTGTTTTGGCCTTTTCCACTTCAGCGGCCTTTAATTCGTACTCTTCTGATTTTTTCTCCATTAAGGAAAACTCGTTTTTTTTCTGCTCAAAAAGAGTTTTTTTCTGTTCGATCATTTCAGCAATTTTTTCCTGAAGGCCTTTTATGTCCTCAGGAAGAGTAGCTTTCTTTATCTTTCCGATTTTGTTGTTTATCTCGTTGAGTTTACTTTGGAAGTTCTCCGCTTCCTGTTTCTTAGCGGAGTAAGCGCTTTCTTTGGTTTTCTTAAGATCTTCTAATTCTTTGATTTTCTCATCTTTTTCCTTAAAGATATCCTGCATAGACAGTAACTTAATTACTCTGTTCTTCTCCGTGCTGATCTCTTTCTCTTCTTTTGAGCTCAAAGGCTTCTCTCTGATTCTGTTATCAATTTGCGCCAATCTGTTCCTTAACTCAGCTGCTCCCTTCATATTGAGTTTCTTTTTTTCTTCTCCTACGGTCTGCATAAGGGTCTTTAGCTCCACGGACACACTTTTTAGGTCTGTTCGCATTACGTCTCTCTCTTTCTTAAGGCTCTCGAGGCCCTTTCTGGTCTCCTCCTGTGAGTCAAATAGATCTTTCTGTCCTGTTTGCTTCCTAAACTCTTCTATTCTGGAATCTACTCTTTCCTTAGATTGTAGTATCTTCTCTTCTAATTCCTTTATATCATTATTGAGTTGCTTCATAAGATCTAAGTGTTTCTTTACTCCTTGGAACTTAAACTTCTTCTGAGGCTTTCTCTTGCTTTGTTCTGTTTCCTTTAAACTGGTCATTCGCAGGGCTAAAAAGAATAAAAAAAATAAAAGGAAGAAACAAAAGAATGTTAGAAAGAAAAGCAGCAGATGAAAAGTTCGCAGGATCTTCCTCTTACCTTCCTCCTGCTCCAGAAGTACTTCCTACGCCATCTATTCCCACGGGATACACCTTGGTAACCCATCCCATTATAGATCCACAACAGCTTAAGCAAAAGCCCAAAAGAAAGAGAACCAATCGCGTAACGCACAACACGCGCCCGTAACATCTCGTGCCCGTTACGCACTCCGTGCCCGTTATGTTTCACGGAATACGGCGTAGTACGTAACACATTACGTATTGTGTAGTGTAATACGTATTGTATAGTGTAGTACGTATTGTGTTGTGTATTGTGTAGTGTATAAATAATTTAGTATTTTTTCGTATAACTTACTTGGCAGGGGCCACGCGGAGAGTCTCCCGGGGAAGTGCTCAGTTCGTCTCTTCTGATGCACCGGCACTTCTCCGGGCCGCAATCCAGTGGCTACTGCGAATATTTCTTATGGAGGCGTCCTCCTGTTACTAATTAATGATCTACAACAAGCAACACGTAATACACACCACAGAGCGTAATGCGCACCACGGCATGTTCCACGGAATGCGTAATACATAACACAGAACGTAATGCGTAATGTGTATTACGGCATGTAAAATGTAATGGGAAATGTATCTATTCCTTATTTATTTTCTATATATCACCATTACGCTACTTGTGTTATTACACTACTTGTGTTATTACATACCGTGGAACATGTCACTTCTTGTTTCCGTAACACTTTCCGTAGCGTGTTCTTGTTTCCACAACACTTTCCGTAGTGTGTTCTTGTTTCCACAACACTTTCCGCAGCGCACATGTTGCCACATTACGTGGAGTGCCATGTCCCGTGATGGTTTGTCACATTACGTGGTTTGCCATGTCCCGTGGTGGAGTGCCGTGTTACGCGATCTTTGACACGATGCACTTCGCGTATGAGCTCTTCTTTAACTCCGTGAGATGTGCTCTTAGGGAGCTTACGAGGAGGTCTTTGTCTTTTCCTGTGAGGACATCGAGCATTCTTTGTATTACGTAATTTCCGAACTTATCTGAGGAGATGGTGATGAGCATATTCTCTTTTCCGGGTTTCTGTTGCATTAATTGGGAGAGCATCTTTTTTCTGGCATCTTGCGTGCCGCAGAGGACGCACTTCTCCATGACATTTGAGGCAAACTTGTGGGTGCTGTACTCGGGAAGCTTTTCTATGAAGTTCTCTATTATTCTTCTTTTGTGTTCTTCTGTTCCTTTTTCGAGGATATGTTGTATTACGTAATTGCCGTATTGATCTTCTACGAGGGATCTTGAGTTGTTTATGATTCTCTCTACTGCTGCTGTGCACTTTGTGCTGTTCTCAAAAATTCTTTGTATGACTCGGCAGCCGTATCTGTGTTTGCTTAGGCCTACGGCATCTTGCTCGAACTCTTTAATAATAAAATCGGCATCTACGCACTCCACGCATTTCTGTATTACGTGGTTGCCATTTTGATCGCAAACTAAGTCTATTACGTGTCCTTGTATTCTTTCTACTATTTTTCTATTGATTTCTTTACATTCCAAGGCCTTTTGCACTACTCGGCAGCCGTACATGTGGAGGGCTAATGGAATGATCATTGGCTCCATGGAGAGGAATATTTCTTGCTGCTGCTCCTGTGAGCCTATTTCTAGAAACTTTTGTATTACGTAATTCCCGAATAGATCTACAATTAGGTCACTGATCCATTTTTTTACTTCTAAAAAGGTTATATCTATTTCTTCTTGGGAGGAAGAGTCGAGTTTCTTCTGTATGAATCGACTGCCTTCTTGGTCCTTTGAGATGCTGTAGATTAAGGTGGAGGAGATTGGGATTCCTCTTTTTCTGGCAAAAACTTGCATTTCCTCGAAATATTGTGATTTTCTGCTCTCTATGAGTATTTCTCCTGAATTGCTTTCTGGTTTGGTTCTGGGAAGGCCTATTACTCGATTTTGTGTTTTTTCTGTGATTCCCTGGCCAATGGGAAGGAGTTTTTCTTTTTTCTCATTTAAATTGTACTCTGTGCTCTTTCTCTCTGAGGGATGGTCTTCATCTATCTGCTCTAAAAGACTCCTCGAGTGTATCTTCCATATAAATGGAAAAGTACACTGGATAGGCTTAAAGGCATCCTCTATGATATTCGAGGTATCCCTAGAGGCATCTTGGTCTTTCTTCTCTTCTCTTACCATAAGATCCTCTTCTTCTTTCTTTTCTCTTTCTTTTTTCTTTGTTTGAGTGCTTCTCTCTTCAAACATCCAAAAAAAATTCTCCTCTCTTAAATAGCCGTAAATTTCTCCTTTTTCTTTTATTAAGAAAAGAACATGTTCTACATAAGGAAGTTACAAGAGAGAATAGTAGTGAGTCCTAAGTTACTAGGAAAAAGAATAGATGAAGTAGTAAAAGAGAAAATAGTAGAAGAAATAGAAGGAAAATGTACAGCAGACTCAGGATACGTAATATCCCTTATCTCCATAGATGCTCTCTCCTCCTCGCAAATAGAGCCAGAAAATGCTTCAGCTACTTTTCTAGTGGAGTACTCCGCTCTTATTTTATTGCCCCAGAAAAATGAAGTACTTAATGCCGTAGTGCACGAGATAAACAAAATAGGAATATTCTGCTTTATAGGGCCATTTAGCATATTTATTTCCATGTACCAGATCCCAGGACACTTCTCAGAAGCAGAAGAGTCCTCCTCCATCCTATCAAATGATGGAGGCCCTCCAATCACAAAAGGATGCATCGTACGCGTTAAGCTCATAGGAGTAAAGATAGAGCCAGCAAAGATCTTCGGAATTGGCACACTAAACGAGGATTACTTAGGCGCCATATAACCATTACGCAACACGCACTACGTAAAGTACTACGCATTACGCACTACGTAACACGCATGTTGTGTACGTATTACGTAAAGCATTACGTATTGTGGTATGTTAAGTATTGCGTATACGGGTAACCCATCCAGATACATATTTGCTTAACTATTACGCTACGTGTTACCTTCTCCTTTTACTTCTTTTGCCATTTGCGTGTCTCTTATGCGGCACTGCGCCATTCTCCTTTTCCACGGCATCGCGCTCTGTGGCATCGCTTACGGCATTATGTTCCACGGCATCGCTTACAGAATGTGTTACGTTTACGGAATGCGTGTCCTGTGCTACGTCTTGCGTTATGTGTAGGATATGCGCCACTTCCCCTTTAATTATGGACTGCCACTGGAGGGGAAACCCGGAGCGGAACTTACTTAGCACGCTCTCACGGAAGTGCTCATGCGGAGGATACGTTTCATCGAATGGTCCTTCTAAGAGGTACTTTGTGTTTTTGCTCATAATACAGTGCGCGGATATTCTTTTTTTTATGAAGGAGCTCTGAACTATCTCTTTATCTTTTCCTACTGCTCCGAGTAGAACTACCCATAAGTCTCCTTCCTCCGAGGGAACTAGTTTTATGGTCCATTTGCTTAAATGTATACATTTTACGGGTTCCTCTTTTATTTCTGTTTCCTTATGCATCTCTATGTTTCCTTGTTCTTTCTCTACTTCTCTAATTATATTTAAATACTCTTTTTCCGGAAGGCTTCCCTTTCTCCTATAACTCATATACACTCCTGGATCCCTTAATAAATTAGTAAGGGAATCCTCTACTAACCTAAATTTATTAATCCATTTCATAAATATAAAAAAAAATATGTTTATTTGCTGTGCCACGAAACCGTTTCTATGAAACAGTTTCAAGGATGAAGTATATATAGAAGAGTACTTAGTTGATTATGAACTATAACCAGCTCGGAGAACAAGGAGACAAAGAACTCTTCCAGTTCCTCGCCAATTCCCCAAAGGACTTCCGAGAAGGAGAAAGAATTAGAAAGTACCAACTAAAAAATGGAGATTACATCCATTGCATCTTATGGAACATGCACTTCTACATAACAGGAACAGATATAGTAAAGATACTCGTATGGAGGTTCCAAAACGCAGGCAGACACATAACGAGCCACAAAAAGTTCGAAGAAGGAGTTTTCTCCGATTTAAGGAACCTTAAACCGGGAATAGATGCCATCCTCGAATCTCCTCGTTCTGATTTTTTAGAGTTCCTTTATAAAAATGGATGTATTAGAACGCAGAAGAAACAAAAAGTCTTCTTCTGGTACTCTGTTCCCCACGATGCTCTCTTCTGCGATGCCTTAGAAAGAGACTTAAGAAGAGAAACAAATCTTTACACCTACAGCAAGTACATGTACGGTATGCCAGGAATTCCTCGTTCACAAGGATTTCCTCCTCAAAAACGAGCTCTTAAGACATACATAAGAGACACTAAAGGAGAAGATAAAAAGGTAACCCATCCTCATATCCAAAGAGAAATACCTCAAGAGCAAGTAGCTGAACCTTCTATGGATCTATTTAAAGACTCTAATCTTCCTAATCCTTCTCCTATTTTCTCCTCAGGAGCTCCCTCTTATACCTCGCACATACAGCAGTTCATACAGCCAAGTAAAAAGAGTACATCCTCGTACAACTTTAACGAGTTAGATTTATTCTCAGATGACTCCGCGTTCATAGAAAGCATAATCGGAGACAATTTCTCGTTCTCCCAGCCATTCGAGAAGCCCCTCATCTTTGAGAGCAGCTGCACAAAGAACACGGAAATAGATGACTTCTCTTTTGTTAATCCAAAGAAACTCACATCCGGACACAACGCGCAAAGATAACGCACTACGTAACGCACTACGTAACGCACTACGTAACGCAACACGCATTATGTTCCACGGAACGCATTACGTAACACGTAAAGGAGTACGTAACACGTAATACGTAATGGAGTACGAAGTGCGTAACGGAGAGTGTAACGGAGAGCGCAACACGTTATGATAGAGAAAGAGGATAATAAATGAATAGGTACAATCTATCTTTACGCATTTCGTGCCCGTATAGCAATACGTAACGCATTACGGTATGTTCCACGGAATACATAACGTAATACGCAATACGCAATACGCAATACGCAATGTGTAACGGTATGTGTAATGTGCTACGTATTGTTATACGGGCATGGAATGTGCTACACTGATGGCGTATGCCTGTGCATTACGGGCGCAGTATACGTTACGCTTCCGGAGTGTGTTACGGGCGCGTTATACGGTACGGGCACGGATTGCGTGTTTGTTGCGGTATGCGGTATGAGACGCGATATGCTTTCTACGATCTTCTTTGGGATTCCCGCCGTAAGAAGGTCCTTTACGTGGACAAATGCGCACTTAGAGGAGTAATTAAGGATTTGCTGTGCTCTTGTGTCTCCTATCATGGGAAGTGTTTTAATTAGCAGGAACTGTTTGCTATTAAGTATCTCCATTAACTCCTCCGTTTTGTATTTCTTTTGCTCTTTTCGTGCACTCGCTGCCCGTTTCTTTACACGTTCCACGGCGCACTTCGGTACACGTCCCGCTCCGTTACTCGCTCCGTTGTACTGTGCGGTGTGCGTTACGTGTTGTATTACGTTATATGGTGCGTTATATGGTGCGTGTTGCGTTACGTGCTGCTTAATTTTTCTTGTTTTTGCGGCGAATGACAATGTGCTGAGTGTTTCCGGGGAGGGAGCGGGATGGACATTTACGATGAAGATGCACTGAGAGGATCCTCCGAGGGAGTCACTTAGGACGCGCGTTAATTTGCTGTCTCTGTAGGGAATCCTTTTTTCTTCTTTTATGAGGCTCTCTACGACTTTATGGAGGATAAAGAGGCTTCTGTTTATATTGGCACTTTCCACCATGGTATGTCCCTTATTATCTGTTCGTTTATTATTCTCATTTCCCGCTAAATCTACTAAATTGATTTTTGTTCTTATTTTTGAGGAATCCGTTAGGAGAGTTACGTAGAGCGTTAGAACGGAATGGCTCCTGCTGCTCTCTTTATTTAGGGAGGTATGGGATACTCTTCGTTTTGTTACTCCCTGTTGTAATAGATAGAGGAACTCGTTTAAGGATTCTAGTTTTTTTTCTTCTAATCCTACCACGGAGACATTCCCTGAGGCATCTTCTCGTACAGGGAGGGGATCCTTTTCTCCTAATAGATCGTAGACCTTCTCGTTGTATATCTCTATGTAAGATAGAGAGATAGATACGTTAAACAGATAGGATAAGGTATCTTTGTACTTTCCGAGGAGGAAAGAGGCTACTCGTTGGATAATTCCTGGATGCTTAGAGGTACCCGCCATGGTGTACGTTTTGCCTGATCCGGTGGCTCCGTACGCTAAAACGGAGAGATTTACTCCTCTCGTTATATTATCGAGGAAAGGCTCTATTTCCTGGTAGATTTTCTCTTGTGATGCTTTTGCGTATACGGCATCAAAGGCGAATAGAATATCTTGTTTTTGTCTCTCAAAGGATACTTTGTTTCCTATTACTTTAATTGTTTCCTCTTCTTCTGATGGCTTAATCCGTAGAACAGTTCGTATGTGCGCATTAAGGGATTTCTCTTTCATAACTCAATAACAAAGAAAAAAATATTCACCACGCACCATAACGCACCATAACACACCACGTAACGCACTGCGCACCGTAACGCACAATACGTAACGGTAATACGCAATGTTCCACGGAATACGCACTATGGCACAGTAATACGTAACAATACAACGGTACGCAATGTTCCACGGAACACGTAATACATAACAGTAATACGTAACAGTAATACATAACAGTACACATAACAGTAATACGCACTACGTAACAGTATACGTAACAGTACACATAACAGTAATACGTAATACGTAATACGTAACAGTAATACATAACGGTACACGTACTATGTACTACATAACAGTATACATAACAGTATACATAACAGTATACGTGTGCGTGTACGTACTACGTAACAGTATACGTGTACGCGTGCGTGTACGTGAGCGTGTATGTTACGTGTTACGTCAATACCTTTGCGATGTCATTCTTTTGATGAAATGCTGCTTTTGTTAGCAGCATATCCTTAAAGTCTACTTGGAGGTGGTGCGCGAGGGGGTCTTCGAGTTTTTTGAGGACTTCGAGGATTTCTTTTATTCTTTTGAGGATGCTGGAGAGCTTTTCCTTCTCAAAGACTTTCTTCTCTGACTCGCGGAGTATTTCCTCGGAGATGCTTTTTGTTTCTTCATTGAGGAGATCCTCGAGGGATGCGGTAAAGAGGGACTTATTCTTAAGGAAAAATGCTTGTATATTACTTAGGATACACGCCTGTTTAATTAGTGGATGTAAAATATCCTTTTTGTTTCTTTGCGCGGTAATTAACTTATTACCGTAATTTATGTTTAATTTTACTATTTCCGTGTTAATTTCTTCATCTGCGCAGTACTCCGTGAGATCGTAGAAGGTCTTATCGATATCTAATGCTCCCTCTTTTGAGTATTCCTTGGAGATTCTCTTTTTTGTGTCTAAAAGGAACTTTTCCTTTAAATGGCTAATAGTTGCCTTAATGCTATCTAATAGGATATCTACTCTTTTTTCTACTGGTTTTTCATTTACTTCTATGCTCCATATCTCCTTGTGCTTTAAGAGATTAATTACTGGAATAGTCCATCCGGAGTGGTAAGTGGCCTCTAAGGACTTGGGAAGTTCTCCGTGGGCCTCTTTGAATAGAATATCTATTACTCTTTCTTTCTCTTTTCTGTTTTCTCCTATTAGTACCTCAGATAGGAATATAGACTCTTTTTTTAGTAATCCTAATATCCATTTAATTAATAGATAAAAGTTTTCTTCTAATTTTTTAATTTTCTCTTCTGTTACTCGTTTTGTTCTCTCAAAGAGCTTTACGGTCTCTTTACTTTTTCTTTTTATTTCTTCTATATACATACTCCTTACTATCTCTGAATATACATCTATTGTGCTATTTATGCTATTATTCCTTCTGAGGAACTTAAAGAGCTCTGCGTACCTGCTAAGTAACTCGTGGAGGTCCCCTGGGCTCCTCTTCTTAAGCGAGTGGCACTGCGCGTAGAAGAATCTCTCTGCGTTCCTTATAAAGGAGAAAGAGGCGGTTTCCGCCTCTTTAACGCCCTCCTGAACGGAGTATATGGAGAGGAGCTTTTGGTTGTCTATCTCTTTAAGTCTTTCTACCATTCCTATAGCTTCTTCTATTCTCCTCAACTCCTCTGTGCTCTCGAGCCACGGCTCAGATAGAGCGGAGAGGTACTCCTTAGGAATACACACTCTCTCCACTAACTCATCTAATATACTCTTAGCTCTCCTCTTATTCTCTATTTCTCTTTCTATTTCCACGGAAGTACTCTCTATCTGTCTTATCTCTTCCTTAGCTCTATTCATGGAGTAAAGTAACTCCTCTAAAGACCTTCTTCCTTCTTTTATAGATAAAAGAGACTCTTCTACTCCATTCCTCCTCTCTAAAGCCTTCTTCCACACTCTTTCCCTCCGTAAAACAAACTCCTCATCCACTCCCTCAGATACTCCTCTATAAGTCTCCTCGTACGGCTCCATGAATATAAGATCTAAATCCATAAATAAAAAGAAATTATTTCCTATATAGTAAAATGTATCCTTATTTTATTAAGTAGCTTTTTATTAAGTATCCCTCCATCCCTCTATATCATAGGACCTGTCCATGGCGTACTTTTGCGTCCATTCCCGGCACTTCTCCTTATACTTCACTTGATCCACCTTACACAGCGAAGCAATATCAGGAACCAAAGGATCATCCGGATTAGGATCATCTAACCAACTGCATATGGACATCATAACTTTAGAGATAGTAAGAGCAGGAGACCATTTCTCGTTCAAAATATCCAAACAAATAGTTCCGTTCGTATTAATATTCGGATGAAATATTCGAGTAAGAAATCGAATACGAGGAGGCTTAAAGGGATAGTCCGTAGGAAACTTAATATCCAAATAAAATACTCCTCCGTGGTAATTGCTCCCTTTAGGAGGAGATATCCTTCCTCTCCACGTGTAAATATCCGAGTCATCCACCGGACATATCAAAACGATCTGCTCCCCTCCCTTCTTCATATTACTCCTCTCCGCCTCCTGTATGTCCTTTAATTCCTTCATAATTCTCTTAGCCGAGTTAGTCTGCTGCAACATTCTTCAATTAAAACAAATATTTCCGATTTAAATACGCAACAATACGCCATTACGTGCCCAACACGTGCCCAACACGTGCCCGTAAAGTACCACGTACAACAATACGCACAAGGGTACCCCCTTACGCCATTACACCATTACGTGCCCGTTACACACCACGTGTCCGTTACGCATTCCGTGCCCGTTACGCATTCCGTGCCCATTATGTTCCACGCATTACGTATTAAGTAACGGGTATGTATTACGGAATGCGTATTACGTAACGGGCACGTATTGCTTAACGGGCACGCTTCGTTAAAACCTAAACCCGTAGCCATTCTCTGTGTCCCGTGCTGCGTCCTGTGCCGTGTCCTGCGCTACGGGCGTACTGCCGCCATCTTCGTGTGGGGGCGTACTGCCGCCATCTTCACGTGATGCGCTACGTGTTACGTGATGCGTTACGTGATGCGGGCGCGTATTGTGTGTTACGGGATGCGTAATGGAGAACTCCTCTTTGCGTATTACGACGTGCCTTAAGTTGGTGCTTAACTCGATGCGAAGAGTCTCTTGCTGTACGTCCTTAACGATTCCTCGTTTTCCTTTGTGGGGGCCTCCTGTGATGGTGCCCTGTTTATTAAGGAGAGGATCTTTTCTTTGCTTTAGGGAAGTACTTTGCGGGGAGGAGTGTTGCTGAGGAATAGATCCTAATTTTATGTCATTTGCGTAAAGATCTACTTCCTCCGTGAAGGAGTCTATTCCTACCTTCACTCTTTCTCCGGAGATAGAGAGAATAAATCCTGATTTTCCTCTTTTTTTTCCGGAGAGTATTATTACTTCGTCTCCTACGGCGTACTGCTTTTTGAGTTCCTCGAGGGGAACGGTAAGTTTTCTTTCTCCGATTTTCACGGAAGCATCTTCTCCGGAGATGGAGAGGACCACTCCGCTGGCTCCCTTTAAGGGGCCGTGTGAGATCTCCACGAATTCTCCTTTTCCGAGGGGAAGTTGCCTTTTTGCTGCTCCGTGGGAGAACCAAATTCTGTCCTCGTGGGAGGGAGCGGGAGAAGGCGTTAAGTGCGAGGAGGGTACCTCTTTAATTAGGAAACCGTCTTTGTACTTCTCTCTTCTGTAGATGTAATTATTCTTAGAGACTTTATATACCTCTGAGGGATGGAGAGTTTCTGGTGTAAAAAGAGCTCGTTTTAGGGGATTACCTGATTTTGGAACTATTTTTACTATTACTGTGTTAGAGGAGGAGATGCCTTCTACTTGCACTAAGTCTCCGGAATACTTTCCTTTGGTGAGCCAGAGGAGGTTTCCTTCTTTGTAGGCGATGGGATCTGCTTCGGAGACGAAAAGGGCATCTGCCATCTCTTTAGAGGGCACTTGCGTTACGGCCGTTTTAAAGGCTCCTGAGATGCCTTCTATGGCGAGGAGCACTTGCTGCTTCTGGTACGCCTCTACGTATACGTATCCTGGTATTGAGTCATTAAAGAGGACTCCCGTGATAGAAATAGGAGAATCTGTTTCTGAGGAGAGAGCCTTTTTCATTAGAGCGAGGGCGATGTGCTTTTCTCGTTTGGGGAGGCACCTTACGAGCCAGAGACGAGGATCTCTATCTGAAGGGAGAAGCATTTGCTGAGGAACTTCTTCTTCTGCTAACTGTTTCTGTTCGGTGTATCTTTCCTCTAATTGCTTGGTGTATTCCTCGAATTCTTCTTCTTCTTCCTCTTCCTCTTGGGGGAGTTCTTCTTGTTCTTCTATTTCGTTTATAAAGCTGCTTAAGGAGCTTTCCTCTTCTTCTTCATTTTCTTCTTCTGAGGCCTCTACATCTACGAACTTACTGGTTCTGTACTGGTCTCCTTCACTTTCTGAGTCTACTTGCTTTCTTTTTCCCATAAAATAAAGAATTTAAGATATTTTATTCTAAGTGGTAAGATCCTGTAAGCTTCTTATATTGGAGACAGAGGAGATACGAGGAGTCTCTTGTCTCCGAAATAATCTTTTTAGGATTCCTGGAGTGCGTAAGGGATCTGTTCCTGTGCTTTTAGAGTATACATTCTTGAGGTAAAAGTAAATGTGCCCGGAGAGTATCCCTACTAAGTCGCTCTGAGGCAATTTCTTCTCTACAATTAGAGAAAATAAAAACATAATACACGGAATATAATACGCTGGAATATTAAATACGCCCATGTACTGTACAATAATTAAGGGATTCTTTTTGCTCCATACGTATATGATATACGTAGATAGAGAGTTAGACATCTTAGGCATTCCGAGGAGGTTTCCCATTAGAAAGATAAGAGACATTCCGAAGGACAGCATGTAGAGAAAGTCTGAGGGATCAGAGCAAGACTCCTCGAGCATCACGCAGTACTTCAACATAAAGAATTGATGGATAAAGACATCTAAAGTAGCTGGGCCCCAGTAGAAGAAAGTGGTAAGTGCCCTCCACAGCTCCATTCTCTTCATGTGCTCCCACGAATATATTAAGGTATACGGACTAATTATATCTAGATACGTAAGAAGAGTCAGTGAGATACTTAGCGTAAAAAACACTCTACTTATAATTGGTATGGCCTTATATTGGTTTATGAGCAGAGACTCCACATGCATAATAAAATAAGAATTACTAAATAAAAATATATATACCTAATAACCATTACGTAACACGTAACAATACGCACTACGGAACACGCACTACGGAACACGCACTACGGTACGTAACACACACTACGCACTACGTAACGGTACATGTAACACACACTATGGTACACGTAATGGTATGTTCCACGGAACACGCACTACGTAACGGTACACGCACTACGTAGAACGACATGTTCCACGGAACAGTATACGTAATGTAATACGTAGTATATAATAGTATATGTAACACGTAATAGAACACGTAATGGTATATGTAATACGTAATGGTATATGTAATACGTAATGGTATATGTAATACGTAAAACAGTAAATGATAGTATAATAGTAGATAATGTATTAATTAGCACGCAATATGTAATACGCATTCCATAACAGAGTGCATTCCGTGGAACATTCCGTGGAACATTCCGTAATACGTTACGGTATGTTACGTGGATAAGTAGTACTTCTTCCGCGATGTATTGAGGTACGGCCTAAATACGAACTCTTTCTCGGCGTATCCCATATCTAAGGTGCCACTTCGTATCTCGTAGAGGCGCATGGAGAAGGATGGCTCCATTTTCTGTAATTCGGGAACTCCTTTGGAGAAGGTACTTTTGTACTGTTTAAAGAGAATGGTATCTTCTCTATTAACGAATGCCGTTATCTTCTTTGGCTTCTCTCTTGGAGGAAGAGGAGGAAATAACGAGGAAAGTATCCTCTTAACTCTTAGGCCTAAGGGACTCGTTAAGTTATCTAATACTACCGCGGGAATAGCTGCACTTATTCTATCTGGCTCGTTAGTGGATAAGTGATGAAGAGAAAAGTAAGAGGTAGGCCCGTGGGGCAAATGGGAAATAATAATAGAAGAAGGATTTCCTTTATGTTCATTTAGAACTATTAAATCAGAATGTCCCTTTTCTATTGCCATTTTCACCAATTCCTTTATCATGTGCCTTCCTCTATTGATTTTTTCTGATCCCGGAAAAATATTTCTTATCATTTTAGCGAATTTAATTAGAGAATCAGAAGGAGAACGAGAGGTAGTTATAATTGGAGAAGGAAGTACTTGGGAGGAGAACTCGTCTTGTTTCTCTTCTTTTTCACAGGAAAAAATTACATCATTTAAAGCTTCCTCTGCGGTAAGTCTTCCTTCTTCTATTTCGTGTCTTATTTCTTTAGGAATAACAGTTTCTCTCTCGTACGAGGAGAGTAACTGCTCCTTTCTCTCTCTGGCTGCTACTCTTCTCTCCTCACTTTTTGCTCTATCCAGCCACTCCTTTCTTTCTCTTCTAATTCTTTTGTTCAGCATAAAATATAAAATATTTGCAAAAACCAACTCAATATACATAACGCATTCCGTTATGTTCCACGCATTCCGTGCCCGTGGCGTAGTACGCACTGTTCCACGGCGTAACCCCTCCAGATACGTAACACGTAACAGCTTAACCGTACGTAACACGCATTACGTAACAGAGTGCGTAATTGCTTAACGGGCACAAGATATGTAATGCAATAATTTATTAATTGCCGTGTTCCGTGGCCTATTCCGTGAACTGTCCCGCTACATGTTCTACGTGCTCTGCGCGTTCTACGTGTTCCGTGTGCGTTGCTGTACGCGCTGCGGTATGTGATAAGTTACTTATTTGCATCAATAGCACTCCGGAGAGCTTAAACGCCTTAGGGAGCTCTTCTCTGTATATCTTTAGCATTTCAATTAAGTGGAGGTGAAGTACTTTGGAGATAAGAGGATCTAATGAGAGATCTCCTTGGAATGCGCTGTAAAAGCCATTTAAGCTGCTAAGAAGAGAAGAAGCCACTTTTTTGTCCCTCATGCTTCTCGCGGATAACTTGGAATGTTTCCATATCAATTTAACAAGAACTTCTCTGACTTTCTCCTCTTTGTATCTATTGCAGAGGAGGGACATGTAAATTTTAAAGACGGAGGAAGGAGGAGCTGAAGCGCAGAGTTTAAGGAGAGTCTCTCCGCATTCCTTTCTAATGCTCTCCGGAGAAGAAGTGCCTCTTGGCATCTGCCCCGTTACTATCATAATGTAATCTGACGTAATACTTAGCAGAGTACCTGTATCTAAGTTAGAAAGGAACATTTCACTGGAGGAGACTCTTTTTAGTATTGCGATGATCCTTAAGGAGCTCTTCTCTGGGGCTCCCGAGGAAAGAGCATCATTTAATTGGAGAAGAAGAACATTAACGAGCGTAGAGGCACTTTCCATTAGAAGGTGAATATTCTCTTGAGTTACTGCGTCGAGTTTCTCTAATGATTTATGGGCTCTAATGGGATCCTGATCTATTATGTCGTTTAAAAGGCTATTTACGTCTTCCTCTGGTTTTGCTAATCGGATGCGCTTAGGAGCGGGAGAGAGAGGAGTTTGGGATAGTTCGAGGATCCTTCTGGAGGTAGAATTATTGACTTTCTCAAGGAAAGAGAGAAAGTGAAGAGAAAAAGGATTTACTGGCGCACAGGGAAGAGTTTTAGATCTTTCCAAGAAGAAAAGAAGAATTTGGAGGAAATGAGGAGATTCCTCTGCGAGTTCCACGCAAATCGGAAGAGTTTTAGAGAGAGGAAATATTTCATCTATTTTTTCCAATACTTTTCCGTAATCTTCTTCCGCGGATCTTTTAATTAAAACTTTTGCTTCTTCTTCTCTTATAATTATTGATTTTTTAGAGAGAGAAGAGATAAGAGAAAGAATTTCTTCCTCCGGAACAGGAAGATCGGAGAAGAGTCTCTCCATGAGAGCAGCTCGTTTGCACTTCTCGAGGAAAATAGAACTTTCTTCTTTTTCTAATTTTCCTTTTAGGGCCTCAAGTGAAAACTTTGCATAAGGTTTTCCTAAAAAGTTCTCAGAGAGCAAATTGAGTTTCTCTAAGAGCATCTTATGCTCCTCTTTAGGTATCTCTATCTGCGCAAGTATAGATATAACTCTATTATCCTGCATATGATCTTCTCCTAATATTCTAATTAATTGCATCCTCTCTGTTCCCGGAAGAGTTCCTCTGAGGATGTACAGCCACAGAGGATTTCCCAATTGCTCCTCAGAGCTCCTCGTGGCAATAATTGGAGTACTAAGAAGAGGAGCAATAATTAGATCATTTTTTAGATCATTTTTAATTGGAGTAGCGGGAATAGACCTAGAAAACTCGTTTATAATGGTGGTGCTCCTTATCTCCTCACAGAGAGACTCAACTATCTCCTCTATTTCCTTCTCTTTCCTCTGAGGTAACTCCTCGAGATACGTTAAGACCTTCTGAGCCAATATCTTCTCCACTCCTAACTCTTCTATCTCCGTAAGAGAAGGATAAGTCTCCTCTCTAAATAATACAACGGACAAGCAAATGGCCGCTTGGTTTCTCGTTTCCGAGGAGCCATCGCGGCACGCCTCAATTACTTCACTTTTTACTTCACAAAGTAAATTGCTCTCTGGAACGTGAAAAAGAGCCTCAGAGAGAATTAAAAGGCTCTTGCACTTAGCGGCCTTTTCCTTCCGCAGTAGCAAAAGAGTTTCTTCTAACGCAGTAATTGGATAAATAGAGAAAGCCTTAAGAATTACTTGGGAAACATAAGAACTCACTTTTTTGTCTTTTAGTCTCTTTCCAATATTCCTCACTATTTCTCTTACTTGAGACTCAGATATTTTTTTACTTAATACTTTCTCCATAACTAATAACATAGCAATAAATACCTTATTGTTACTCTCCATGTACTTTTTAGAGGAAGCCTCGAGGAAGGCCACGGAGTCCTCAACAGACAGCACTCCCCTTTCTCCCAACTTTTCATTTAATTCCTCCACCACCAATCTGTCCTTCCACAGCGCAGAGGAAAAAGAAGAAAAAAAGCCACTCGGCAAAGGAGTTACCGACACATTGCCCACTACGCTACCCGCCACCACTACGCTACCCGCACAGTTTCCGGAGGGGTGACCCACTACCTTACCCGCCACTACGTTTCCGGAGGGGTGACCTACACCACTACTAGTAAGCGTATTAGTAGGCATATTAGTAAGCGTATTAGTAGGCGTAGTAGTACCGGTAAGCGTAGTACTAACTGGAGGTGTGTGCATACTGGAAGGCGTAGTACTAACTGTAGGCGTATGCGCACTGGAAGGCGTATGCGTGTTGGCGTTGGTGCATATCTCTTTGATTTGCGCGGGCCGTAATGTGGATATCGCGTGATCTACTTGCTCGGGGAAGACTTTACGGAGCATTTGGAAGAGACGAGTTGCTTCTTCGCGGACTGCTCCGGATCCGTGCGAGAAGAAGAACTCGCAAAGAGGCAGCATGTGGGAAAGAAGAAACTCTGCGGATTCTTCTTTAAATATATCCTCGTGGAGTACTTTTATGGTCTCCGTTACTATTTTTGGGTTCTTTTCCTTAAGATACGGAAGAGCCTGTAGAACTACTTGCTCCGAGTGACTCTCTCCTAAGTAATGGAACAGTTTCTTAAGTGCCTCCTTAACTGTTGGCTTGTTCGTGGTAATGTGCTTAAACAAAAGAGTAAGTACCTCTCTTTCTCTCTCCTGGAGCCTTTTCTGTTCCGCTAATGGCACTAAGGCACAGAGACCTGCTTCTACCGCGGGAATAAGAGTCTCTTTGCATATTCCTAATATATCCTTGTAATCTACTGGTTTCTTCTGTTTCCACTGCTTTTCTAAGCTCTTATACTTCTCTGCTCTTTCTTTCCACGTGCATTCCACCATAAAAAAAGACCTATTTTCTTCTATTTATTTACATAAATGAACCTTATCATATGGATAGCTCTTATGTCCGCGTATATAAAGGCGGAGTCTCCGTATAAGAGATGCACAAAGGACTCAGAATGCCGAGTTGGAGTCAGAACAGGAACTCATTCTTTGTTCTGCGTAGAGGGAGAGTGCGTGCAGCTAAAGGCTTCCGGTAATAAGTGCAATTCTTCCACGGAATGCGCCTCTTATCCGTTTTTTGGGCCTCTTTCCTGCTCAAAGAAGTGCGCAGATGGTTTCTGCTGCCGAGCTGTGCCCAGTGGAGCAGCCTGCCAGTCCCAAAGGCCAATGAACATCTCCGGATGCGCCTCCGGGTTTTCCTGCCAGAAAAAGGCAAACGGCCCAATTTGCACGCCGGAATTCGGAAAAGACTGGATGATAGGCCCTATCCTCTCCGTTACAGGAAACGTACTAATTAATCTCGGGCTTAACCTCCAAAAGAAGTCTTACCTTCTTCCCGTATACGAAGTAAAAGGTCACCCCGTGAATATCTTCTACTTCGGCTTAACTCTTTACTTCGTAGGAAAAGTCTCAGGATTCTCCTCGTACATCTTCGGGAAACAGTCCCTTATGGCTTCCCTCGGAGCAGCCGGCTTAGTGTGTAATAGCATACTCGCGCCTCTAATTAACAAGGAACTCTTCACCGTATACGACTTCCTATCTATTCTCTTCGTGTTAATTGGCTCCTCAGTGATCCTCACGCACACCGGAGGAGGACAAAGAGTCCATCCAATTAGAGAGCTACTGCGGCTGTACCTTTCTCCCATTACGTTTTTATGGTTCCTCTTCGTTATTTCTGTTATCTGCGCCCTGTACGGGATATGCACCGTAGTGGAGGAGAATAGTGAATGGAACTTAAACGGATCTCCTCCTATTTACCCGTTAAATAGCAAATTTACTTCTAACGGAAAAATGCTTAGATACGGCATGTTGTTCGTGTACATAGGAATGTCCTCGTTAATTGCTTCGTTTACTACTCTCTTCGCTAAAAGCTTTGGAGAGTTGGTCTCGTTAAGTATTTACGGAGATAATCAGTTTATATATCCTGCTCCGTATCTGTTCTTTTGCTTAATATTTCTTTGTATGTCCGGACAAATATTTTGGATAAACAGAGCGCTTAAGAGATACGACGCTCTCCTCGTAATTCCTGTTTTTCATATTCTTTGGACGGTTACCAGTGTAACTACCGCGGGAATATACTTTAAGGACTTTTCTATGTACAGCCCGCAGCAATTCCGTGGATTCCTCCTCGGACTGTCCCTTATCTTTTTAGGCTCCATTTTTCTTATCTTCCGCATGGTAGGAAAAGATGATCCATCTACGCATGGCGTACGTTTACACGTGGAAATGAAGCAGAAATGAAGGTTTACGGGGCGTTCTATGGCGTATTTCGTGTCCAATACACATTCCGTGCCCAATATCCGTTATGTTTCACGGGGTAACCCCTCCGGAAACGTAATGGCTTAACCACGTGGTCACCCCTCCGAATACGCAATGCGTAATGTAACACGAAATGCGAAATGCGTAATGGTACAATAAATGAATAACACACTACTTGTTCACATATCTGCCATTTATTTACACATGCCATAACACGTTACCTGGTGCCGTAACACGTAACACATTCCGTTACCTGGTGCCGTAACACGTAACACGCTTTCCGTAGAACATGTCACTTTCCGTGGAACATGTCGCAACGCGCCGTGGAACGTGCCACTTTCCGTAGAACATGCTACATGACATGTTGCCGTGTTTCGTGACATGTTGCCGTGTTCCGTGACATGTTGCCGTGTTCCGTGACATGTTGCCGTGTTCCGTAGAACATGTTGCCGTGTTCCGTTGTGAGTTGCCGTGTTCCGTGCGCTTACTCAAACATCCTAATTAACTCATTGTACTTGCAGACGCGCTCTGTTCTGCACAATGAGCCGGCCTTTAGGAACTCCGCGGACACTCCAACGGTGAGATGCGCCAGAAAAGTGTCTTCTGTTTCTCCGCTCCTGTGGGAGGCCATAACCTTCATGTTCTGGTGCCTCGCCTCTTGTACGGCGGAAATAGTTTCAGATACGCTGCCTATTTGATTCATCTTAATTAGAGCTACATTACAGAGATCCTTAGCTCCCTTAATGAGTTCCTTATTTGTGACTAAGAGATCATCTCCTACCACGAGGATGCCTTCCTCTTTGGCTTTTGGGAGGAACCTCCTCCAGGCCTCGTAATCTTTTTCGTGGAAAGGATCTTCTATCATACAAATACCGTAATCCCTGCTAATACTCAGATAGTACTCCTCTAATTCTTCACTGGAGAGAAGCTTTCCTTCTTCTACGGCGTACTTTTTGTTCTCGTAGAACTCACTGGCAGCTGCATCTATGGCGATTCGCGGAGTAATTCCCTTTTCCTTAGCGGTTTGCCTTATGAGCTCCATGGACTCTCTTAGGGACTTAACGGGAGGAGCAAATCCTCCTTCATCTCCTACTCCCGTGCTGCTGTACTTTCTTTTTACGATTTCCTTCAATTTTCTAATAAACGAGGATGCCGTGTAAAGTACTTCGGAAATGCTATCTCCGTCGAAGGATACCATTATCTCCTGTATAGCTACCTTGTTATCTGCGTGTTTTCCTCCATTTAATACGTTAAAGAATATTCTAGGAAGTTTCTTTTTTTCTTTTTCTTTGGAGAGGCGGCTTATGTACTGCCACAGAGGAAGAGAAAGAGAGAGGGCTCCCACTCGGCAGAAGGCCTGAGAGACAGGAAGTATCGAATTGGCTCCTAATTTGCTCTTATTTTTAGTTCCATCTAATTGACAGAGAAACTCGTCGATTCCCTTTTGGTCTCCCACGAGGAGCTCCGAGGAAAGAAGAGAAGTAGAAAGTCCCTCGATGTTCTTCACGGCGCCTCTCACTCCTTTTCCGTCGCAAGCTTCTCCTCCATCCCTCAGCTCAAGGGCCTCCTGAGTGCCCGTAGAGGCTCCCGAGGGACAACTCGAGTACACAGTGCCGTATTTACTATCTATTTGCACCTCTGTGGTAGGAGTACCTCTGCTATCGAATATTTCTCTTCCCTTTATTGTATGTATACATTCCTTAATTTTCATAACAAAAATTTTCATTCTATTTCCTTTTATAGATATTTTTTTGATTAATAATTCACTTTGCACCAATCACCACGCATCACACGATACGTTACACGATTCGTGCCCGTTACGTAATACGTTTCACGGCGTGTTACATGATACATCATGCATTCCGTGGCGTAATACGTTACGGCGTGGTGTGTGTTGGATGGCACTTCTTAATGTGTTTCCTTAAGGATACCACGTAAGCGAAGGACTTACTGCACTCCGTGCATTGGTGCTTCTTATTCTCGTGGATGCTCTCTACGTGCACTTTTAAGTTCTTTTGGTACTTAAAGTACTTCTGGCACACGGGACAGCGCCTTTCCACGACAACGCGCTCTACAACACTCTCCGTAACGCGCTCTACAACACTCTCCGTAACACTCTCCGGTACGCTTTCCGTAACACTCTCCGTAATGCGTTCCGGTACGTCTGCCGTAACGCGTTCTGGTACATCTGCCGTAACACTCTCCGTAACGCGTTCCGGTACATCTACCGTATACGCCACTTTACGTATTACGGCGCGTTTCATGTTCCGTGGCGTAGCACTTTGCGCATTCCGTGGAACGTCCTGCTGCGTAGTGCTTTTCGCGTTACGTTGCATATTGTGCGCTTTTGTGTGTTTAATGAGCCACTCGGAGCGCACGAAGGTTTTGGGGCACAGGGGACACGTAAAGACTCTCCCGCAGACGGTCTCCATGTGGCGGTTGGCGGAGTCCTTCGAGGAAAACTCCTTTTTACACTGCGCGCACGTAAATCGAAGAGTTTCATGGATGGCTTGCGTATGCGCTAATAAGTGTGAGGACTTGTAGTAACTTTTATCGCATTTTGAGCATCTAAAGGGCCTCTTACCGGAATGCGTGTTCTTGTGCAGCTCAAGAAGAGAAGGCTTTTTAAAGGACTTTTTACACTCTCCGTGCGTACACGTATATTTCTTCATTTTCTTTTCAAATTTTCATGGAGCATTCTCTCTACCAGACGGCTGTTAAGATTCTTCCTCTGGGCGCAGGAAACGAAGTGGGAAGGTCCTGCGTGCTCACAAAGTTCCGCGGAACAAATTTACTTTTTGATTGCGGAGTGCATCCGGCGCACGTGGGCATCTCTTCTCTTCCGTTTTTTGACCTAATGGATCCCTCTGAGGTAGATGTCGTACTAATTACTCACTTTCACTTGGATCACGCGGGAGCTCTTCCTTACTTCACGGAAAGAACTTCTTTCTCCGGAAAAGTTTATATGACGCATCCTACTCGCGCAATATTTAGGTGGCTCTTAAATGACTACGTGAGAGTAAGTAATGCATCCTCGAAAAATGACTTATTCTCTGAGAGGGAATTGTCTCAGTGCTACGAAAAAATAATTCCAATAGATTACGGACAGGAGATACAGATAAAAAATCTTACTTTTATTGCTTATAACGCGGGACACGTACTGGGAGCAGCTATGTTCCTCGTGAGAAACGAAGATATTTCTCTTCTTTACACGGGAGACTACTCCAGAGAAGAAGACAGACACTTACGAGCTGCTCAGATTCCTCCTTTTCCCGTAGATATTCTTCTTTCTGAATCAACTTACGGCGTACAGTGCCACCAGAGCAAAGAGGAAAGAGAGTCGAGATTTACTGCGGGAGTCTCTGAGATCGTAAAAAGAGGAGGAAAGTGCCTTCTCCCGGTATTTGCTCTCGGGCGCGCACAAGAACTTCTCCTCATTCTCGATGAATTTTGGGGAAAAAGAAAAGACCTACAGGGAATCCCTATATACTACGCATCCGCTCTAGCTAAGAGGTGTATGGCCGTATACCAGACCTATTTAAATATGATGAATGATAAGATACAAGGAATGGCGGAAATAAACAATCCGTTTCACTTTAAGTACGTGCAGAGCATAAAGAACATCGAGGCGTACGAGGAAAGAGGCTCCTGCGTTATTATGGCATCTCCAGGAATGCTGCAAAACGGCCTCTCCAGAGACCTCTTCGAGATGTGGTGCGGAGACAGAAGAAATGGCTGCATTATTCCTGGATACTGCGTAGAGGGCACTTTAGCAAAAGATCTTCTCTGTGAGCCAGAAGAAATTCTCTCTTTAAAGGGCAATAAGATACCCGTTAGGTCTTCTGTGGATTACATCTCGTTTAGTGCGCACGTGGACTTTATACAGAACGCGGAGTTCATAGAGGGATGTAAAGTCTCAGAAGTCGTTTTAGTTCACGGAGAGAGCTCAGAAATGGCTCGCTTAAAGGGAGCCCTTTTACACCGCGCGGAAATGAGAAACGAGGAAGTCTTTATACACACACCGAGAAACGGAGAATGGATAGAAATAGTAGGAGAAGGTCACCTCTCCGCAAAGTACTTAGGCTCAGCTCTTCCCGAGAGAGTAGAAGGCTTCGTGCACATCTCAGAGGAAGGAAAAGTTTCTGTTCTCCAGAGAAAAGAGCTTTCCAAGTTAAGCCTCCAGGAAATGAAGATACAAGAACGAGTTCTTCTCCATAATGTTTCCTTCTCCTCTGTGCCCTCGAGGATCTCCTTAATTCTTCCGGATACTCCTATCTCCGTAAAAGAGAACCTTATTATATTAGAAGGAGTTACCATAGAGAAACAAGAGAGTAATAGAATATCCATAGAATGGGAAAGTAATTTTGATAAGGATATTATAGCGAATTGCGTAATTAAAGCATTAAGCGAAGACTCCCCGAGGAATATCCTCAGAGAAAAGGAGAAACACAGCGAAGAATTAAAACGAGTTCTCCTCTTAAACAAAAAACGAGTTCCTAAGCACCTCCTCTCCTCTTTTATTTCTCTCTTCTCTAATTACTACAACGTATCATGGAACAATCAAGAGCTCACAGTAACTCATAAGGAGCAACAAGTTACCTTAAAAAAGGACTCGCTAACAGGAGACCCCTCACTCGCCGTAAAAGTCCAGGAACTCTTCGATTACGTCCTTTGGGCGCTGCATGACACAGCCCCGTAACACAACACATACCACACCACGTAACACGCAATACACATTCCGTTAAGTAATACACATTCCGTTAAGTAATACGTATTACGCATCGTACCGCGTATTGTTACGTATTACGTATTACGTAATGTATTGCCGCGTTCCGTTACGTATTGCCGTGTTCCGTGGAACGTACCGTAATGAACGTATAAATACTTTTTTAATAAAACTAATTGTTATGGTATACAAGAAACTCAACTCTACGCTGTATCTTAGTCCTAAGCTACTTTACATAATGGTAAACATCGAATACTTTATGTTCTACAGTTTTAGGGAAAATTTCTTATCTTCTAAGGGATACGAAGCGGAAATCATTGTAGCTACCTTTATGGCGATGCAGTTTATAACTTTCTTTAGTAATATGGGAGTGGCTTACTTCGCGGATTACATACAGAAGCCTAAACTCGTTCTAATTGCCTGTTTAATTGCTACGGCTGTATGCTTCCAGTGCCTCTTCCTTCCTCTCTCCACTGTGTTTTGCTGCGGTTTCTTCATTCTTTACTCTATTTTTATTCTTTGCACGCTTCCTCTCTTAGATAGGATTATGTTGGAGTACCTCCAGAAGGTCTTAAATGCGCCTTCCTCTATCTACGGGAGGCAAAGAGTCTTCGGAACATTCGCTTACCTCTTCACGAATTACTTAGCGGAGTACTTAATTACCACGGGAGCAGATAAAAAGAAAAGGAACTACTCGCGATTGCAGATACCCTTTGCGCTGGCTACCATATGCGCCGTATGCGGGATATTCGTTTTAGCTCCTCCAGATAGACCGCGAATTAACACGCAGAACAGAGCAAGAGACAGGCCGCAGATCTCCAAAGTACTAACTAATGGACCGTATCTCTTCTTTCTTCTAATTATTCTGTTAAACGGAGTAACTCGAGGAGTTCTTACGGTGTACCTCACCTCTTACTACACGAAAATCCTTAAATTTACTGAATTAAAGGCTCCCTCATCACTTCCGGGAGTCCTTCAGTGGGTATTTGGAGCATTTTACAAGAGCCCTATCTCCACGTGCAGTGCATTTGGAGTTATGTTGGAGATTCTTATATTTTTTAATTCGAAGGTAATATTGGGATGGATTGGGCTGTACTGGACATTCCTCATTTCTCAGGTGGCGCAGAGTCTTCGCTTCTTTTTGTACGCGCACATGAACGAAGAGACTCCCTACCGCTTTGAAAAGGCCTGTTGCATTGAGTTGCTTAAGGGAGTCAATTTTGGACTAACACACTTATCCGGTGTACAATTAGCTGTTCTTCTTGTTCCGAGTAACTTAAAGTCTACGAGTCAAATGATATACGCGGGAACCTTCGTGTGTTTAGGAGGCATGTTGGGAGCCTTCTTTGGGTACATCTACAAGATAGAGGAGATTAAGGGAGCCGTTAAGATGTTTTGGGCGGGTTCGATTCTCTCCGCTATTGCTGCCATTCTTGTTACGGTAAAGTACGGAGTAATAGACAAGAGGCTCTGGGGAGCCCGTTCCAGAGAAATCCCACAGCCTCCGGAATCTGCGCCATCCTCTGCGCCGCCATCCGCGAACTCCTCCGCGCCATCCTCCGCGAAGTCCTCTGTAAATTCTTTGTCAAAACCGCACACGCCACAAGAAGAGAAAGTGTAACCGCGCGCAACACGCTCTCCGTTATGTTCCACGGGGTAACCCCTCCGGAAACGATAGCTTAACTTACGTGGTCACCCCTCCGGAAACGTAGATTGGTAAGTGATCGGTCACCCCTCCGGATACGTAACATGGAACGACACAATAAATGGACATACACATTATATACTTCGTTAATTGTTTTATTCTTTACACATTACGCACCTTATGCCGTAACACGCACCGTAACACATTACGTAACACATTCCGTGGAACATATTGCCGTAACGCGCTGTGGAGTGCGTTGTTGTTACGGAGTGCGCTGTGGAGTGCGTTGTTACGTATTACGTAATCGACGGGTACATTCGGGAGTACCCTTCTATGGCTCTTCTATAATCTACATCTACATTTACTTCTATCTCTATCTCTCTTTGTATCTCGTGCCAGGGCATTCCTACATCATACGCTAAGAGTTTTAGTATTTCTCTTTCTAAAAGGTTTAATCTCCTGAGGGGCGCTCTTTTGCTGTGCTCTACTTCCTCGATGTTCTTCCTTGTGGTGTCATTCCAGAACTTTCTGCTGAGAATGCAGCAAACTCGAAAGACTTCCACGAGGTCCTCCTTGTGAAGCGCCTTTTTTCTTTGGAGAATTTTTGTGCATATTCTTGCATTGGCTATTTCTATTAGGGAAAAGGCGTAGAGGGGACCTATTCTTCTAAGTATTTCCTGGATGAGTCCTCTTTTGCAGATGCAGTACATTTCGAAGAGCGCGCTGTGTATCATAAGGCTCTTTATTCTCTCTGCTTCCTTATCTTCTTTTCTTTTGGGCGCCTTCATACCCTTTGGGAGTTCTTGTGGTATATGAAATCTTATGAATTACTTAATTAATTTAAGTATATTTAATTAATTAAGTAATTCTTAAATTATTGAATATTTTGTTCTAGATCGATGGAGGTACTAAGCATACGTGACTCCCGTAATGGAGAAATAGAAGAAAAAGGAAAAAGTATTTTAAATAGAAAAGAGGTAGCCGTGGTAACATTAGCGGGAGGAGTAGGTTCCCGTTTAGGGTACTCCGGGCCTAAGGGACTCTTCGAGATAGAAGCGAAGAACAGAAAGGCTTCTCTTTTCCAGAGACAGAAGGAGAAGATAAAGGAGATGCCGTGGATCATTATGGTCTCTCCCTCCACTAAACCGCTAACTATTCAGCACCTCCAGGGAATTATCTCCTCAGAGGAGCATCTCTATTTAATAGAGCAGGAGGAAGTGGAAGCTCTATCTGAAGATAGAAATATCCTCGAGGATGCCAATGGGTTACCAATTAAACTGCCAAATGGCAATGGATCCCTTTTCTCCTCCCTACAAAAACAAAAATATATTCTTATTTCTAAAACAGAAGTAAAATATATTAATAGATCCATTTTATGTGTTCTAAACGAGTTATCCATTAAGTACCTCAATATTATCTCAATAGATAATGTTCTTGTGCGCGTAGGAGATCTCCGTATGCTCGGATGGATAGAGGAAACTCGTTCAGATGTGGTATCCGCAGGTATTCCAATAAAAAGAGGAAAACTTGGACTCTTCGTGAAACACAACGGAAAAGTCTCCATTTGCGAGTACACAGACAGCCCAAAGGGAGATCCTCTTATCTCCTCAGAGAATCTTCCTCTTGGTAACATAGCTAACCATATCGTAAGAATTTCTTTTCTCAATAAAATAGACTCCTCTTTTCTGAGGTACCATGATGCCCATAAAAAAATACCTCATTCCTTGGATTTACATCCCGTAGGGCCAAATGCCATAAAACGTGAATTATTCATTTTTGATGGTTTTAATCTCTCTGAGTCCCATTCCGTGGTGGAGTACGACGAGTCCTCCTACGAGGGCCTAAAGAACAAAGAAGGAAACGAGGACAGCATCTCCTCCTGCGTAAATGCCTTAGAGAAATAAAAAAATTATTTTATGAACATAAGCAGCAACTTAAAGCAATTGAGATTTATGAAGAGCGCTATGCCCGCGGAAAAGAAGGAAAAGGAAACTCTCGCCACGTGGATGCTCCTCCTCGTCCAGGAAAATACAAAAAATCCAAATAAAAAAGAAAAGAAAACTTAAGCCAGTAATTTACTTATCCCGATGGGTTACCTACCCACTCCCAGCAGGCCTCTGAGTGCATGTTCCTCGTAAGCAACTTTTCACGGATATTGCTATCTAAAGAGATTTTCCTGCACAGAGCCCTCCATTCCGAGTTAGACAGAACGGGATACTCCTCTCGCAATTCCTTAATGGTAGAGGAAAGCAGCATGTGCTTGTGATTCTTCTCTATTTGCCTCTTTATGTACTCAGAATACTCCTCTATTCTCTTATTCCGCATGTAACGCAAGTGGAATAAGTATATAACAATAAAGAATAGCACCAGTGTAACAAATAGAAGAATAAAAAGTGTTTTAAGTACCTTAAGCACCACGAGGAATACGTTCCACGATTTACTTAGCACTGTGCCACGTAAAGGCTTAGGCACTGTGTCGCGTACTGTGTCGCGTACTGTGTCACGGATAGTATCCGGAGGGGTTACCTTTTTCTGTTCCGCTAATTGTTTAGCGAGTTGCTGCTCCGCTAATTGAGAGGCGGCCTTTTCCTTTGCGGCGGCCTTCTCCGCTAACTGTTTGGCGAGCTGCTCCTCCTCCGCTAATTGTTTGGCGAGTTGCTGTGCGGCGGCCTTCTCTTTGGCGAGTGCCTCCTTCTCCGCTAATTGCTGGGCGGCAGCTTCCTTCTCCGCTAACTGTTTAGCGAGAGCTTCTTGTTCGGCTAATTGTCTTTTCGCTTCCTGCTCTGCTCGTTGCGCTCTTTCCGCTTCACGCTCTGCTTCACGTTTTGCTCGTTCTGCTTCACGTTTTGCTTTTTCCGCTTCCTTTCTGCGGGCTTCCTCTTCCCGTTGCCTTTCTTCTTCTCTTCTGCGCGTTTCTTCCTCCTTAGCGAGTTGCTTCGCTCTTTCCTCTTCGGCCTTTGCTCTTTCCTCCTCCTTTCTGCGGGTTTCCTCTTCCCGTTGCCTTTCCTCTTCCTTAGCGAGTTGTGCCTTCTCTGCCTTCTCCTTAGCGAGCGCCTTCTCCTTAGCAAGTTGCTCCTCCTTTGCGCGTATTGCGAGTTGCTCCTCCTTAGCGAGTTGCTCGCTCTTCTTGCGTTGCTCCTCCTTTTCGCGTATTGCGCGTGTTGCGAGTCTCTTTGCCTTCTGCTGCATGCTCTCCTGCGCATCCTCACGGGCTTGCATTGAGATAATTCTCTCTGTAATCCTCCCCTTATACTTATAACAGGTATCCTTTAAGTACCTCCATATGGTATCCGTGGACTCTATTTCTCTCCTTTGAATGGCTAACTCGTGGTGCACGTGTACCACTAATGCTATGATTACTACGACTGCCGTAATAACACATAGTGCTCTATTGTACGAGTATACTATCTTACTTAGTAGTTTTAAACCGGGAGCTTTACTTTCCTTTTTTCTTCCTGTACTCCTCTGCATTTGCGGCGAGTTGATAAATAAATCTGTTCCTTTACGTTTTGCTTTGTTTGCTATTACTTCCTCACTTACTCCCGTAACTCTATTGTTTTTCTTACCCGTAATACACTTAGCAATAGGTTCCTCCACAAGAGACTCCTTAATTATCTTAATGGTAGATGCTGATTTCCTTAAGAGCTGTGTGGATTTAGGAAGTTCTTCTTCTTTTTTCTTTTTCTTTATCTCTTGATCTTCTGATTTTCTTTTTCTCTCTTTTTTCCCCGGAAGAAGGTCCTTAATGATTCCCTGATTCTTAAGGCACATTATCACTAAATCACTCTTTCTCTGGAGAAGAGAAGCTTCTCTTACGCTCGCCTCACTTAATAGAGAAACGAGTTGCTTTTTATTTAATCTCTCTAAGTACTTCTTAAAATCTATCCTTTTTCCCGTGCGCTTTGCCATTTATTTGTTCTTTAATTTACAATTTCTAATAAAAATCCAGAACAATATTAAGAATTAAAATTTTATTTTTATGAGGATCCTCATTACTTCCAGTAATACGCGTTTAACGCAAGAAACAAAAGACCTCCTTAGGGACTTAGAAGGAATATTTCCGGGAGCTATTCCCGTAGAAAGACGAGGAAGACCCTTCAAAGTCTTTTTAGAGGAGGAAACAGAAGAAGAAGCTTTAATTATACGATTAGATCAAGTGGATGTATCCCGCAGACGGTTATTAACTATTAAGAAGGACAAAGATGGTACTCTTACCACGTGCACGTACTCCGTGGTATCTTACGTATTAAGTAAACGATTAAATGGAGCAGTAGACTCCGGGCACATGCCGGAGATCTCCTTCACGGACTTCTCCGATGAAGAGAACGACAAAATCTCCGTGGAACACATCCAAAGGGCCTTTAAAGGAGAAGATCCCGATTTTGAAGGCAGACAGATCGTGTCGTTCACGAAGAAAAGAGGATTCATCCTCTGCAGGAAGCACCGATACATCATACGGTGCCCAGAGGATGAAGAAAAAGAGAAAACCGTAAGAGTAGAGGAAATAGGCCCACGGCTATCTATTAAGCTGCAATCCATAGATATAGACGAGAAGTACATCTTTAGACACACAAAGAACATTAAGCTAAAGGGGTAAGCTACCACATGCCCGTTAAGTAATACGCAATACGCACCCGTTAAGTAATACGCAATACGCACCCGTTAAGTAATACGCAATACGTGGTCACCCCTCGGGATACGTTCCATGGAACACGTAACGTATTGCGTAACGGGTATGTGATGCGTATTGCGTAACGTATTGCGGTATATGTAACGTATTACGGTATGTGATGTGTGATGCGTACTATTGGTTATATAAATGATATATTTCTCCGTGGAAAGGAGAAGCAATGAAGAGCTACTGGATGTATCTTACTGTTGCAGGATGCCTTATGGCGAGCGTATGGAGCAAAGAGACAGAGAAGGACAAAGAGTACTTTAGAAGGGAAAAAAAGGGATACTTAACGGGTGCTAAGGGCAATATGTTAAAGTTACGCTTTAGGTAACCCATCCGGATACGCACTACGTAATGGGATATGTAAGAGATTAAGCAAAAATGTTTTGTTGTGTGAACCACTATCCCGCACCATGATGGCTATGCGATTAGAGCATTGCACACGCTCCAGGAGCCTCGTGGGTGGCTCAAGGCGCATATCTTACTATTAGAGGAACATCCTAGAACATGTACGTATAAACGCACTCTTGCAGAAGAGAACTCTTCTGCATGCTCCTCGGAAAAATAAATTTTTTTTTCCTTAAATACTCCACTTAAAATAAATTACTTTATAGAAATACTTTATTTTATTAAAAAAATTATCCCCTGCACGCACACACCGTGCACTATACGTACAGGAAGCGTACGGGGAGTACACTATACGTACAGAATGTACACTATACGTATAGAACGTACGTTAAGAGAGCGTACAGGAAGCGTACGAAATCTCCCTTTAATTACTTTTAAATATCCGGCTAATGATGATATCCTTGTATCTGCTCCATGATGACACTTTACTTATTAACTACAACGGTTTCTGAAGCACTTACTAATTAATTTCTTATTTTATTAAGTTTAATCTTTTAAGAGATGAAGGGAGTAACAGACTGCGCAGTAAGAAATAAAGAAGTATTTCATTCCGTGTACTTCTACAACGAACAGAAAGAAAGAAAAGGAGGAATATACAAATACTCTCCAGATACTTCCTGCCAATTAGAGGGACAAGGAACTTTTTCTATTTCTCTAACGGAAAACAAGTTAATAGCCAGCGAGTATACGGGTATCTCTATATACTCAGAGAACCTTAAAAGTATTAAAAACTTCTCAATTGGCGTAAGTTACATGCACTGCAGAGATAAAAATACTTTATATAGCACGTCCTCGCTAGGAAGGTACTCAAAAATAGACCTAAAAAAAGAAACAGTTGAGGAGTACCAAATGGACTGTTCATCCGGGAAATGCATCCACGAAGTTTGGATGGCCCATAAAACAGAAAACATTTTATTGCTCGGATGCGACGTAGGAACTCTCTCCGCCGTAGATACGCGAACTAATCAAACGGTTACCACGTACGCCTTCCAAACAGGAGTTACATGGATAGGCCAAGTGTACAACGAAGTGACAGTTGGAACATACGGAGGAGAGTACGCCACGGTAAATGGAGCATCTGTTACGGCACCACAGCAAGTAGATGGAACCATTTGGAGGGTCTCCGAAATATTCCACGAAAAGCAACACGCTCTCCTTGTAACGCAGGCGTATGATGGTATCTCCGTAAGAAACAAAAACATGCTCCCAATTGTACATAAGAGAACAGATGACTTAATCTACTCCGCCCATGTATACAACGGAAACATAATAGCACACGGCTATTACACCGGAGAAGACACGTACATTCCCACGTAACACGCCACTACACTACACTCCACTACACGCTTTACGCTTTACGCCTTACGCCTTACGTGATACGCCTTACGTGATACGTTATGTGATGCTTTACGGAGATGCGTTGGGTACATATACTTTTAAAAAACAAATAATCAACTGATCAAAAACAAAAGATATATTGAATATTTCCTGAAAAAGTAATACAATAAAGATAAGATTCCTAATAAAATAAGAAATAATGATTCTCTTATCTATAAATAGAGCAGAAAAAGTAAAAGGCACATGATACTTACGAATAAACAGAACAGAAATATACTATACATATACTTGCTATGTACCGCAGCTCTTACATACATACAGAATATAAGTGCCTCCGTATACCCGGAACCAGATCTCAGTCCATTAGCCGCCGTAATAAACAATCTAATAGAAACAAAAGACAAAGAAAAAGAGATGGGAACCAGTGATGCATTAAATGATGTATACAACAGACTGAATGCCTTAATAAACCAAAACGAGCAGCCTAAAAGGACCTTCTTAGAGGCCTCCCGCGCAGACGGAGACTTAGCCGCGGACTTTACAACGGAAATGGTCAGCCTCATCCTTAAAACGAACATGTGCGGGCACTGCTGTACCTGCGCTATGCACCACGCCGGGTACCAGTCCATATGCGCCGTACGCTCCATAGAGGCAATAATTCGTATACTCAATAAGAACTTCCCAATGGAAAGAGACTATTTATCCCACGAATCCACTCCTTCTCCCATGGACCAGCTAAGAGAAAATCTCTCCAGATCCTCAGGAGTAACGGGAGCCTCCGTTGTAAAATACGATTTCATTAGGAGAGCCATAAAACTCGGGCATGAGCATAAGTCCTTTAAGGTCTGTTTGCTGATTCTCATGGAGAACTTCGTTCCCGCCATGTGCAACCGAACAGACTGTCCCTTGTGCTGCTCCCTCTACGAGAGAGATGGTTTCGCCATATACAGAGGCATAAGAATGCACTTCCTCAACTTACAAAACTCTGAGTCCGCCATAAGGAGGGACTGTCTAATTGGCACGGGATGCGCTCTAAAGGAAATTGATTACAATGGAATGATAAGCAGCATTGATGGCTTCCTAACGAATATCTCTACGAACTTAACAGCCGCTGAAGAGAATGAGAGATACAGAGGATTACTTAGAGGAATAGGAGTACTTCCAGTAATTGATTCAATTAAAGGAGAGTTTGTATACACGAGGTACAGTAATAATGGACCGGTAAATGAATATTACAGGATACCCTCATTACATACCATGGACTACTCCATATACAACAGACTGCCTTCTCCCGTTAAGATTCGTGTTCCGCCTATTCACGGCGCATACACCGCGCAGCCACTTACTGGGCGCATGCAGCCACTCGCCGGCCGCACTGTGCCACAGGGCCCACCAAATGGATCGATACAAATTACGCACACAATTAGCACGGAGGGAGTAAATGCCGCACAGAGCGCTCTTAGGGAGTCTCAGAGGGAAGGAATAAGAAACTCAACAGTTAGCGGAATAGTCGATGCGTTTAACGTATTGGCGAATAGCAGAATGCATCCGGGAAACAGAGAGACACTTTACGGGCCTGTGCCCCGCGCAAGGACACTGCCCATTGACGGAGCGCAAAGGAGCGGCGTACTTTACGGCTACAACTCAAATCCCCTCACTGCCGCGAGAATGACAGTCCCACAGTACGCGCCAGTTCCACAGTACGCACCAGGCCCGCAATTGGGCGTGCCCTTAGTCTCCCTCAATACGAACGCGCAAGGGGTCCCCATTGGAGTAGTGCACACCTCTGCAGGAGCTGCGCAAGTGCAACGGCATCAGAACATCCTGCGCAATGAGGCACTACGCAACGAGGCAGCCATCTCTTCCGCCGGAGCATCCAACAGTATGAATACATACGGCAATAAGTAATACGGCACTAAGTAATAAATAATCACTTATCTACGCACAATAACTTACACAATGATTTACGTAAACGTGTACATATACATATATCTAAGTATATATACGTGTTTGTGTGTGCGTGTACGTGTACGTGTTTGTGAATGCCTTTTGGTGATTCTTTTGTGGAACTTTCCGGAGCCTTAACTTATGGTATATATGCGGGGAATGGTAAAAATTTTAATGAAAGTTTTTTCTATAGACTTAGGAGGATATAAAGTGGTAGCTGCTTCATCTGATACATCTGCTGGAGAAATACTATTAGATGTAACGGGAGGAAGGAGTATAAAGACTAATATAGATTACCGTGGTAAAAAAAGATCATTTGGCATAGTGGGAAGTACCTTTAAGCAGAGAGAAAAAGTAGCTGAGCGAGTAATAGGAGAAATAGAACAATTCTGTGAGTTTTACTTGCGGAACACAGATCCGGAACAGAAAAAGGAACATAACACTCCTTCGCACGTATACGGGCTATTGACTTACATGGTAAATAACTATTTAGATAAGCAAAACTCGCAATTGGAGCAAAAAATGAGTGTAAAGGAGTTGGAGATGCAGATAGCTCTTCCGAGTACCTACACGGTAGCCCATCAGATGGTACTTTCTTCTCTTCTCTCTCAGATAGGAGTAAGTAACTTGTCATTTACCACGGACTCACAGGCTCTTTGCGCCTATTACTTAAGTAAAAGGGCTCCTTCTTCTTATGAGATGCTCCTCGTTGTAGATATAGGAGACACTAAAACAACAGGAACTCTTTCTCTTATTAAGGAGGATCATATTAAGATAATCTCTAGAGAGACTGTAGGAGTAGCAGGGAGTCAGGTATCCCAGTTGATAGCGGATATAGCTTATAAGAGATATATTGATACTTCTGACTTATTTCCTAAAAAGGAATTTTCCGTTAGAAATGAAAAATCCATTAATTGGATAAAAAGTGCTTTATCTGGGTTACCTGAAGTGTCCTCGCAAATAGACATAACCCACGAGGCCTCTAAAGACTTAACGGTCTCCAGAGCATCCCTTGAGGCTCCTCTCACTAAAATATTTGAGCCCGTTAAAAATTTGCTTATCTCCTTAATGCAGAAAATGAAAAATTACTTGGAATCCTCATGGAACGAGGAAACAGAGCCGGAACTCACCGTAGAAGTAACAGGAGGCTCCTCGAGGCTCTTTTTCGTTCAACAATTAGTGGAAGAAACCTGCGGAAAAAGGCCTCATTTCCGCTTGAACTCAGATGAGTCCGTGGCACTGGGAGGCCTCTACAGAGGGCTAATGGATAGCATATACCACAGATTCAGATACGATCCCTTAATTGAAGATATTTTAGACCATCCTTACACTCTGCGGGTAGAGCATCCTTCTCAGGCTCCCCGTGTTATTACGCTATTTAAAGAGGGAAGTGCCTTCTTAAAGGAACCAAAAAGTGAAATGCTTAAGGCATCTTACTCCACGGAATCTCCTAAAAAGCCGTTAAATCCCTTAAAATCAGTAAAAGTCACAAAAATCTTCTCTGAGTCCCAAATGACCATCTGCGCCGGTAACTATCCGATTTACGTGCTTAAACAGCTCCCCGAGCAGAACTCCTCAGAAACAGGAAGAACCTTAAAGTTCTCCATTAGGCTTAACGGATCCGGAGGGGTTACCTTTTCCTCAGAAGAATTAGAGTTCTTAAGCATTCCGGAAACAATAGACTTCTCCATTGTCAGTCAGAAGGAACAAGAAATCTCTCAAAAAGAGAAGGAAACAGTTCTCTGTGAGAATATGCTAAATGCCATACAAACATCTCTATTTGATGAAATACAACTGCTAAGTGACTCCTCTCTCTCTGAGATGCCAAGTGCCCAGCAGGTCGTAGATGTCCTTTGGGAGCACACGAACACGCTACCCGCCAATGCGTCCACGGAGAAACAAGTAAAAGCCTGGGAAACAAAGATAATTGCATCTATCCCACAAGATATCCAGAAGGAATGGCAGCAATTAGCAGAGAAATTAACGAGAGCTGCCTCAGAGACAGAGAAGATCGCGCTAATAGCTCCCGAGTTCCCAGGAATTCTGCACCTCTTCGACATTAACGAGCACCTCAACCAGCAAGTGGAGCACCACAAGGAGGAAGAAAGAAAACGCGAAGAGCAGAGACAACGTGAGGAGCAAAGAAGACGCGAAGAAGCACTTCGTGAGGAAGCACTTCGCGAAGAGGAAAGACGAAAGCGCGAAGAGGAAACACTTCGTGAAGAGGAAACGCAAAAGAATGAAGAGGAAAGACGGAAGAATGATGAAGAAACACTTCGCGAAGAGGAAACTGTTGCGCAGTAATAGAAAAACGTACCGCAGTACGCAATGTGCCACGTAAAATTTACTTTACGATTAATAAACGATACACTAACACGTAGGCTCAGCCATTAGTTACGCGAGGGGTTACTACCCATACTTAATACAATATGTAGTACGTAATGCGCGCGTGAATATTTATTATTTCCTTTTTGAGCATCAACTACTATATCCGTATATCTATATCTATATCTATATCCGTATTTACGTATGTGTACGTGCGCATTCAGAAATCAATTACCTCGTGGGTTGGTGCATATAGTGCGTGAGAAGGCTGCAGTGCGTGTGGCGACTGTTGCGGATATGATTTCGTGGGCCTGGGAGGAGATATTCCGGATAAAATAGCTTGTTTAGGAGAAGCCTCAATTAGCTTTTTGATTCCGTAAAAGGAAATAGAAAAAGTCAAAGATAAAAGCATAAAAAGACAGATAACAGAATATACATCGCTTTGTGAGATATCCTTCATAGATGAGTCAGAAACAATAGCAGAAATTGTTCCCAGTAAGAAAATTAGAATGTACATTGAAAACTCTCTTGTTTTTTCGATAAATAGAAGCATTGTAACTATGTTTGGGATGTGTATGAGGAATACTTTAATAATTGGATAATTTTACTTAAAGAATTACTCGTTTAATTACCACGTAGATACAAATTATAAGAAATAGAAGAAGAGAAGTAATAAGTAGAAAGTCTTCCTTTTTCTCTTTTTTTCTTCTCTTTTGGATGATTTGCTCCGCTTTCTCCATGGCCAGAGAGAGTTTCTCCTGCGTGCTCTTAACTCTACTGAGCTTGGCATCAGATTCCGCTAATTTCTTCGAGGTACTTGAGGAAAGAGCACATTGAGCATCTAAAGATGTTTCTGTTTCCTTCAATTCCTTTGCTGCTCTGTTTGTTTCCTCTGGGTGGAGGAGTTTCTTCTGGAGCAACATTCTTAGCTTAAGCTTTTGCTCCTCTGGGCACGAGGAGTGTATTAGCTCTAATAGTATCCTGCTCTTTTCCTTCTGCAATTGCTTTAATGGAAGAGAATTAATTCGATTTAGTAAGTCACTTTCTTCTTTGTGTTTTGCCATGAAAATTTCAATGAAAAATTAGTTTATTATGCAAAAGAATTACTTTCTCGGAATAAAGAATTAGTTTTACGGAATAAAAAATTTCATATATATTTCCTAATACGGGTACAAAAACTTATTCTTTTTTCTTTTTTCTAGAAAAATTTTAACTATGCCTCAGGAATTGATGAAACAAAGTAGAATTACTGGTTTTTTAATAGTCTTTCTATCTGTATGCGCCTTATGCTTCTGCGAAGAACATAATGCAATATCCGTAGAACAAAGAAACAGAGTGGAAGCCTTCTCCGTAATAGATCCATTAGAGAAGAAGGGAATAGATCCCATAGAGAAGAAAGTATTAAACACTTTCTATCCGGAAATTCAATATAACACGCAAACCACTAAAGAGGTGCTCTATGAGAATGAGGAACAATTTCCCATTAAATCTTCTCCTAAAGAAGAAATATTAACTCATACAGAAACAAGTAACTTATTGGAAATAAAAGATGATGATAAGTCCTCTGTAGATCAAGATGTCTTCGCGTACTTTTTCGAAGAGGAAAAAGAAGAAGAAACAAAGCACTTAGATGATGATGATTACGTAAAAACCTTGGTTTTTGATTCCAAAAAAGGAAATATAAAAGAACTTTCCACTACATCACCACAACACTCTCCACCAAAGGACGTATTGCCAAAGGACGCATTGCCAAAGGACGCATTGCCGAAGAGCACCTCGACAGGAAGCACTTTGTTCTCCTTCATTATGGCGTACTTCTCTTCTCCCCCGGATATTGATAAGAGTAAAAATTTTCCTAAGCAAAAAAAACTCTTATCTAAAGATCAGCTAAAAGAAGAAAAAGCCGCTAGAGCTTATCTAGAAAAGAATCAAATAGAAATACCTGAAGGAGTAAACCTTCACCATCTTAAGTTAATACACATAGCCCATCACAATCCCATCTACTCTACTCTCCTACTAATTACTCTCTCTATACAAGTAGTATTCCTAGGTATCCTCTCCTTATACTTTAAAATGAGATACTCAGAAGTATACAACAATCTTATCTCCTCAAATATCATCATTTACTCTTCTCCTCAGTGCTTTTTCTACCTCCTCTCACTCTTCTTACTCATTGCTTACGCTATCTACTCCATATACATATACAAGAAAAAGGTTTTAGTAAGAAAAAAACATCAAATACTCATTTTCTGCTTAATTCCTCTCTTTTTCTTCATTCCTTTCTCTCTTTTCTTCCTCAACTCATTAAATCACTTACCCTCCTACCAGCAGATCTCTTTAATTATCCTGCAAATTCTCTCTATTTCTCTTTTCTCATACATAGGTATTACTTCAATAGGCTCTTACAGTACAATTAGAGTATTCATAATTAAAATGAGTATTCTATTCTTTATATCCTTAATACTTCTTTTCCTCATAAACGTATTAATTCTCTCACTAACAGCTTCCTATTACATCTCTTGGTTCTTCTCCATAATAGGAGTATTCTCTATTTTCTACGGAATGTTCCTCTCCCAACACAATCTCATACAGAAGCAAATAGCATCTTGTTTCTCAGATGAAAAAAAGGATAATTCATATAGCAGGTCTTACTCCGTAGATCTATTTACATCAGTTATCATAATTCTCTTATTCCTCTTAGTAGTAATCGTAATGTCCTTCTTCTTCACGGAGCAATTAAGTCTTCTCCAAAATCTTCTCTCCAAATTATTCTCCCAAATCATCACCAGCACCATCTCCTCCACCGGCCTAAAAGAGTTCTTCAATTCCGCAGCAGATCGCGCAAAGAACACCGCAAGCATCGCTACAACTCTCTCCATATAACACCTACACTCTCCAACACGCTCTCGGTAACGCCTTACACTCTCCGTAACACATTTCGTGTTCCGCAATGCTCTCCGCAATGTATTTCGTGTTCTATAACGTGCTGCGTAATGCTTTTCGTGCTGCGTGCTGTTACGTGTTATGGCGCGGTGCAAAGATTTTCTTTTCCTTAAATACTCCCTTGTGTCTTTATTTTATTAAGTCTTTCTCTTTGTTTTAGTTTATTTTTTATGGGAGCACAGAGAAGACCCAATGGCCGTATGGAGTACCGTCCGCCCATTAGAAGGCTGCAAACAGAATACACGCAGCTAATGAATGATCCAGACTCTAAATGGTTCAGAATATTCCCAAAGGAAGACTTTGAACCGGGAAAAGATGGACCATCTGGTTACGTCTGCAAGTGGGAAGTGGAAATGTTTGGGTTCCCAGATACCCTTTACGAGGGTTACACTTTAAAGATAGAAATATTCTTTCCCACGGACTATCCTCTATCTCCTCCACGCGTGTTCTTCGTTACAAAGATGTACCATCCAAATATCTACGAAGATGGCAAGGTATGCATCTCTATACTTCATACGGCGCACACGGATCCTCATACGGACGAACCGGATACCGAGCAATGGACTCCTGTTCTATCCGTTAGAACTATTCTCCTCTCTATCTGGGTTATGCTAAATGAACCGAATACGAGTTCTCCCGCTAATATAGATGCATCTATACATTACAGAAGATCTAAGGAAGAGTACGAGGATTACGTTAAGCACTTCCTCAGTAAGTACTCGCAAAGGACACAATTAGAAGAACTGGAGCCCCAGAAGGATATTTAAATAAATATTTGCTTCTTTTTTAATGGGCCTCCTTGAGACAGTGCAGGAGCACGTAACGCACTTAAATAAAAGAATTACTCCAATGCTGCAGAAAATGCAAAATGATAATATAATTAGGAATTACGTGAATGAGTACTCCTCGGAGTGGATCCTTAATAAATTAAAAGAAAAGAAAATTTATGACGGATCTAGAGAGTAAGTATAAGAACAGAATAAGTAATATAATAAAGATATTAGGGAATGCCTTTGGATACGAGGTATGTATACACGGGAACAGGATGAGTTTACGGTCGATATACGCATTTGACGAGGAAGACACGGTATGCTTAATCCTTAATGAGGGAGGAAGTGTTTCTGTAGAGGAGAACGCGTTTATAAAGAAAATGGAGAAGGAGAGGAAGATCTACTTGGATCAGGGAAACTCACTACCTGCCTTTTTGTCTGCAATAACTCTCAATCTCTTTAACCAGAAGACCTTCCAATGATTCGCACATTATGCAATACGCCTTACGTAACGCACTACGTAACGCACTACGCCTTATGCTTTACATAATGCCTTATGCTTTACTAAGTGTTCCACGGGGTAACCCATCCAGATACGTTTTACGCACATTAAGCCATGGTTCCACGGAGTACGTAACACGTAATAAATCCTTACTTTATTACTTTATTTTATTATTCTTTTTTTATTTTATTGTGTTATGCGTTTACTTACACATTTACTTACGCGTTGTATTACTTTATTTTATTGAGTTACTTTATTTTATTACATATGCACGTACGCGTACAGGAGGTACTTTCCGAGTTAAAGTACGGAATTAGAAAGAAGGACCACAAGAGAATAGAAGGAATATTCTCTGCGCACCTTAAGAACATACATAACTCAGAGATTTGGCTCTTATACTTAAATTACGTGGAGGAAAAAGAGACAAACAGAGAAGTAGTTAAGGAAGCCATTTCCTTTGCGTACCAAAAGACACTTTACAGCGTAGACAGCGTAGATGTAAAGATTAAGTACCTGCAGATGCTTATGAACAACGAGTCTAAAGAAACTGTTAAATTAGCCTACGAAAAAATAATTAGTATACCAATTATGAAAATTGAAACAATAATTGATTTTTACAAAAACTTTAATTTAGATATTAAAGATAGCAAAAAGTTTAACGAAGATCTTATTCCCAAAGAAGCCGTAGGAATAAGCGAGTCCAATAAGTTACTCAAAATCTCCCAATTAGGAGCCTTTAAGGTCTCCGAGTACATTTTAGAGGCAAACAGAAACTTACACCCAATGTACTCAGATAACGTAGTAATATACGGAATAGATTACGGAATAGAAAAAGAAGAAGAAAATGATCTAATTAATCAATTAGTCATTTACAAAGTAATTTTTCTATCCTCCTCCGATCACAGTATATCCCTGGAGAATATGATAGATCCCCATACAAGATTAATTGCTTCCGCAAAAGGAAAATCAGAAAAATTAGTTCAATTAGGAGAATATGTATATGATAGGTACAATAAGGTATCCTCTCTTATCCTACTAATTCCCCTATGTAATTATCACTTTAATCCAGAATTCCTCCTAAAAAATGCTCCTCCCCACATTACAGAGCAAAGTGAGTCCTTCTACTTAATACTCTTCACAGGAATACTTAGGCACAGAGAGATACATGGCGTAAGGATATACCTAATCGATCTAATTAAACAGAACAAAGTAGGATACAAAGTCTTTACGTTCTGTATCTCCGTGGAGGCGTACATCACAAAAGACAGTAAGAACGTAGGAGCCATCTCCATAGCAGGAATTAAACACTTCTCAAAAAATGATCTAAATGTACAACAGAATAGAATAACAAATAGAGAGAATGCCTATAGAATAGCCAAAGAAGGAGTTAAGCTCCTTATCTCGATGGGTGACATACAAACTGCTCAGCTGGTAACGGAGACCTACCAGCAGCTAAAACTCCAACAGAAAAATATCCTCCCAATTACCGCAGAAGTATCTCCCTTATACCTCCTCACGAAGTACCAAATCTTATACGAAATCGGAATAGAAGCAATATACCCGTTACTCTCCCAATTGTCTTACCAGGAAATCGTTCAATTACTCCTCAATTGCTACGGCATCCAGGAAGAGTCCCTTCAAAAGCCAGAAAAAGTCCCAGAAATCCTTCAGAACTTCTCCTCGTCACTTCCCCAAATCAAAGAGACCCATAACATCTGCAGAAACATAAACCTAGAAAGATTCATTAAAATGCTCTCTGAAATGCGCACGTAACCATCACTCTCCGTAATGTTCCACGGAGTCACCCCTCCGGATACGCAATGGCTTAACCGTAAGTCTTTGGGTCACCCCTCCGGAAACTGTACGGGTAAGGTAACCGGATACGTTTGGTTGGTAAGGCACTTTGTGAAACAATTTGTTATACTTACCGTGTTCCTTGCGCCGCGCAATGAACGAAGGAACAGATGCATCGAGCAGCTCAAGTAACGACGCGCTCGCTTCCCTCAGCAAAGTGAAGGAGGACACCTCCAATGAATCGATAGACATCCTCCGTGGAGCGAACAAGTCCTTAGGGGGAGCCTTAAGGAAAACAAAAGAAACGAGTAAATCCTTAAATAAACAAGGATCCACTATACATACCACAGTAAAAAAGAAAAAGAATATTAGAAAAATAGTAGGAGCAACAGAAGAGAAAACAGTAAGCATAAAGCGATCAGGAAGAATATTAGATTTTAGCAATAGATTCTTCGACGGAATTACTTCATTTTTCTCCGGAAAAAAGAGAAAAATAGCAGCAATAGACAAAAAGGCAGAAAAAGAAGGAAAATCCGCGGAAATGTACGAAGAACAAGCAGAAGGAACAGAAAGCTCCCTCGATCCCGAGCAGTACGACAAAGAAATCTCTCAATTAGAAGATTCCGGAGGTACCACCAACGCAGATGAAGAATTAGAGAAAATGCTTGGCGGCCTTAAAGCCCTCGATAAAGGCGTCCGCTCACAGACCAAAAAGATAAAATCGCAAACGCACGCCACAAAGCAAATGAAGATCCTCGACAAGGACACGAAGAAAAGAACAGACGAAGTAACTGAACGAGTAAAGAACTTAAAGTAACCCATCGCAGTACTCCACTACTCCATAATAAAAGGCTTAATCAATAAATATACATATTTATTTCCTATCTCGTGCCCGTAACGCATTACGCATTACGTGCCCGTTACACAATATGTAACAGATAGCGCATTACGTAACGGGCATGTATTACGTAACGATTTGCCGTGTTCTATGTAGCTACGTGTAATGCCGCAGTAACTCCTTAAGCATGTCCTTGGGGATAATGGGAATATTTTTCTTTTTCATTTCCTTAAGGAATTGCGTATATATTCCATTAATTGAGTCTTCTTTTTCCTTTAGGAAGTTCTGGATGAATAAATGGTACTGTCCTATGGCTCCCTCTTGTAAATTGCTTTTTGGGAGTCTATCCGTTAAAGAGACTCTTAAATCTGCCTTTTCTACGGCATCTTTTACTTTTATGGCTCTTTCCACGGGAGAAGGATTAATTAGTTTCTTATCTAATATTTTTTCTATTTCTTCTTTGGAGTATGGCTTAAAGAATATTCCTTCTTTAATCTTTTTATTGCTTATGAAAATATTTTTATAATTTACTGATCGTTTTTCCTTTTTTAGAAGATTTCCTAATTGAGTCTTTTGTTTCATGTACCTCTTAACGGCTATTCTTCCTTCAAACTCATCTGAGATTAATATAATGGTTTTAGACTTTCTTTCTATTAGAGGAGTATACTCGTCATCCATTAGGAGATTGCTGTAATAGGCCTGTGCTCCCGTAAAGCCTTCTGCTATTCTTTTTATCGCGTAAGTCTTTCCTATTCCTGGGTTCCCGTATACGTAAAGGTCCTTTTTTCCTTCATTTTTAAGGAATTCCTCTATTTGCTTTGCTTCCTTCTCTCGGCCTAATACGCGATCCACAACGGGGCCATGTTCTACGCCATTTACAACGCGCTCGTTAACGCTCTTGTTAACAGATGCGCTAACAGATGCGCTAATGGATGCGCTAACGGGGCCATGTTCCACGGAACCATTAAAAAGATCTTCTTCATTTATTTCTGCGCCTTTACCTTTTTGCTTCATTACTTAATTGCTCAATAAAAAATAAATCGCCATATGCCCCATTACGCAATACGCAACACGTATGCCGTGGAACAGTTAGCAACACGTGTGCCGTGGAACAGTTAGCGTAATGTATGCCGTGGAACAGTTAGCAAAACGTGTACCGTGTAACATAACGGAGAGCGTAGTGTGTAACATAACGAAGAGCGTAATGTGTAACGGGCGCATGTTGCGTTACAGTTACGGGCGCGTTTCGTGCAAAAACTCGTAAATCCGTGGCGCCACTAACTTTCTGCTCAATTTCGTGTCTGTTGCGTAGACGAGAACGCCGTGCGGTAATTCTCTTTTTTTCACGGAGGCATTTGGGAAAAGAACTTTCTTTACGAACTCCTCCGTTAACGAACTGCTCAACTCCCCAGGAAGGAGGAAGAATTCTCTTCTTCCTTTTGTCTTCGAATTAATTAAAAAGAAGGAAAGCCTTTTGTTTCTTCTTAATTCTTCTACTTCCTTAAGGAAACTCTCTTTGTCTCTCTCTATCCATTCATCGAAGGAGTATCCTACGGAGGATATTCCGAATGCTTTATTCTTAATCTCTGAGTTTCCGGATGGGTTACTTTCCGGAGGGTACTCAAATGCCTTATAGTCCATTAAGAGGATAAGATCCATAGGAATGCTTTTCTCGCATTTCTTCTCGTTTTTAAGCAATTTATGAAGAGAATGAGCCTCCTCTGAGGAGACTCCGTACGCAGATAGAAGAGTCTCTACTGCCTTTTTATCCATAATATCTGTTCTATTAGTAAGGAAACTCGTATCCGTAATAATAGGAATACTCAATAGAAGAAGGTAAGAGAACTTATCCTTATCACTTATATCTCTTCTATTTAAAATATCTCTGTATACCAGAGAAGAACAACTGCCAGCACTTAAGTCAATATTAAGGCTCTGTAATTTTCCGTAAAAACTTTTCATTTCCAAAATAGGATGGTGATCTATTATTCTATCAATATAAAGATTTTTAAATGAAAGTAATTTTTCAGGTAAATTATGATCTATTAGTGTAATAGTTAGATCTATTTCTTCTATTTTTCTTTTTTTTTCTCCTTTAATTAACTCGTTACCATCTAAAAATACTAAATCTTCTATTTTTAGTCCCACCATACGCATAATAAGAATAAGATCCTTTTTACACTCAAATATTCTTCTGCTCATATTCACTATACTTACTCTTCTCTCTATTACTCCAAAAACATGTGATCCAATAAAAGAGTCTTGATCACAGGAAGGATTCCCTAACACTCCGAGTACCTTTTTCTTCCTCCATTCCTCCTCCTGTATCCTCTTAAACTCCCCGGAAAATCCACTTTTTCCTATTATTTTCCCGTATACCCCCAATACGCCATCCATTCCGTCACCTGCTCCCTTATCCACTTCCTTCTCGCTATTTTTCGTGTTACCTCTCGCCTTACCGTTCGCCTTATCCTTTCCGCTATCTTTTTTCATGTTTCGTGGTAATGGAGCAGTATATTTTTATTTTACGCTTCTTTTATTGTTTTATAAGTATCCATCCATTTAAAATTTTAAAATATTTTTTCCCCTGCAATGAACGTAGAAGTACTTCCAAAGACAGAAACAGAATATAAGCAAATGGTAGAGGCACGAGGAAGAGTATCAATTCCCGCTACTTTCATATCGTACAAAAGATCACAAAGAAAAGTATATCCAAGATACGCTCTCTTAAGAATAGAGAATGTTACCACAAAGGAACAAGCAGATAAGTACTTAGGAAGAGGAGTAGAGATGTACATCCCAAAGACAAAAGTGCAGCCAAGTGGTTACAAAGAAAGAGTCGTAATGGGATACATCAGTAGAACCCACGGTAACTCAGGAGTACTTAGAGCACGATTCGAGAAGAACCTCTCCGCCAGTTACTTAGGAACACAAGTTTACGTTAAGCTTTACATGGCCAACACAAACTACTTCCAAAAGGATTAATAATACGCCACAATACGTGTTACGGCACGCTATACGCTACATGGCACCATTTTACTTAATAAAACAAGAATTACGCACATTACACCTTACGCACATTACACATTTATTCGTTACACGCAACATGTCACATTACGCTTTCCGTAGCACATAACACATTACGCTTTCCGTAGCACGTAGCACTTTCCGTAGCACGTAATACGTTTCCGCAATGTGTTCACGCTACGCAACATGTCGCTTTACGTTTCCGCAATGATTTCCGTAAAACGTGTCACTTTCCGCAACATGTTGCTTTGTGTTTCCGTAGCACTTTTCGTGGAACGTCCTGCTGCGTCGTGGAGTGCCGTAACGTGTGGTGGAGTGCCGTGTTCCGTAATGTTACACGAAATAGCACCTTCTGGATGCCTTTTGCTGCGGCGCAGAGGAGAGAAGAAATACTGCGCCGGAGGATGATGCCGCTACGGAGGCGCCCTCGGGGATGAGTCTCTTCGTGGAGGAGCAAAGAACTCGCGTGGTACTTCGCATGCTCTTTGGGAAGCCTTTTGAGATCCGCGAGACCTCCGAGGAACATCCCGGGCACAGAGAGTGTTCCTTCTCTTTACACGCAGAGGTACAAAAACCAGATACGCCGAGGCCTACTCTCTGATAGAGACACGAGACAGGCATTCCCTTAGAGAAGAAGAGAAAAGCTCCTTTCTCCATGCACTCCTCGGAGATCCTTTTAAAGAGAGAAGAAGAGCTCCGTAGAACGAGGAGCGTAAGGTACCTCTCAGGAATTGCCTCATTGCGGTGGAAGAAGAAAAGAGCATCTTCCTTTGACCGCCTACAGAGAAAAGAAAAGTTCCACGGAATGAAGGCATCGTCTATTTGACTGTTCAGTGCTGATACTCCTTCTATCTCTTCACTGGCTGCCTCTATACTCTTCTTCGCCGTAATATAAGGATCTATTGATATAACTTGGAATAGCTCCATTTCCTGTAGAAGAGTTTCTATTGTCTGTACGAATCTTTTTCCTCCTAAATATTTTACTATTTCCAATAAAACTTCCTTTTGGTTCTTTTCCTCTTCTTTTAGCTTTTTCTCCTCTAAATGCTCCTCTAATCTCCTGCACTCTTCCTCTTTCTTTTTGAGGTACTGCGACAGAGAATGTAATTTACTTAGCAGGAGCTCTTGAGGAGCATCCTCTAAGGCATCCGCGTACTTTATGGCGGACAGGTAAGTGACTTTTGCTACTTTAAAGGGGGTATCCTTGGAATCGTGTTCTTGCATGTAATGTAAACAAACAACACGCAACATAACACAATACGTAACACAATACATAACACAATACGTAATACGTAACGTAACGGGCACGTATTGCGTAACGGGCACGAGATGTGTAACGGGCACGAGATGTGTAACGGGCACGAGATATGTATTGTATTATGAAGAGTGTGTTGAGATACCTTCTTTTGTTATTACGCAGAGGTGTAAGTTACTGTAACTGACTACTAATCTATTCTTTACTCCTTGGAAGGCTTCCTTTATGTGGTGGATGGCCTCTTGTACGGGCATATCTGGGTGGTACCATTTGTCCATGTAACTCAGGAAGAAATAGGAGGAGTACCCGGAGGCCAAGTAATTTGAGGAAGTGAGGGCTCCGTAATTATCTACTGAGAAGAGCTTTCCTTCTCCCTCTGAGAATCCTCCAATTAACGAGGAAACATTTAAGGGATTTGAGCGTAACGAGGAGTGTATGTGGTCCTGCAGGTAACTGGCAGCTGTTCTTTCTGTTACGCGGAGGTAATTAGAGGCCTTGTGGTAGCCTAAGGAGTCCTGGAGGTACCTTACTGTTCTATCTGAGTCTCCTTGGTCTCCTGAGGATATTATTCCTATTTTCTCATCTAGTTTCCTATACCTTATGTGGTTACTCTTAGATATTACTACGTTATTCCTAAAGTAAGTATCTGATGCTAAAATTACGTACTCCCTTGTAGCTACTCCAAAAAGTACTTCCATTTTAAAAAGTAAATAAATTTCTGTATATATACTGTAATATGAACTATAATATATTACTTATTTTTTCTTAATTTATGAAAAAAACAAAAGAAAAACTATTTTTTATTCTCTTAGTGGTATCTGTAATTAAGGGAGTCCCACAGGAAGATATAATTAGATACTTATTCTCATTTTACTTAGGAAGCACTAAGTACTTATACCTCCTTAATTCCTTACTATATTTCTTATCTATATTAATATTACTTAAGAAAACAAGAAATATTCCTTATTTTCTAATAAGTAAATCCTCAATGTATCACGAGGATACCGTAAAAGTATTCCTCCTCTCCTCATCCCTCTTACACTCTAATTATATTATATTCCTCATTAATTATTTAAAATTCCTTATTCCCATTAATTCCTTATTCCTATTAGAAAAACAAAATCCCCTTAAAGATGCCCATGAAATACTCCTCTGCTGTAGAGGAGCCTATCTCACAGCAATAGACTCTCATTACGGCACGTACAACGGAAAACAAGGAAGCCTCCAAAGAGAAGTCCGTGGCACACACCACAAGGACCCCTGGATACTCATAAAAGAAGAAAAAAACTCACCGTATATACACATAGGAGATATAGTCTATTTACTTAACAAAAGAACCAATGAGTACCTACATACATTCGACGTAGCCTCTCCGCTAACTAAAACGCACCAAGAAGTCTCCTGTGCCCCCATAAGGAGCAGCAATTCCCGTTTTACGGTAACGCGTACCAATAGCGATACCGTAACACATACCAATAGTGATACGGCAATGCATAACGGAATGCGTAACGGAATGCATGTCGTGGTAAGTAGTGGCGATGTACTCTTCATAAAGCACGTAGATACCGGCGTGTTCCTTAGCACCATACGGAGAAGGCACGTAATAGAAGTAAGCGGAGAGAAGGCCGTAGGAGTAGATGCGCACGTGGGCAGTATCTACGCCACATGGACAATATCTACATTACGCTTTCCGTAACGTAGAACACATTACACATTACGCTTTCCGTAACACATTACACTTTCCGTAGCACGTAACACTTTCCGTAACGTGTTCGTGTTTCCGTAACACTTTCCTCTCCATGGAACATGTCGCTTTGTGTTTCCGTAACACGTAACACTTTCCGTGATGCTTTCCGTAGCATGCTCATGTTTCCGTAGCGTGTTCGTGTTTCCGTGATGCTTTCCGTTACGGAGTGCGTGATGTCGTTATAAGAGCGTAATCCTCGCGTATAACTCTCTTCTTCCTTCTTCCTTGAGGAGCACCAACCCAATGAGCCACGAGGCATTTGTCCATCCAAAGCCTTCCTTGGGGACGTACTCGATGTCCATTCCTACATTTCCATACTCTACGGCGGCCTTATGGGAGCCTTGTTCTACGTTGTACTTCTCCGTTACTATTCCATTGTACTGTGAGAAGATTCTTCCTACCATGGTGCACCAGAGGAGAGCGAGGTGCCTTGCTTTCTTGTGGTACCCGTAATTCATTAAGCCAATCCACGTGAGTATCTGGTGGGGTGCCCATCCGTAGGGATAGTCCCATTGCCTTTGCATTTCATTTGGGAGGAGAATTGAGGACTCTTTTGTTCCTGAAAGTACTCCTCCTTTTCCTATTAAATCATTCATATTACTTACTAATTGTTCAGCTATCTCTTTAGTTGGTACCATGGCGAATAAGGGATAAAGGGAAGAGGCTCCTTTGTACGGAGAATGCGTTTTAGTTCTTCCGTTGTAATCATAGTACCAATTGCCTCTCCACAGCAAAGTGTTTATGGCGGTTTTTCTTTTCTTTGAGATTCTTTCAATTTCCGGGTGCTCTCTGTAGCGGAGAATGTCCGTCTCCATTTTGTAGAGGAGCGAGTTGAGGTCCACTGTGTAGGTATCCGCTGCTACGCCTTCTAACCGTTTCGTGGTATCGTGTCCACTTTCTCTTACTGCTCTGTCACTCCTTAAGTACTCCTCTAATTGAATATCTGAGATATCTCCTGCGTTGTACTTCTCTATGTACTCAGACAGTTGCTGGTCTGTCCAGGAGGAGGCTCCTTTTACTATTCTTCGTATTGTGTCGTAGAAATGAGTATCTTCTGTTTCCGTAGGGATTCCTGTTCCTCCTGGCGTATGTTTACTTAGTCCTAAGTCTTCGTTGTATCCTCTGTGGAAGTACTCGTGCTCTTTAATGGCTGCATCTACGCATGACTCGATCCAATTGTGGTGAGTGGCTCTTTCATCTGGGTTAAGCACCTCTACTATTTCATCTAAGAGAGTGGAGAATAAGGGTGGGTTACCTCTAAATAGATAGTACGTTCTATTGGCATTTAGTATTTTTCCGTAGGACGTAATTTGGTATCTTAAGTTCTCTGCTATGCACATGGCCTCAGCGAGTTCTCCGGAATGGATGAGGCCTTTTGCTATAAAATAAGAGTCCCATCCGTACATCTCGTTGAATCTGCCTCCTGGGACGTAGAAGGAACATGGGCCCTTCTCCTCTGCGATGAGTCCCAATCTTTTATGGATTGGATTGTGCCAGCTGCCGAGGCGCTCTGGAGAGTTAACGGACGCGAGAGAGGAGGGAACTTCTACGAATCTTTTTATGGAGAGCGTGAGGAGGCCTGGAGAGGAGTCGCTGAGGATGGAGCGGGCGGAGGGAGAGTCTTCGAAGTGGACTCCTCCTGTTTCTTCTTTGTTTCTTGTTAGTTTTATTAGTTTTACGTTAAAAGTATCTTTTTTTAGTTCTTGCTCTAATTCTTTGTAGTAGGCGCATGCTGGCTTGTCGTATGCTGGTACGTAGAGGAAACACTCTACTCGTTTTATTTTTGTGTCTATTAGGGCTATTTTTAAGCCATTTACATCTAATACTCTTTTTAAGTTCTTCCAGAAACATGATTTAATTAGTCTGGTGAGTCTTGTCATTGGGTCCTCGTTGATTCTGTCTTCTGGGATGGATACTGTTTTTAGGTTTATATCTGTTAGGGCTAATTCTTGGAGGAGAGTGGAGATGGAGTAATTGCCTTCTATCCAGACTGGGGAACCGGAGTGTGTTTCTATTAGGTACTTTTTTGGTCCGGAATCCTCTATGGTAATAGTTTTGTTTTTTGTGGTATCTTCTTGGTCGAGGAGGTTCTGTATGGTTTGCTGGATATTGCAGAGGAAGTCTTTTGGTGCTCTTTTGAACATAACTGAGCTTCTTCTTGTCTTTTCTTTTTCTATTGTTTTTTGCTGGGCAACAGTTTTTCTTCTTCCTTTGGCTGCTTGTAACTCCTTCATTGGGATTTTTTTTATTTTTTAAAATAGGAATTTATAGTGTAAATAGATTCTTAATTTATTTGGTTAGATTTATTTGGAGATAGAACGTGTACGGGAATGTTTTAATTATTTTTTTTCTTCTGTATCTAATCCGGCGAATATTTCAATGAGAGTTTTACGGATGTTTTCTGGAGTGTTAAAGAACTTTCTCTTTGAGGAACAGGAGAGGAGACACTTTTTGTAGGAGAATTTGAGGGTGTTTATGTGGAGCATATCAATTAGCCGTAACTCGTCACGTAACATGGAGATATAAGGAGATCTGCTTACTGTGGGCTCTAATTGAGAGATTCTCGTTAGTAATGCGTTAATTCTCGCGTATATTGGGAGTAAGTAGATTAAGGTATCTCTGTATAGTTTAATGGACTCATGGGTTCCCTTTATGTCTTGTGTTTCCTGTTCTAAGAAAGTGGGGAGTTCCTGGAGGAATTCTGCGGCATTTGCGATGGATAAGGAGTATTGCAAGGGGAGAGGAGGGAATTTGCGCTTAAAGAGGGCGCCTAATACGTTGGTGAGGAGGAATTTGCTTTTTAAGGAGTTTTTCTTGAGGATTAGCATGGTATTGTGCCTTATTAGCTCTGTATGTGCTCTATTTACTTCTATTTTCACAGTGCGAGAGAGTTCGTCGACTAATTGGGAGAGTTTCTCTGGGGAGGCGTCCTTTTTTGTGTCCAGAGGGGAGCAGAGGAGGATGGTGTTGGTGAGTTTGTCGTAGACGCCTTTTTCTGAGCGGAAAAGATTTGTTATCTTATTTATCTGATCTTCTACTTCTTTTCTTTTATCTAGATACATAGACAGAACTAATACTTTGTCCATGTACTGGTGGTAGAAATGGATGAGGTTTTCGTAGGAGGCATCTAATTCATCTAGGACTTTTGAGAGATCGTGTGTGTCGAGGTTCCACTCTGTTATGTGTCTCATGAGGGATAGTACTTGGGAGAATTGATTTTCTGTTATTTCTAATGTGGGAATTGATTCTTGATCGGGAAATATACTTCCTAAAATGGAAAAATATTTTAGTTTGTATGGGATCCTTGATAGCTCTCTGTAGAAGGCACAGATTCTTTTTATGTACTCTTTTGTTATGTGTTTTCTTGTAATTTGATTATTCTCTATGTACTCTAAGGTTTTTTTCTTTATGTCCATGAGGTTGTATAGGCGCTGTCTAAATATGGAAATATCAGTTGATCCGAGGATATTTGAGATTTCCATTTTGAAGGCTGTAACGGATGGATTGTTTTTTAGCTCTTGGGTTGTATATTCATCTATTATGAGCCTGGTACCTGTTTTATCGACTATTCCCATGGCTACTTCTGGAGATACGGAGGGATCTAATCTTTTTTTGAGGTGCTTAATGGAAAGCAATATATCTTCTAATTTTTTATGGGTCTCCTTCATTTCATTTGTAATATTTTGATTAGATAGAATATTACCAATTAATTGATTCATTCTCATGTTCTCTTCTGTTATGTAGACTATGATTTTGTTGGAAAGAAGGCGCATGAGGTGGTTATACGGCTCGTTACCCTCTTCGTAGACTTCTTCTGTTAGGTTGTCGAACATGTCACTTAGTAAATCAATTAATAAAATGGCATCTGGAGTGCTTCTGATTTTTATGGTATCTTTTACTTTTTCTAAGATATCATAGATAAGCTTTACGTAACCAAATATTGCTTTTGTTCTTGTGGCGAGATTGGTTTGTATCCATTCTGGGACGAATTTCCCTGAGGACTCTGAGGACTGGAGGGTTTCTCTGAGTATTTTTCTATGGAGGGCTCTATTTTCTCTTAGAACTGATCTAATGGCTGTATAGTTCGTTAGAAAGGACTTTGTTAAGCTTTTTATGGGCAAATTTTGATTATTGGAAAGTCTTTCTTTTCTTATCTGATCTAAAAGTTTTTGAATTATCTGTTTCTCCTGTGGGAGAGTAGTTACTCCTGTGCTTGAGATAGTGTACTTGAGGTACTCTTTTATGTTCTCTTCTTCTGCGTCTTTTCTTAATACTCCAAAACTACGAGATGCCTTAGATACTCTTAGTAACTCATCATTTTTTGACTGAATTGTTGAAACAAATAGATTTATGGTCTGTAGTATCACGGGATCCGTTGGAATGTTCTCTATAGAATCATCCATGTACTCTTCCTCTAAAGAGAGACTCTTTGATGATTTTGTGTGTGAAGATAGATCTGGATTATTATCTATCTTAAGAGTAGTGGATGCGGAACACTTTGCTTCTCTTAGATACAGTGCTAAACACACAAGAAGAACTATCCATATTTTCTGTTTCTCTTTTATTTCTCTCATACGTTTTAATTTAAAAATGATTTTATATTTTTTTACATATAAAATTTCCTAATTGGGAAGCAAAAAAAAATTTACCAATTACACAAATCTAGTTCTCCAATAGATCTACACGTAGTATACTCCTTATTTTTAGAGGATTTTCGGGTTTTTCTCCAATTACCGGAGTAACTCGTATTTCCGTGTATTTAGATGGACTAAGAAATATTTTTAATTGATGGGACAAGCAGCTTCCTCGAGGACGTACAGAAAGAGAACTCCACAAGAAACACTGCAAGTGCCAGAAGATGCGTCTTTATCCGACATAAAGAAAGCATACAGAAAACTAGCCTTAGAGTACCATCCAGACGCACTGGCTGCTCGAGGTATCTCATCCTCTGGGGAGTTCGAAGAAATAAGCAATGCATACGAGTTGCTCTGTCAGCAGGCAAAAAAAGTAAACAAAACATCTTCCCCGGGAGCTTCCAGGAAGCAAGAGCCAAACATAGATCTATTGGATTGCATAGAACAAGCGAAATCCCTATCAAAAATAGGAGAAGGAGACTTTTCGCGAATTAACAATCTTTTTGATGAAATATCAAAAATTGAAAAGATCACAAGAGGAAAAATTTACTATCCCCCTGCTTTTGGATACGCAAAAGGAAATCCCAAGATATTTTATGACTTCTATCAAACATTTTCCACTCTCCGGCACTTTAACATAACACCGTATGATATCACCAGTAATTATGATTATCTTCCTAGATACGGAAAAAGAGAAATAGATGCAGAAACAAAAAGATTAATAGAAGCAAAAAGATTAGATTATAACTTAAAAGTAAGAGAGTTAGTAAAGATGTTATATAGAAAGGATCCCCGTGTTAATACGGCTCCCCAGAAAAAAATATTAGATGTAAAATCAATTAAACCTACTGTTACCAAAAAGGGAGTAGAAATCAAAGAAAAAAACGTACTTACAGCAGAAGAGAAGGCAAGAATCAATGAAGAGTACCTAACTGAGCAGCAGAGCGTAAAGTCTTCTTCCACTAAGTCTTCCTACGATAAGGCAAAAGAACAAGAAACAGATAAGGATATCTATATCTGTGAACCATGTAAAAAGGCATTTAAAAGCGTAAATCAGTTAGATAACCATGCAAACTCCAAGAAACATAAAGAAAAAGTAGAAAATATGTCTAAAGAAGAAATAGAAGATTTACTAAAGCTTTTAAAAGACCAGCACTTAATAGACAAAGAAGAAATCCTTCTTTCCCAAGAAAAACCATTAGAGCCCATTAAGCCCACTCCACAAAAACAAGAAGAAAAAGTTTTAATTCCGAAATCAGAAGAATTACCCAAAGAAGAAACAAAAACCTCAAAAAATAAAAAACCAGAAGAAAAAGCACCTCCCAAGAACCCAATTCCCAGCAAAATGCAAAAAACAGGAGAAGTAGATCTACGCTCAGGAGCAGCCTTCGCTCTCTCCTGCGCCAAATGCAAAGAGATCTTCCCATCAAGAAATCAGCTTTTCGAGCACCTAAAGGATACCGGACACTCTGCTCCACTTAAAAAATCTCCTCAAATCAAAAAATAATCCCAATAAAGAAAAACCAATATATCCAATTATTCTCAATTAATAGAATATATCTCTACCTGTTCATCCACTCCCCTCCTACACCTAATAAAGTGCTCCAAAGAGCATAACCGTTTCATAAGCAATGTATAGTACCCATTAATACAATCTTTTTCATAAACATCTCCCTTTTTAGATATCCTTATCTTTTCTTCTTCTCCCTCCAAATATATATCCACCCACTCTCCAAGTGTATCCACATCTATCCTCTCACGCATCCCAAATATTTGATACTCACTTAATACTTTCCAAAGTATCTCACTATCCATTATTTTCTCAATTATCCCAATTACCTCAATCCCATTATATCTATTACCAAATAAAACATATTCATCCCCACAAACCCCATAGCACATAGGATACTTATCCCATTCCCCGTGTCTCCATACCAACTCAACCAAATCTTCCTCAATACAATAATTAATTTCTATTTTTTTTTCCAAGTAATACTTTTTAAATTGATTATTTTTTACATTTTTCTCCACCTCAATGAGTCTCTTAACCACTTCCCCAAATATCACATTCTCCTTCATATCTTCTCCATCATATGTAGCAAATTTTTTAAGTAACTCATACAACCGCAAATACTTTTTTCTCCTTAAACAGTAAAAAATTTTACAAGTAAACCCATTAAAGTATTTCTCCCATTTTTCGTCCAAAAGAGAAAGACTCACCTTATCTACGCTCTTATTCTGTACTTTCTCCATTCTCTCTCTACTCTGCACTAAACTCCCCTCCATACTCTGATTATCAGAAATAAGGCTACTTTCCTGTACAAAATTACTTTCCTCTTTCCCGTAGAATATATCCAATACAAAACTGTTCCCACTCACCATGTAATTAACTCCCTTCCTATTATCCTCTATATAAAGGTTCAATTCACACTTCCCGCATATATACTGCAGAGCCTCCAAATTCTCCACTTCCCCGCTCTCCTCTAAAAACATAAGATACCCCTCACGCGCCTCATACGCCTCCATTAACATAACACAATAAAAAGTTTTATTCATTACCACAACACGCAACGCATTACGTACTACACAATACGTGCTCGTTACGCATCACGTACTACACAATACGTGCCCGTTACGCATTACGTACTACATAAGGTAACCCCTCCGGATACGCACCACGTAACATACTAATTAACGGGCACGTAATACGTAATGCGTACCACTTAACGTAATACGTACTGCTTAACGGGCGTGTATTGTTACTGCATCCAGTCCTCTCTGTAATGCTTTTGCTTATTGGAGCCCTGTGACACGCGCAGGTGGTGCTTATTAGAGCGCTCGAGGAACTTTTCCAGCTGAATCTTCTCTTCCTGCGTTTGCGGGATATCCTGGCGCTTTTGCACGCGGATTTCCTCGAATTTATTGCCAATTGGGTCTAAACTCTTGTAGTAGCCCTCTTCACGGAGGGTTTGCGTGAAGTATTTCGTGTACTTTTTGTTTCCCGCTACTCTTCCAGAGGGAAGGAGGAGCTCTGCTCCATCTGTTATAACGTACGCCTGGGGAGCCTCTGGATAGGTGTAAAAGGCATCATATTCCTCGGAATTGGTGTATCGCGTATGAAAAAGGGTTACCATATGGGCTCTTACTCTAATTATACTGCAGAACCTTTTATTGCAGCAGAGGCACACGCATCTTTCTATCTTATCCTTAAGGTAAGAGAGCAATCCGTATACGTTTGTTATGTATTTAGAGAGAAGTAACTTAAAGCCGTGTGTGTGGAGGTGCTTAAGGTAACTTACATCCATAAAGAAAGGTTGCGTGGAGGTGTCTATTAACTCGTCGCAGAAGAAACATTCTCCTGTTTTTAGGAGGTATGTTCCTGTTTCCTCTTTTTGAGGGGAAATGGTTCTTTTATCTTGTTTTTTGCTATCTATCTCTTGTTTCTGCTGCTGCTCTATCCATTCATTTTGTGAGATAGATGGAATATTTGCTTCTTTTCTTCTGAGATTCTCTGCGTGTAAGTCGCTGGTGTAGTGGTAAGTTACTTGTTCTTTTTCTATTTCTATGCTGCACGTTCTGCACTTCATGACAAAATTTTCTTCTTCTCAGTATTTAAGAGAGAAAAAAATATATGAAGGAAGAAGCTCTGTGTACCGGGGAAAAGAAGTGGAAACAGGGAACGAGGTAGTTCTAAAGAAGATTCTTAAGGAAAATGGAGAAAATGAGTTACTTATTATGGAAAGCTTAAAAAACGAAAATATTGTATCTATATTAGGAAAAATAGAAGAGAAAAGTAATATGTATCTTATTATTGAGTGGTGTAAGGGACCTTTAAAGGGATATATTCCTCATTTAGACCGGAATACTAAGTACTCTTATATTTCTCAGATTTTTAAGGGAATAGAGTATTTACATGAGAAAAACATTATACACGCGGATATTAATAGTAATAATATATTAATTGGCAGAGACAATCTCATTAAAATATCTGATTTTGGTATTTCCACGGAAAACGGAAATACGCGGTGTAAGTCTCCGGGAACCCTTAATTACAAGGCAATAGAGTTACTACTCGGAGTAGATGAGTACTCCTTTGGAATAGATCTCTGGTCCTTGGGATGCGTTATATTGGAGATACTCCTGGAAAAAGTAATATTTCCGGGAGCAGGAGAAATAGATCAAATATCCAAGATAATTTCCTATTTAGGAGTAAAAGAAGAAGATATTATCTATTTTAAAACTACCAAATATGGTAATTTGATAAAAAAATCAGAAAAAAATAATAATTTATTCTCCAAAGAAGAAATCCAAGTGATAAACACTCTCCTCCTGTATAATCCTTCCCAAAGATCCCTAAATACCGCCAAATCCTCTATTTTTCCGTCGATTTCTCGTTTTCCGTCGATTTCTCGTTTTCCGTCGGTTTCTCATTTTCCACGGGAGTCTGAGATATCTCAGAAGCCTCTCCATTAGATGCCGCTTTCGGTTCCTCAATGGGAGAAACATCTGCCTTACCCGTTTTATTGCTTATAAAGGAGGCCGCGCACATTAAAAGGACCACCCAAAACGATATAAACATAAAAATACTCCCAAAATTCTTCATTGTAAAATGTGCCCCGTTGAAATAAATAGCAAAATACTTAACCAATAAATGTTTTAGTTTATTTCTTCTGTTTGGTCTTCAACTTATCAAAGTAAAATAAAAGCTCCTTGGCCTGAAGGATGTGGCCATCTGCCGTTCCCGCCTGTCCAGGACGAGATGTAATGATTCCGTAAATATTTCCCAATTTAAACTCCTCTACGAATTTTGGATCAATTTCTTCAATGTCTTCCTCGTTCTTCAGAATTTCTTCAATGGCCTGTGAGAAAGGAGTTGGATCTATTTTTACAACGCATCCCTTAGTTAGCGTGTTAGTTCTAACTAACTCGTTGTTACTTGCGTGGTATACGACCTGCTGGATAGCTGTTTTAAATGAAATAGAGTGAGTTCTTAGTGTGAAACTGCCGCTATTTAAGCGGAGAGCTCTCATTTTGTAGTTTCCTCCTCTAACTCTTAGTCTCTTTACTTTTGTTTCTCCGATTTTCGTGTTAGAAGACTGTCTAGCGATACTGTGCAGCTTTTTAATCATTCTACCGGCTCTTTTTCCTCCTGTGTTAAGCTTCTTATGCTTTCCTGTTCTTGTAAGTCCCATTGCAGGGGAAAAAGAAAAACAATAAAATAAAAGAAAAAAATGTACAGAGTAGACGTAGAAAGCACAGGAGATGGTTCCCTGGTGAGAGTGTTCTGTAAAAGAACAGGAAAAAGCGTGTGCGTAGGAGGATATGAAGGAATGCAGAGATATAACTCGTCCTTTAAGATAAAGGCGTTTAAGACCTCCGTGGTGTGTTTAAATAGCACGTGGGAGAGTATTGGGCATATTTCTTCGTATCTTACGCGGATAATGCACGAGGAACAGGGAGGTACGCTGTGGGTGGGCCCAAATGACGTAGAAAGCGGAATACGCGCCGTAGGAGAGTCCATTGGGCACATGCAGTTCTACGGAAGAGGAGCTCTTCCTTACGCGGATAACGAGTTTACCGTGGAACACATAGAGAATACGAGTATATCTATGTATACTATTACAGTACCAAGTAAAAGAGGAAAGTTTTTAGTAGATAGAGCTAAGGAGTATGGGTTAGAGAAAAAAGATATAATAGAGCTGAATAGAGGAGGAAGAGTGGAAGTAGAAGGAAACGAGTACTTTTTATCTGATTTTTTATCTTCTCCTACTATTTATCCGGAAATAACCGTTATTTCCATAAAAAGAAATATTAATCTACCAGAGATTAATGAGCTAATAGAGAGAATAAAAAATAACTCGTGCGTAATAGTTAGAATGAGCACAGAAGTTCTAAATAGCAAGAAGAAAGAGATAAAGCGAGTGTCAAAGATACTTAAACTAATAGAGTATACAATTAGTAGATATTCAGAGAATAGCAATATATCTGTGTACGGAGTAATTAGCACAGAAAGAGAATCAGAAAAAATAACGGATTTACATAAAAAAATAGAAGAGTTTCCGTTTTTTATACGCCCGCAGTTTTACGATCAAAAGAGACAGAGACACCTCCGCATGCACAGTACGCTAAGAGACGGAGACTCTATAGACCTACAGCCCATAGATAGCACTCTAGAAAATAACTCATTATTGCATCCGAAAAAGGAAAATATTCCAGAAAAACCAATTACCACAACTAAATCTTTTAATAGTCCCTTTGTTCTCTTCCTCGGAACAGGAGCAGCCGTTCCCACTCCCCTGAGGAATGTTTCCTCTATCTACTTGAAATCAAAATCTTCTTCTTTCCTCTTAGATTGCGGAGAAGCAACCATTTCCCAAGTAAGAAGAGCCTCTTTAGACCAAAAGCTCTTCTACTCCCATCTACACAGCGTATTACTGACCCACAGACATGCCGATCATATTTTAGGAGTCTTTTCAGTAATCAGAAGAGCCAATAAAGAAGGAAACAAATATATTCTTCTCTTAGGAGACAAATCTATTATTCCAGCTCTCCATTACTTCCAATTATCCTGTATCTTCATAGAAAACCATGAAAATCTCATTATCTCCTCCTACAAAAACACAAGAACAATCAATATTACAGCAGAAAAACAACAATTATTTTCCTCCATATCACTAGAATATCCTAAAACCAATATTCAATTATCAATATCCATTAATATTACCTCCCCACAAGATCCCATTTTCTTTCCAATTAATATTCCATACACCACTACCACATATAGTAATACCCCATATAGTAATACCCAATTGAGTAATATCTCTTCTATAAGAATGTGTAAAGCCAATCACATCTTTAACAGTTACAGTTACCGAGTGGATACCAAAGAAAATATTAATTTTTCTATTTCCTATTCAGGAGATACTCTTCCCAATAAGGAATTCTCAATTCTCTCAGAAAAAGTAGATCTAATGATCCACGAGGCAACTTTCGAAGATGAAGAGATCCACAAGGCATCCTCCACAAAGCACTCAACCGTCTCAGGAGCCATAAAAGTCTTTAAAGACTCCAAAGCATCTTCCCTCGTTCTTACGCACATAAGCCAAAGATACAAAGCACTTCAAGTCCACCAGGCATACTTAGCCATGGACTTCTTCATGTACTCCCCCAATGTATTAATTGATCAAAGAAAATTTTTACAGGAAGTACAAAAATGGATAGATAAATAAAAAGTTTTATTATTACGCACTCCGTAATACGTTATGTGATACGTTTCGTGATACGTTACGTAATACGTTCCGTAATTACCGCTCAGGGCGTGTTTTTGATTTCGAAAACGGATTTAAAAGTTTTACCTTTTTAATTGGCGTAGTAATAAGCCGCTCAGGTACCACATCACGCTCCGTGTCGCTTACTACACTGCGCACCGTATCGCGTACCGTATCGCGTACTGGCACATGTTCATTAGTTGCGTATTCTGTTAAGTATTGTTGTGGTGGTGCGTGTTGCTGTGGTGCGTGTTCCGTTACGTAATGCGCCGTGTGCCGTTTCCCTTCCTCTACCATGGCGCGGTGCACGTCGTCATGCTCTTCGGTAAGTGACGTGGTGTGTGACGTGGCGCGCGTATTAATGGCACTATCCCTCGTGATTGGAGCGTACGCCACATTCTCTGGGAATAGAGAAATGGTGCCTTCGTGTGTTGTGGGAATGTACGCTAAGTAATTCATAGTGATTCCTAAGGGTACCCCCTTTACTTCACAGGAAACAGGAAATATTCTGTTTCTTGTTACTCCGTAAAATGATTTATTGGAGGAGACGAGAACTACTCCAAAGGCATCTACGAAGCATTTCGTTATGGGAATAGGAGAAAGTAAAGAGAATATTACTTCTGGGAATCCGTTAGTAATTTTTATAAGAGTAATCTTATTATTATTAGTAATATATACGGTGTACTCATTAGAGGAGAATATTCCTTTAAATACCTCTGAGGCACAGAATATCTCTGAGATACGCGGAGACACGGAGTATATCTCTAAGGCATCTACTTCTTGCTCTGTAATTAGAGAAAAGTATTCTTTTCCGCAGGATATCCTTTTAATTTTTCTTTTTGGAAGGTACTCTATTACTTTTCCTAAAGAGGAATCAAAAATCTTATAGATATGAAGAGTATCTTCTCCGTAAATTAATAAAATATCCTCTGAGCAACTTACCATTTCGATTTCCTTAATGGAATCATTTACTTCGAGTATTCTTTGAGATTTTCCTCGTAGAGTTACTTCTATTCTGTTAGTTTCTCCTAAAGAAGAGAAAAGAACTTTACAGGTGGGAGACCAAAAGGCTAAAGTAGTTTTTCCTTCAGTTAGAAAAATTGATCCGAATATTTCACTTCCACTTCCGGTAATGTTTCCTATTCCAGTAATACTTCCAGTAATACTTCCTATTTCGGTATTTTCATCAGTAATAGTTATTTTTGCTGTTCCCGTTTCCTCGGGTGTATCTCCGGGAGCATCTTCTGACTCCTCGAATAAGTCAATTATTTCGTCATCTTGTCCGTTAAGCTTTCCGTTAAGTTTTCCGTGGGCTATTGCGTGGGCTGTTGTGTTGCGTATGGCGTATGGCGCACTTCTAATGGACTTAGGAAGAGGCACATCGTAATACTTATCTTCCTCTTCTTCTTCCTCTACGTACTTTCTCTTCATAGATGACTCATTTACTTCTAATTCACAAGGCTCCTTATCTATCCAAATGGATGAAATACTTAACCGGGATACCTTATTAGGATACACTCCGTATATTATTGATCTATCTGAGTCTATTACTATATCTAATAAATTTTTCTCTTTTTCTAATTTTTGAATTAATTTTCCTTTTTTTTTCTCTATACTTATTAGTTCTATTCCTGATTTAGTAATAAGAAAAAGATACTTTCCTAATCGGGTACTCCTTATCTTTTCTATTTTCTCTGAGCAAAAATAATAGGAAATTAAGGTTTTTCCTGCTTCCACAAAAAGAGTATTATCCTCTGAGCAGAAGAAATACCTATTATACATAATAATAGATAAGGTATCATACACCACAGAAGTATTAAGTATCTTAACGCGCTTTCTCATATCCAATAAATAAATATTTCTTCCTCCTACGGCTATTTGTTCCACGGGCGTAGTATGTTCTATCTCCCGGATGTACTTAAAGGAGAAGATCTTTTTCTCTCTAAAGGAGAAAGTAACGGAATCTTCCGTTTCCTCTTTAAATGCTTCTATTGGATCCATCCATCCTCCTACGCTCTCCTCTTCTTTTCCTTTTTCTTCTTTTTCTTCCTCCAACTCAATTCCGTACACGCGCACCGTACCGTTCTCCGAGGAGACGTAAAGCATCTCTTCACTTACCCAAAAGCAAGTAACTCGTAAGGAAAGAATAAATAGTTCTTCCTCGTGGAGTACCTCACGGGCTCCCGGATACACCACGCGAACTGCTCCATTGCTATACCCAACGAGAACGAATCGATCTAAGGGACAGCATCCTACGGCGGAAACATAAGCTCCCTCTACGGCACCAATTAAAAAGCTCTTCTCCATTCCCGTAGACACTCTGTATCCCATCACTTCCTCCTTCTCCTCTTCTCCTCCAATTGCTACCGCCACTATGTCTCTTCCCTGCGCCAACATTAAAAGTTTTTACCATCTCCCACACTTCATGCCCACAATAGGTCACCCCTCTGGATACGTATTACGTAACGGGCACGTAAAGTGTAACGGACACGTATTATGTGTGCTTAACCTACTTGCTGTAGTTCTCTTTTTCTTCCTCTTTTTCTTACGGAGAGCAGTCTATCTAATGCGGATATTGGGCCTGTTCTTCTGTATCCCTTCTCTACTACGGCGGATAGATCGTATCCAGATGATGCCTTAATGGCTCTCTCAAAGAGATAAAGATCTACTGCTCTGTCTTCATCCTTCTGAGATACTTTGCTTAATCCAAAATCTATTAAATATACTTTATGTAACCATAATATATTGTTAAGTGTTAAGTCTCCGTGAACTACTCCCTCACTGTGCAGTACGCCTACTGCCTCAGAGGCTTTCTCCACTAAATAGAAGAAATCCTGTTGCATAATTAGAGAGGATAAAGGAACTCCTCGTATGTACTCCATTACCACGGTGTACTCACTTAATGAGTCCCTTATAAATTTAGGAGATATCCCTAAATGCTCTATTTTCCTTATAATTAAGGATTCCGCTTTACTTCTTCCTTTCCTCACCATTCCATCTATCTCCTTAATCCGGTAGCCCTTCTTCGTTCTCACTTTATGTATCTCTCCATCCACTAAGTATATAAATGCCTCTGCCCCGGTACTTACCAGTACATTACCCGCTCCGTTGCCCGTTACGCTCTCCATACCATTATCCGCTCCGTTGCACATAAAAAAAAGAAATGACCCGTAAAAGTGCTTGTTAGTCTTAGTTTTTGCATCCTTATTTTATTGATTTTTTGCGATACGTGGATGCCGTCTCCTATGGGAGGCGTATTATTCTTTTGGTGGTGTTTTTGTTATTCTTTTGGTGTTGGTGCTGGTTTCTTGTACGGCGCCGGAGATGATGGCGCGTACGTCCTGTACGATGTAGTGGGACTGTACATGACCTGAGAAGATGCTCCCTGCGGGGAGTACGGCCGTATGAGATTGTGGTGCATAGGGCTACTCGGCGTATACGCCGGTGCCTCTACGGGGCTACTTGGCATAATGTAGGCGTGTCCCGGAGAGAATGCCGGAGAAAATACCGGCGAGAATGCCGGCGAAGGCGTCCATGCCGATGGACTACTCGGCGCGTGCATCGAGTAAATTGGCATTTCCATGCTGCCCGTAGAGAAAGGCGTAGAGATTTCCGGAGGAGTTCCCTCTCCACTTTCCTCTTCAAATTCGTACTTTTCCATAGCAAGAGCTCCCTTTTTAAGGGCTTCCGTGTCAATTAACAGTTCCGTTATGCCTGTACCAATTTCCGCTACTTTTCCCAACATAATGCTCTCTACGACTCCCCTGCAGCTGTCAATTTCCGCGTTAGCTGCCGCCTCCAAAAGGATCTCAACGGTTTCCTCAAAGGAGCACCTCATTAATGCTCCACTTTCTCCTCTATTTGTTCCGTGTCTCGTGATTCCCGTTAAAAATCCTCTATTCGTCATAATATCCGCGAGAATTGAGAGATGCCTAAAATTCACGTACGAGCCATCACTTTCTATTACTCCTCGTATCTCATTTAGAACGGAAACCCGAGCGGCTTCTATTCCCAAAACTCTGTAGACCTCCAGGGGATCATTTGAGGTGCTCCTCGAGCTATCCACCATGGAATGGCTAAGTACTTCCTCTAATCCTCCTCCTTCTGTCTGCAGGACGTACTCCGTTTCTTTACGGAGCTCAGGAATGGCTCTCGTAGATATAAATATTTTTTTTATCTTAGGGAGTCCCTTTAGCCGTATACTTAGTACATTAGATACTACTTTTTTAAGTTTTGATTCTGTATCTGGTAAGTGGCACCGTATTACTTGCGAAGAAGAGTTATCATCACTGTGCATGCAGATGTATCCTGTTTCCCGTTCTATTATGGAAGATACTTCAGAGATGGATATTCCTCTATCTACGAGGGACTTTCTATTGAGGAGCAGCCTAAGGGCCCACGGAGAAGGAGGAGAGTATACGGAGGGATCGAGGATACCGTACGCCTCTATAAACTCAGAATCTTCTTCTATTCCCTTAACCAATGGATCGTACAGCAAATCAGATCTATCGAGGAGATCCGAGAGGTAACACCTTTCTATTTCCTGTTGCGCTCTTTTAGCTCCCTCCGGAGAGCCTCTAAACTCTTCTTTTAGGAAGATCGTAAGGGAAGGAGTTTTTATGCTCTTAGAGATATTTATGATTTCCTTTAAGCGAGGAACTCCTCTTGTTACTGTGCTGGCTACTCCCGCCAAGTGGAAGGTATTGAGTGTCATTTGCGTAGCTGGTTCTCCTATGCTCTGCGCCGCTAAAGTGCCTACCATTTCTCCTGGTGATACGATACTCCTCAAAAAGGCTGTTTTTATGGTTTGCAGTGTCCATTCAAAGGCCTGCGTGTTTAAGGAGAACTCGCAGAGGATTCTTTTTACGGAGATGTATCCTCGTAAGTGCGCGCGGAATAAAGAAAACGCGTAAGAGGAAACTTCTTTTACGGGGCTTATAGCGAGGATTAACGAGGCCTCAAGTTCGATTCTCTCTGAGACAATTTTTTCCGGAAGAACATCCCCGAGGGCCGCAGACGAGTCATTTTTCCAGGAGGCTCCTCTGAGGGACTCAGAGAGCGCTTGGGCCTTTTGGAGGATACGAAGAAGAGGAACAGGAAGAGGCTTCTTTTCCGCGGAAAAAGAGAGAAGAGCTTCTCTTTCTCTTCTAAGCATTTTTTCTTCTTCTGCTAAAAGAGACCTTCCCGAGGAAGAGCTTAAGGCATTAATTACTCGCTGGGTTACCTGGTACTCCTGTAGTAATCCTCTATCTATTACGAACGTGGAGCAGAACTCCTTCTCTGAGCAGAGCAGAGAAAGTTTCTGCATCTCAATAAAAGTGGCATCTGCGCAGTCTCCTCCGTACGCCGCTTGTATCATGTGGCCCTCTCCGTCTCTTATGCTCCTGTCGTGTCTCACTTGCGCGTCCTCCATCGCCTTAACGAGTCTCCTCTGTATGTATCCTGTTTCCGCTGTCTTTACCGCTGTATCAATTAGTCCTTCTCTTCCTCCCATGGCGTGGAAGAAGAACTCCGTGGGAGTGAGTCCCTCAATGTACGAATTGCTCACGAAGCCTCTGGCATCCGCTCCAAAATCATCTTTTGGGAAGTGCGGAAGGGACCTGTCGCGGAATCCGTGGAGGATCCTTTTGCCTTCTACGCTCTGCTGCCCAACGCACGCGGACATCTGCGAGATATTGATGTACGAGCCCTTAGAGCCTGCTACGACCATTTGCTTTATATTGTTCTGTGAGCGGAGGTTCTTCTGCATGGATGTTCCGCTGGTATCTCTCGCTTTGTTTAGGGCGAGCGTAATGGTTGCCTCGAAGGATTCCCTCATGGACATTCCGGGGAGTCTCTCGAGGCGATCTGTTTCTGCTCTCTCGATGATTCCGTGGACTTCCGCTTTGGCTCCCTCGATGGCCTCCTTAATGCTCTCCATGGAGGAGGGATCCGCTACTGTGTCTCCTATTCCCACGGAGAAGCCTTCTGAGGTGCATAACCACGCGGTAACGGCTCTCTGCATTGCGTCTATGTACGAGACACAAACATCTCTGGGATAGTCATTTGCTATTACGTGGATGAGTCCTCCTGAGGCTGTTCCTACTGTTTTCTTACAGATAATTCCTGAGATAAGTTCTCCTTCTCTAATTATTACGTGGGAATCCGTTTCATTTCTTTTTAGGGGGCTATCCGGGATGTGTGCGCTGTGATATCCGTTGTAGAATACGGGAGGCAGTCCGTGGGAAACTACTTGCTTTCCTGCGTAGAGCCTAATAGGTCTAAGGAATAAGGGAGGAGGAAAAGGCTTCTCGTTATCTATGGCGTATACGAGGTGCATCATTTGCTGCGGAGTAAGGAAAAGGTCTCTTTTAGTTAACTTGTAGATACCGAGGAGAGTATCTTGGACTATTCCCATAACTGGTCTATTACTTTGCGGGGATACGATATTCTTCTCTACGAGAGCGAGTTCTTTAAGTTCCGTTTGCGCGGGAAGAGATTGAGGAAGGTGGAGATTCATTTCATCTCCATCGAAGTCTGCGTTGTACGGAGAGGTTACGCTGAGATTGAGCCTAAAAGTGGAGTATTTCATGACTTTTGCTCTGTGGGCCATCATGGACATTTTATGGAGGGAAGGCTGCCTGTTGAACAGAACGATATCTCCGTTACGGAGGTGTCTCTCTACGGTGTATCCTATTTGTACGTTCATTTCTCCCTTAAAGAATCTTAGATCTATTCTCTGGTTATCGTCTCTTATTACGTAATTGGCTCCTGGATGGGCGTGTGGGCCTCTGTGAACGGCTTCTCTGAGTTGCTCGATATTGTACTCTGTGACTTGTTCTGGGAAAGTGAGCATTTTGGCTATTTCCACGGGGACTCCTACTTCGTTCATGCTAATATTTGGATCTGCTGTGATAACAGTACGGGCGCTAAAATCTACTCGTTTTCCCATTAAATTTCCACGGACTCTTCCCTCTTTGCCTCTGAGGCGCGCGCGGATGGATTTGAGGGGCCTTCCGTTTTTTTGGAGGGACTGAGGCTGTCCTGAGATATCGTTATTAATTAGTGTGGCTACGTGGAACTGGAGGAGTTGCTCGTAATCTCTTACTATGTGGCCGGGAGCTCCTTCTTGGTCGTACCGTTTTAAGTTATTGCTGGCCTTTATGATATTTGCTAATTTGTATGTGAGATCGTCTTCGCATCTGAGGGAGCCTTCCATTACGATGGAGGGACGGACTTGGGGAGGGGGAACGGGAAGGACTGATACGATCATCCATTCTGGCCTGGCACTTAGTAAATCGAATCCTAAGGCTTCTATGTCTTCGTCTGAGATTCTTCTAAATATTTCTAATACTCTTTCTACGCTTAGTACTGTTTTTCCTTCTATTGACTCTTTTCCCTTTTGGTAGGCGAGTAACTGTAAGCCTTCTTTTCTTATTACCGGCTGTTTGTTCTCGCATCCTGTTCTGTACTTTTCATCTTCTCCTTTTTCTATTAATTCTCCTAAGCAGGTGGTTTTATTCTTTGAGATGCTCCATATGAGATTGAGTCTTCTTTTTCTTTCTTTTTGGGATCTTGGCTTAATGCTTTGGAGAGAGGAGTACTCTACTCGGAGCTTGGAGCAGAAGAAACATACTGACTCTAATACTTTTTTGATTTTACTTAGGAATCCTATATGGTAGACTGGTTTGGCTAGTTCTATGTATCCGAAATGTCCTATGCACTTATCTGATCTGTGGCCGCATGTGCTGCAGAGGTATCCTCTCTCTGAGGTACCCATTCTTAGGTCTATTAGTCCTTTTTCCTTTGGTACTCCACTTTCTATTGTCTCGGGGTGCTCTACTTTGCATACGCTCATGGCAATTATTTCTTCCGGAGAAAGTATTCCGAATTCTATGCTCTCTACTCTTCTCATAGGAATTTCTATGCTCATACTACTTGCAAATTTTCCAAAATTTATACGAAAAAAAAAAGCATAAATTATTACGCTCTCCACAACACAACACGTTACGCTCTACGTACCATAACACGCACTGGAACGCGTTGTGTAACGTAGTGCGTTATGTTACATCACGTGATACCGTACAGCCATATAGCAATAATAGATCATTAGATCATTATATCAATAGATCATTAGATACAAATAGTTTATTAACACATTCCGTAACACATAACGGTACGTATTACGTAACACATAACGGTACAGTATACGTTACGTATTACGCCTTACGGTACAGTATATGGTGTGGTACAATTAGCATATTATGGTGCGTTGTGTTAATGGTATGATGGCGCCCATGTAAGGTACTCTGGATCTAATCGTATCCGCTTAACGGACTTTTCGTGTATCTGAAGGACATCCTCTCTGAGAATGAATGCCGGTGTTCCGTTGTAGAACATAAGCACTTTATACGTCTGTAATGTGTGTAGGATGTCATCCGTGGTAATACTCGACATATCTCGGATATCACTAATTGATACGTTTTTGGAGTGTACGAGGATCTCCGCTATCTTCTCTATCCAGTACCTCCTGTAGCTCAAAAGCCCCAAATCACTTAACGGCTTCTCCGGGGAAGCTGCCACTCTTTCTCTTTTACTTAGCAGATACGAAAAGTCTATTAGGACTCTTCCGTATCCCTTTCTCTGGTGCTGCGGTAGAATTAACACGCACGCCACGTTATATCCGTGTTGAGACTCTTTTTCCTTAGAAAAGTATCCCACCGTGGTATACTTCCTATTCTCTTCTTTCTCCGTGATATCATACGAGCACATTACGTAGAAGAAAAACAGTTCTATGTCGTAGTAAAGCGTCTTATGGTCTAAGAAGAGCTTAGAGAGAAGAGAAAGATTTCTGGAATAATTTACGTGCACGGAGCCATCTACTTCGAAGAAAGAAATTCCTTCCTTCCTGTATATTTGCCTTCCAGGAGGCCTTTTATTACGGCAAACGGAAAAATGAGATAAAAGATCACTTTGATCCTTAAAGTAAAATAAACAGAATTCACAAATTACTATTCTTTTGCTCTGTGAGAGCTCGTAAGGATACGGAGAGAAGTACCAGGCATTTAAAGTGTATTCTCCTATCTCTATACTTTCAATATTTTTAACTTTATATATTTCCTCCGTAGAGAGAGCCTGTGAGGTGTGTTGCTTACTCTCCTCCTTCTTAGGAGGAATCTTTTTCTTCTTCGGGTACTCGATCCTCTGCTGGTTAGAGAGATCTAAGTAATTAGGAGGAACCCATCTATCTAATCTCTTATTATATCCCACGTAATGGATGTAATACTCCAGGGGAGCCTCTTTTATTGCTATTATTTCCACAATCCTTTGAGGGTCCTCCTTAACGGGGACTTTGCAGCCGATCACGACATCTCCCGTTACGCGCTCTACGGCACTTTCCGTTACGCTCTCCGCTACGTTCTCTGTAACGCGTGCGCGCATGTCTTTGTGCTCTTTTGCTTCCTTCATGTGGTAAGAAAGAATTTTCACTAAATATACGCTATACAATACGTAACACGTAACGTAATACGCACTACGTAATACGCACTATGTATACTGTTATAATGTTACGAATTACGTATACTGTTATAGTGTTACGTAATAGTGATGTGTTATGTTAGATACTATAACCATTTATTAATGCCATTACGCACTACGTAACGTATTACGTGTTACGTGTTACGTATTCCGTAACGTGTTACGTATTACGCATTACGTATTCCGTAACGTATTGCCGTGTTCCGTAACGAATTGCTAAGATGCGTTGTTACGCACTGCAATAGCTAACACCCTTGTGAACACAGAATCATCATCTCGTATGAGATTTCTTGCCTTCTTAATGTAAGAGAGAATTACTGCGGAATTTGGAGATGCCGTGTACAGCGTATAGAGGAACGCAGAGATAAGAGGAGGAGATCCCGAGGAGAGTCTCTCCAGGGGCAGAGTGTACGGCGTGCCTGAGTCTTCTGTTGCCTTAATAGCCGATCTAATTAGCATATCACAGTGGGAGTACCTCCTTATATCCTTATCCTTTTCTTTATCCTTCTCTTTTTCTTTTCCTATATATCCTAGCGCGTTTTTTTGGGGATATAAGGGATCCTTAAGGGTAGCTTCTTCTACTACGCAGCCGTTTAGGAAGAGGCCCCTGTAGATTTGATTGGTGAAGAGGACTCTTTCCTCCTGTGAGAGCTCCATGAGGGATATTCTCGTAAAGAGCTTAAGCGTGTCACTGGAACGAGGAGCATCTTGCTCTGTTAGTCCTAATAGCGCGATGTACTTTAACGAGGGCGTAGTGAAGGGATTAGATAACTCTCCGAGTATTGATCTGCCTCCTACTTTTTCGTCTACGAGGAGTATTTCTCCTAATAGAACGAAGTAATAGAAGAAATAAGACTCAGCGACTTGTTTGCTTGTGCACTTGTAGAGGATATCGAGGGAAGCCTTCTTTTGGTCCATTTTTAGGTAATTTTGTGTTCTAAGCATTAAGGAGAGCAACTCGTCTGCTCCGAGGGGAAGGTGCCTTGAGAGAACGGAAGATGCCTTAAAGAAATAAGAGAACTCTTTACTGTCGCAGATCTCCGTTGTAATATTAGGAATATTCTTTAATTCGTAAATTACTGATGAAAATACTTCAATAATTACTTTGTTAATTGTTTCATCATCTGCTTTAGGCGTGTAGGCGTAGTAGTATACGAAGAGAGAGGATAATAGAGAGTATAAGTCTTTTTTCTGTTTAAATTCTTTTACTGTGCGCGAGGAGATGCATCCGTGGTAGAATATGCCTTTGTAGAGCATTTGATTGCGGGAGATGATTTCCTCTACGGCGGTGAGTTCTCCTTTTGCTATGAGGAGGGATATCATAAGGAAAAAGTGAGTTCCCGTGGACACGGAGATCTTCTGGATGACTGCTCTATTGCAGAAGAGCTCTTTTATGAAGAAAAGAGTTTCCGTTGAAATAGATAGGGGAGAGGAGATAGATCTAAATAGAATGTACATGAGGTACCTTGAGGCAGCTGCTACTTTTAATTGGTCCGGTAGCTCTGCCATAATGTTAAATAGAAGGGATACGCCGTGGGAGAAGGATCTCTGTATGTTTAGATGGGTGTCCTCGAGGGATAAAGAGGGAGCCTCTACGTATACGGTATCTTCTTGTATGAGGAAAGTGCTTATATTTCTAACTGCCGCAATAATTGAGTTAATTGATCTGTGGAGGATGAGATTGCGTTGTATTGGGGAGGCGTGTGGAGCGTATTGATGGTCTGCTCCTATGAGGGCAGATAGAAATGCCAAGTAGCTGGTGACGAGGAGGGGATTTGTGGTGTGGAGGACGAGGGCGTTGTAGAGATCGAGGACCTGAGAGGATAGATATTTTTGAAAAGATAAAGAATTTTCACTTTTCCTTTTTAGGTAATTCTTTAATATTTCCGTTAAAAAATCTAAGATAAGAAGAGGATTCTGCTCTTCTCTTTCTTCTTCCTCGAGGAACTCCATGTCCAAGGAATTGATGACTTTGAAGAGGAGAGCCTCTGAGGCCTCTGGATTGAGGAGAATGTATCTAATTAACGAGGAAAGGTTATGCGTGTTAACGGTAATACTTTCTATTTTTTCTAAGGGAACCTCTCCTTCTACTAAAATGTTAAGCACTTCGAGTTCTAGTGGTTTAGGGATATCTTTGCTAAGTGCTCTAATCATTATTTCTATTTCTTCTTCCTCGAAGAGGCACTCGAGGAGGTCTTTTCCTTTAATTCCTGACTTTCTTCTTAAATTCATGTAATTGGCAACTGTTCTGAGCATAAGACAGGAAAGAGTGTTTCTTCTCTCTTTTTCTTCTGACTCGGTTTCCGCTTCTATTACGGAGAGTCTGAGGAGTACGCTGCTCGGGTTAAGAGAAGAATTGTCTTGCATCTTCTCGGAGATAACGAGGGAGTGCTCTAGAGGAGCAATTACTCCTTCCATGTATCTTATATTCTCTGTTTCTATTACTCCCTCCATTATTTCGCATATTTCCTCGTAAGTTGTCTGTTTGGTAATTGGGATTCTGCTATGTATCTCGTTTTCTATTACTCCGCAGGCTTCTCTTACCATATGGTCCAATAGAACATCTTCTTTTCCTTCTACTCTTTCTTTTATGGTTTTCTTCATTTTTAGCATTCTAAGCATCTCTACCTTCTTGGTAATGGACTTATTCTTCTCTTTTCTTAGTCCCACGTAGAAACTCTCAGCGAATACTCCTTTAGAGGCTCTTATTTCTCCCTCGCAGACCTTTAGGTTATTATTCAGCATATTTATTCTATACTTTTCATCTATCTCTAATACTTTCTTATCTGCCTCTGAACTGTCTCTGAGTGCCTTACAGAGAATAAGAGCATGTACGCTCATGCTCATAAACGAGTGTTTCTCTATGATTCTGTGCTCAGAGGAAGAGTCTATCTTTCCTATTCTCTCTAAGAGAGTATCTACCTTAGAAATAGTGGAAATAAGCGTATTTTCTGTTATTTCTATCTCATTTACTAAGTATCCTTCTGTTTCCTTAAGGATTTCCTTAAGTTCTTCTTTTATCTCCATAATAGAGGATTTCTCTTCTTCTTCTTTCTTTTTCTTCTCGCTCTGTATTCTTATACTTTGCTCCTGCATATTTTTATTTTAGAAATATTTTTATTTTATTCCCCTGCATGAAATACAACGAAGAATCTGTACAGCCAACTGAAGGAGTCCTTACAGGAAACAATTCGATATTCGGAAAAGACAGCGGAAGAGCCGTTAAGAAGCTTCCCTCCAGGTCTCAGCACAAGAAGACCCTCAAAGCAAATCCCTCCGATCACGCGAGAATTGCCATGGAAAAGCACGAAATTGCCAAAAACATCGCCAGAGAGATCTGCGGATACTCTCCGTACGAGAAGCGCGCCATGGATTTAGGAAGACTCGGAGAAGAGAAGAAAATGAAGAAGTTCCTCAAGAAAAGACTCGGAACCCTCAAAGCCGCCAAAAGAAAGCAAGAAATTCTTCTCGAGGACATCAGAAAGCATTAAATAAAAGATCATCTACTACGCGCAATACGCAATACACTTCCCATTACGCTTTATACGCCGTAATACATTACGTAATACGTTACACTCTTCAGAAAGTCTTTGTCTTTGTCTTTGGGTAACCCCTCGAGATACGTAAAACAGATGGGTAAGCCGTATGGTCACTCCTCCGGATACGTAAAACAGTACGGTAAGCCTTACTCCTTGCATACGTTTAAGTATACCGCCTCTATCTCGTTGTATATGCACTTTCCTATCTCTTCCGCGACTCCCTTAGATATACTGTTATCTACAACGAACATAATGCCTGGTGCAGGATATTTACATATTCGCGTGTATATTCCCTTCCTCTTCATAGCTCTATGGGCTCCTCTAATTATTTCTTCTGTTTCCTCTATGTCCTCCTGGATGTACACCTTAACTATCGAAGTAAACTTATCATTCTTTGCTCTTATGCTGGTGCCTTTTCTTCTTGCTGCCGTGTTAATGGCCTTTTTAGCGGAGAATGTGCTTATCTCATTAATTAGATCATTTCTCTCTCTCTTAACTCTCTTAAAGAACTTAGGAGTCTCTTTCTCTCTTTGTATCGGGTACTCTAACTCTAAGGCGTGCGTATACGTGTACTCACTCTCTGAGTCTTCCTCCGTGGCTTCTATCCTTAAATCTGCTCCTTTTTCCCACTCTAAAACGTCTTTTATGTTCTCCATGGCGTAATACGCTAAAACAGAAGGAAGAGATGCCGAGAAACAGTACGCTAAAGAGGAGAGTCTTTGCTGCTCGCAATTTACTTTTGAGCCCCCGCAGAAGCCCCCGGAGGAGCAAATGCCTCCGGACAAGGAGCCTATCCACAGGTCTATCTCTGAGCTATCTGCGCCAAAGAAGCCTACAGCTCCCTTGCTCCCGAGCATAGGAAAGGAAATGGAGTCATCAAGTATAAGAAACGAGTTACTTCTTCTCTTCGCTCTAATTATTGCTCCTAAATCCACTGTTTCTCCTGTTTCCTCGAATATTCCTTCTGTTATTATAAACTTCCTCTTTGTCTTCTCCATAGAGAGCTTTTCCTCTAAATCTTTAACGGAGCTATAAGAAATAGCAGAACACTTAGCTGAATATATTCCTCTTCGTATGCCGATGGATGACCTTTTATCGTACAGGACTACGTCTCCTCTCTTGCAGAAACACTTTATTACGCTGGTTATAGCTAAAAGAGCGTGTGCGTATAGAACTACCTCTTCTACGCCTAAACAATTAGCGAGTAACTCCTCTAGATCTAACTGTAAGTCTACTGTTCCGTAGAATCCCCGAGGCCCACATGTTCCCACTCCGTAATGAGAAACAATATCTTTAGCTCCATTTTTCTTTTCTTCTCTTCTCTCAGGAGACTCCCCCGGGAGCTCAGGAAGAGGAAAAGATTCCTCGTTCATCACGGAGCCCCCAAACATAAAGGAATTAAAGGATGACAAGATGTACCTCGTTTTTTCCTCTAAATCTTCCTCTTCTTCTTCTCCCATCTCCTTAGGCATCCATTCTTGTATTAATTGCTCAGACTCCGTGGCACTTAGAACTATCTCGTTCTCCTTCTTATGGTGTGTCCATGAAAATCCGTAACGAATCACCAAGCCAAGTAATACGATTTCTATCACTATCCTTAAGGGATTGTTCTGGTAAGGATCCTTCATTGCCCCAATTATACAACGGAAAGTGCTCCACTCCCCACTACCCGCTCCACTATCTGTTCCACGCACTCCGCCATCTGTTCCACGCACTTCACGCATTGTTTACTGCAATAATAGCTCTATAAATAGATCTACGCGCAGTTCCATAGAACGTGTTACCGTAACGTGTTACCGTAATGTTCCACGGAACGTGTTACCGTAACGTATTACGTAATGCGTAATGGAGTGTGTAAGCCTTTGTGTAAGTAATAGATTTATTGCTTTAGTGTTACGTGCTCCGTAGTGGATTGCCGTGCTCCATGGAACATTGCGTGTTACGTAACGTGTTACGTGTTACGTGCTCCGTAACGTATTGCGTACGTTATAGGTAATAGTAAAATGACTTCTCGCGGTAACTCATCTCTGATGGATCTATAAAGTACATCTCTTGCTGCTGTACGTCCATAAGGGAGAACTCCTCGGGAGACTTGGAACTCGTTTCTTCGTACGCCTTTTTGTTCTTATAGACCTCTACGGCTTTACGTAACATACTCACTTTGTCCATGGACTTAACGGCATTCCAAAAGGAAGTATTATCTACGTTAAGAAAGGCTATCTTAACGGCTAATACGTTATCCTTATTCATATTCTCCCACTTTCCTAAGCCAAAGGACTGTTCATCGAAATCTCCGCTGAAAACGGAGTATTTTATCTTAAAGTCTCCATCTATCTTTTCGTAATCAATATTCTCTATATCCGTTCTGATTTTGCACTTTTTTGTGATTCCCTTCTGCGTCCAGGAGACCGTAGAGGTACTCGGAGAGTTCTCAATTTGTCTTTTCCTCAATGTGCCTTCGTTCATCTTCTTCATGCGCACAACTCGTCTGGAGCTCGTGGAGCGGTGGAGGTTCCTAAAGGAGTCTACGGCGCGTTGAACTATTCCCTTCTTTCCGTAGAGGAGTGTTGGATTGAGCGCTGTAAGCTTCCACGCCAATTTGTTTACTTCTGTCTCGTACTCCCATCTATTGCCGAGGTACTTATCGAGGGAAACATTTGCGCGTGGGTATACGCTATTGTCCATTTTAAACTTTTCTGACATCTTTTCTATGTCTACGTTCTCTATGTCGTACTTTATCTCGAACTCTACTTCCTCGAAGCCTTTCTCCGTTGGGAGCTCTTCTGCGGAGAGCTTCGTGGGATACTTAAAGCACATTCTGTCTTCTCCTGCTACTCTTTTGATGTACGGCTGTGATGCCGGTCTGTTTACTACTTTTCTTTGAGACTTTGTCTCTTTTGGTGAGTCTTGTGATTTTTCTTCTCTTTCTAAATACTCTATGTGTTCATAGGATATATGGTGTATATCTTCGTCTCCGTACGCGGACTCGTTCTTTCTTTGGGTAAAATCACTCTGGATATGCGTCATAACCTCCCATTCTTTATCAGTTCGTTTTTGCCTTCCCATCCCCTGTTCTAATTGCCCCTGCTGAATCTAAAATAAAAAATTTAAAACGCATTCTGAAAATTGAAATTAAAATGGATTTCTAAATTTAGAAAGATTTTCTGGTAAAATTTTCTTATGTAAATTTCCTTATTTGGGATAAATTACCTATTATATCCTCGTTGGGTCCACGAATAGAAATCCTGAGAAAAAGTATTTATTGGGCTGATTCGCGTTAAAAAAATGGAGTCTCAGAAGGAATGCCTCTATCCCGCGGAACAAGAGAAAAGATCTGAAGGAATATCCTCCGTGGAAAGAACAATTGGCATAAAGATAATTTACAACTACGCGGAGAAGAATCTTCTTCTTCCCGTGGAAAGTGATCTTTTGGAGAGAATTAAAAAGGAAGCCTCTGAGATCTTCTCTGTTTCCTCTGTGCGCCTCGAGGTAGAAGGGAAGCCTCTTCTCTCCGCGCAGCAAATCATCTCTTGCTCCTCTCCAATTACCATCTTAGGCATAAAGAATAAGTGTATCCTCTCTAATTGCTGTAATAGAGCATCCTCCATTACGTGTAAGTACTGTGAAAAGGCCTTCTGCAGTAAACACACAATTCCCGAGGAACACGCGTGCGAGCACATCGATAAGTGCAAAGAGGAGGCCATTACGAACAACAGAAAGAAACTCCTCCAGGGAAGCTCCAAAAGGTATCCTTGAATTTAATATTCTTTTTTTTCTTTCTTATGAATAAGTGGAGCATTAACCCAAAAAGACCAAACAAAAGCACAAAGGCACCAGGAGCCACTAAGAGGCGGTTACGGTTCCTTAAAACGGTAACATTAGCCGTAATAGCAGCTCTTATCGCTATGTTCTTCTCGGATATGGGAAAGGGAGCCAGAGCCAGAGTGGCAGCTATTCCGTGGATTAAAAGATTATCTGAGAACAAATTCGTAAGGGAATCCGTTAAAATAATAGGAGAAGTCACCCTGCGCATTATTTCTGCTCTTCTTTACGTTAAGACAATGATACTCTCCGTTATGTACCGCGTGCCAATTCTTAGAACAGCTATGCAGAAGATTTGCGTGTTCTATGCGGCCGCTATGCTTTGGATAGAAACCAACATATGCGCGAGATTATGCTGCATATTCTCCCGCGGAAAGCAAATCGCAGAGAAAGTATCAGAGAAGGTGCCACTAAAGAGATAGCCAACGGCTTAACCAACGGATTAACCAAAGAGTACCCGGATGGGTTACCACGCCGGCTTAACCTACGACCTTACCTACGACCTTACCTATGACTTAAATAAATTCTGCGAGTAACCAAACCATTCCTTCAATCATTTTACTAAATGTTCCACGGAAAGCGTATTGTGTAACGGGCACGTAATAGTGTAATACGTAACGGAAAGTGTAATACGTAACGGGCGTGTAATAGCGTATTGTGTAACGGGTACGTGTTGTTTATTCTAATAGTGTATGCACCTCCTCGTGGGATAATAAGTCATTTGGGAGGAACAGAGTAGTTATTGGCTTATTCTGTTGGGTGAGTAAGTCGAATCTACTTCTTATGTAGAAGAGGGGAATGTGTTTCTCCGCGCATAATCCGGGGATATGGCTAATTAGATCGAATGGAGTAATATCCTCTGCTAGTACTACGTATCCTGAAGTATTACTTAGTATGGCCTTCTGTACTGCTTTTATTCCTCGCTTACACCTTTTATCTTCTAATTTTCCCTCTAAACAGGATAACTCGTTACTCTTTACGTACTTCTTCTCCACTAATGAAACCATTTTTTTATTCTTTTTTTTGCGGTACATAAACAGAAGGATTACCGTATAGGTCACCCATTCCGTTTTACGCACCTTAAGCCACGTGGTCACCCCTCCAGATACGTAATACCTTAACGTATAGGTCACCCCTCCGGATACGTAAAACATAACGGGCACGTAATGCGTATTGCGTAATGCGTAATGCGTAACGGGCACGTAAAACATAACGGAGAGCGTAATACGTATTGCGTAACGGAGAGCGTATTGGGTCATGTTACTTTGCATATTACGTACAGAAAGATAAGTGCCAGTATAATAGATAGGAGGAGGGCAGTTGTTTTTTTGGCATTTTCTATTCTTATTTTCGTTACGGCGGCTCTTTCGAGGGCCTTTTCGGAGCACTTGGCGTGTGAACTGGTGGCCTTAACCTCCACGTGCACGCGCTCTACCTCTTGGCCATTTGTTACAACGAACTCGGAAATGTCTTCGGAAAGTGCTTTAATTTCCTCTATGCTCTGGTGGATCTCCTGGATGGCTACTCGTTTCCTTTCCGCGTGCATTATGGACTCTTTCTCTGTTTTTGTGCCTGCGGTGAAGAGCTCCTGTAACGTATCTTTAGATTGCGTGCGTAAGGAGGATAATTCTTCTTGAGAGGCCTTTGGGTTAATAATGAGGAAATATTCCTTCATTCTTTCTTCTTGCGTAACGGCGTACTCCTTTTGGACTCTTCTAAACTCCTCTATGACGTACGCGAGCCTCTTTAGGAGTGTTTGGAGGTGCGTGTTCCTCGCTATAAATCCTCTATCTACTCCGTAGACCATAAGGTGCCTTTCATTTTGCTCCTTTAAATGGGAGAGAGAAAGCTTTACGTGGGAGGTGTGCTCTTTGAACTCTTTAGCGAGGAAATGTATCTTTTGCGTTATTTCTCTTTGTGTCTCCTCTGGCGCGGTATTTGAGTCTCTTCTTAGGGATTTGGCTCGTTTTACGTGCTCAGAGAGCCTGGAAATGGCTTCACTCATCTCTTTGGCTTCATTGAGGAATTCGAGGAGAGTGCTCATCCTCGTGATTTATGGAGGTCCTCTTGTACGATGCGGATGCCCATGGACCTATCAGAGGAACTTTTCTGTCCAATAGATCTACTCCTCCATTTCGCAGGAAAACTTTTATCTATTCTGAGGAGTAAATCGCTTATTTTATGGAAAGCCACAAAGAGAAGGATACCGGTAACTAAGAGAAAAATAAAACTTAAGGCCTTAAGGTACTTACCAGATTTCTTATTAATTATTAAGAAGAGATACACTAATTGGTAAGATAAGAAGAGAAGAAGAGATAGATAGCTGGTTAGAAGGTACTTTATACACTCTAACTCCTCTATGTGCATATGTATCATTTTACCGTACGGCACGTGGTACGCTCCAATAATCAGAGAAATAGAGAAGAGAGAGGTACATAGGAGAATAGAAATATCTTCTTTTCTAAGGGGGTACCCCAGGGAGTATAAGGTATGTGATAAAAGGATAATAGGAATAGGGATAAGGGATAGTTTAATGGGATACTTGTTAATTAGAGCATCCGTTACTATGCCTAGTATCGGTAGTACTCTTATTCCCGTTGTAATGAATAGAGAAGAAGAAAAGGCTTCAAGGAATAAGGAAATAAGGAGAGTTGTGGAGTAAAAGGAGAAGAAAAGGTAAACATTCCACGGTATAATGCACGCGGCAATTGCAGAGGATACTTTGTACAGGTCCACGGAAATTCCTTCTTTTCTGAACTCCTCCGTTATAACAGATAGACAAAAGGGAGAGTGCGCTACAACACGTTCTCCAACACGCTCTCCATTTCGCTCTACGGATTGTTCTATGGCGGATTGCGCTAATTGTTCCACGGGCTGCGGTGTAGGCTGTACGGGAAGCGGCGTGGGAAATGGCGCAGGACGCGATGCGTATTGCGTTGAGTGTCTCATTTTATGAAACTATTCAGGAAATAGGTATTAAGGGACTGTACGAGGTTACCATAGTAACTGTATGTTATGGATATGGCGTGGATGGCGCCTGATAGGAGGAAGAGCTTCCAGAGGTGGAGGGAGACGGAAAAGGCGTCTAAAACGGAGCAGAGAAGGGAAACGGAGCCTTTTACGAGGAGTTTTTGTACTTTTTCTGTTGGTTTACTTTTTTTCTTTATGTTTATATACGCATTACTTAGTAGGTATACTCTATAGGCACTTAATAGGGACTCCGTGGTAAGATATGTTAATTCTAATATTCTGGAGAGTTTTGAGTATCCTAATAGTACCATTAGGGAGGAAGAAAGAGCTTTTAGGGCTAAAACACTCGTTTCAGCGCATTCTAAGGAGGAAACGTGGAAATACTTCCATCTTTCCTCTATTTCTGAGAGAGTTAGGAATATTCTGGCGGAGTGCATGTGAATTAGAGCAGAAGTACTTTTTATTCCCAGAGACAGTCCTATTCCTCCGCAGACTCTTCCTAAAATGTACCTCGTGTGCTCCGTGTTCATAGGTCCTATCCTCTTAGAAAGCATATTTAATAAAATAAGGATTTTCAATAAAATAAGAATCTCTAAAAAGTATAAATATACATTGTATTTTTAAATTTTTATTCTCCTAAACACAAAGTAAAACTAAAACTAAAAGAAATAATTTTTTTCAGAGAATGAAAGAGCTCATGTCTAACGGAAAGAAAAATAAACCAAAGAAAAAAGCACAGAGCAGTACAGATGCCACACAGGAGTCCACGAGGACCACAGAGAAACATCTAAATAAATTTGCTGCAGCAAGAAAGCAAAGGTACGAAGAAGCAAAGTACCAGACTCCTGTTCCCATGCGGACGTACGGAGTAGATCCAGCTCCTCCCCTCGTGGTAGTATTTGGACCAAAGTCCTCCGGTAAGTCCCTCTTAATGCACTCGCTAATTAGAAAGTACACGAAGCAAAGAATAGATGAAATCTCAGGAATAGTTACCCTCATGGCCTCAAAGACAAAAAGGCTCTCCTTCTACGAGTGCCCTAATGATCTCATCTCCATGGTAGATGCCTCAAAAGTAGCAGATCTCCTTATCTTAGTGGTAGATGCCACAGTGGGAATAGAAATAGAAGCCTTCGAAATGCTTAACCTCCTAAAGACTCACGGATTCCCAAAGATTGCGTGCGTAGTAACAAAAGTAGACCAAATAAAAGAGGTAACCCAGCAGAGAACTCTAATTAAGAAGATAAAAAAAAGAATGTGGAAAGAAATATGTGATGGCATAAAGGTATTCGCAATGAACAAAGTAATAGGCAATAAGTATCCAGACAGAGAAGTCTCTTCACTTACCAGATACATTACGCAGATGAAGTACCGGCCTATTCTCTGGAGATCTTCCCATCCCTACGTGGTAGCAGACCAATTACTAAGAGAAGACAGAACAGAAGAACAAACAGCTCCTGTCCCTCCAGCTATGCACCGCTTCACAGTGACGGGATACGTGCGAGGAGGCTTAGCCATCCACCAACACGCAACTGTCCACATCCCAGGCGTAGGAGACTATCCCTTAGAGAGCATAAAGCCATTAGACGATCCCTGTCCCCTTCTCTCCTCACAGAAGAAAAGATTAAGCGAAAGAAAAAAGCCCCTCTACGCGCCAACCAGCGAAGTACGCGGCATAAAGGCAGCACCAGATGGCCTGTACATCTCTCCTTCTCCTTCCGCTACCGCCTCTCTCCCGTACGCCTCCCCTGCGCCCACAGCATTCGCACTGTTTCATGACAATACGCGGCAGTTGCACCACACGCCACCCGAAACGGCACCCGCCGCAGAGCGCCTTACGCCACCCACCACAGAGCACCTTACGCCATCTGCTACGCCGCTAACTAATGCACTAACTAACACGCCATCTGTTACGCCATCTATTACGGAGCGCCTTACGGAACGTGACGTGGAGAGCGACGTGGAAAGTGTTACGAGCGACTCAGACGGGTACGACTTAATGGCCATTACGAGAATGTTCAGGAAAAAGGAGCAAACAAAAGAGGAATACACAGAGAAGTTCTACGAGGAGTACGAAATAAAAGAAAAGGAAAAGGACGAGAGAGACATTTACACGCAAAGAAAAGAAAAAGTGAAGGAACAAGAGGAAGCTTCCTCTCTGATACTCAGCAATCACTCAAAGGACAAGAGACTGTACATAGAGGGAGTACCTCCTGGAACGTACGTTAAGATATCCATTATACTACCGGAGAAGGTCTTATCCGTCTATGAACCGGAAAGGCTCTTTTTACTTGGAGCAATAAAACAAGAAGAGCAGCAAGAGGCGTATACGCAAGGAAGAGTTAAAAGGCACAAATGGTTTAAGAAGATACTTAAGACAAAGGAGCCTCATTACGTGACCATGGGATGGAGGAGGTTCCAGTGCGTTCCTGTTTTTTCAACGAAAGATGCCGTAAGGAACAAAATGTTAAAGTACATTCCGGAGAGCTTAACGTGTTCCGTTACGTTCTACGGGCCTATTTACGCTCCTGGAACGGGATTTTCTCTTCTACGGCAATTGAAGGAGGAAAAGAATTTTCGAGTCTCCGCTAACGGAGTGTCTGTGGAGGTAGGAGATGCTCCTAAAATCATGAAGAAGTTAAAATTAATTGGATATCCCTCAGAGATAAAGGGACATACTGTGTTTGTTAAGGACATGTTCCATTCCACGGAAGAGGCAGCTGTCCACGAGGGAGCCATCCTCAAGACAGTCAGCGGATTACGAGGAGAACTTAAAAAGGCGGGAGCCGATGGAACATTTAGAGGAACCTTTGAGGGACCCATTCAAATGAGTGATATTGTATTTCTTCCTTGTTTTGTGTCTATTCCTATTCCCTCTATTTACTTAAACGCAGAGATATTTAAAGACTCTTCTTCCATTAGATTGCTTAAGGAGATACGGGAATCCTTAAATATTCCATTTGTACAACAGAGTAATAGCCAGTATAACGAGGTAACTCCTCCTAGTATTAAGAAAGTTAAGCCTCTTCCTACTTCTATTCTCTCTAAAGCTCCTTTTTCCATGTTAGAAAAGGAACCAGAGCATATTCCCTTCTGCGGCTCAAAAGAGTCCCTCGTAAGGATTAAGGCCTTAGAGGAGATATCCAGAAAGGCAAATGAATTAAAAGAACAGAAGAGAAGAATAAGAGAAGAAAGAATAGAAGAAATACTTAAAGAAAGAAAGGAGTACAGAAAGAAACGAGTAGATAAAGCAAAAGAAGAAGCAAAAGAACTCGCCAGAGAGGAAAATATGCGAAAAATGAAGAAAAACAATAAAACCAATAAAACGCACAAAACGCACAAGAAAAGGAGAACTGCGTAATACGCCACAACACGCTCTACGCCACATGCTCTACGTAAAGCGTAAAGTGGAATGCGTTACGGAAAGCGAAATGTTTTATTAATTCTTATATTGGCGCAGTATGTTATGCATCTCTCTCTCTGCTTGCGCATCATCATCTAAGTACTTATGTATCCTCTTTATGTTCTCCATGCATATGTCATTGTCTACATCACTATTTAGACCTACATCTGTCCATTGCTTGTGTGTGCCTTCGTAATGAGGATCTAATTCGTTTAACTCATTTAACTCATTTTGGTATATTTTGCTTACATTTATCTCTTCGTCTACTGTCTCGTCTATGGAGAGGTCTCTTAGTATTTCATCTTCCTTAGAGGGGTACTCAATTAAAGGAATATTCTCTAAGTCTAAATTATTGCGTATTGTATTATCTAAGTCTATATCGAGGGAAGGGAAGAACTCTTCTCTTAGTTTTTCCTTCATAATGTGCTTTTAATTTTTTCTTGGAATCAAAGTAATTTATTGGGTATTTGAAAATCACGTATAAGAAGAAGAAAAGGATCTCCAGAATGGAAGGAGAAAAGAGTAAAGAGGAAGTAAAGGAGCAAGAAAAGGCTCAGGAACAAGAAAAAGAGAAAGAAAAGTCTTTTGAGAAGAAGAAAGAGGAACATGCTCCATTGGATAAGTTACTGTCTCAGAGAATAGGAGGAAGTAAGAAGAAAATAAGATTAGGAGAAAAAGAGTATTACGTGGTAACATTAGACGAAGTGGATCACTATAAGAGTATAAAGGACCAGTACAGAGATGACAGTATGAGCGCATTTATACTGTACATGCACACGGAGTTCGGAAAAGACTTAAAGAAGCTTAGAAAGAGCAGTACGTCATCTGCCGTAATGTTTTGGATTATCTTTATACTTTTATTATTAGTAGCAGCACTTATAGTGTTCTTTATAATTAAAGGGGCACTGGGCAATAAGTAACACAACGCGCTCTACAACGCGCAATACGTTCCACGGAAAGTGTTACGGAATGCGTTACGTGTTACGTGTTTAAATAAATAGAAGTATTTCCACGTACAACTTGTTAATAAGGTGCCGTAATGTTTTACGTAATGGCTTACGGCGTAGCGCTACGGCTTACGTATATCGTAATGCTTTACGGGCACGGTATGCTTTACGGGCACGGTATAGCGTTGTAGAGTGTGTTACGGCGTCGTAATGGTATACGGCGTTGTAGTGGTATGGGTGGTATATTCTTAATTTATTAATTTATTTTTTTATGTCTTCAAGGAAGATAGAAGATGCAATAGAAAGTATTTTCCAAAAGGAACAGGAAATCGAGTTGGAGAAGGTATTTTTATGGATGGATAGAGTGCCTAGGGCATTAGGAGTGGAGCTCACGGAGGAGAGTCTATCTAGAATAAAAAAGAAGCTATTTGTATATAAGGGAAGAAAGTATCTAATTAAGAGGTTCCAATTAAGAAGAATATTAGAGGAAATAGTATACGCTTATAAACAGAACAAAGAGGTAGATGATACGCTAATAGATAGTACAATTAGAAGAAATGAAGAATTAAACAATTTAGAAACAAGTAATACGATAATTATTGGAGATAAAGAGAATGACACGCAAATCTTTGAGTTTAAGAGTATAGTTGAGCCAGAGATATCCGTAGCACTACGGCAATTAGAGGAGCAAACTAAAAATACGTTAAATATTCCTGTGAGCGTAGATACCTTCATAACGAAAAGTAAAACGGAAAGAGCCAAAAGAATAGAAGAACTAAGAGAGATAAAGGAATTGCCTAAGTTACACATAGATCAGAGATATCCTCATTTATTGGAAAATGAAAAGTTTGATAGAGTAATAGGAAATATTGATCAAATAATTAGAAAAGATCCTAAAGGGGAAAGAAATTCCACCGTTAAAGAGTTAAGGAATTACGAAGGAAAATTCAATGAGAGAATGGTCTCTTTACTCCACGAGCTATCTGATAAGATAAGTAATACGTCACCCCTCCCAGTACATAGTACCTCGTTAGCTGAGCCTGTTAATACTCCACCCAAAACCCCAACCGATTCCTCTACGGATCACTACAACGCGCTGTACGTGCTATCGCTCATGGGAACAGGCGCCGTAATAGGAATCATCGGTATGCTCTTCTTAACTGCTACGCAGCCATATTAACCTACCACTACGGAAAACGGCATATCCCAATACGCTATCTGTTACGTGTTACGTTACGTAGCGTGTTACGGCCCTTTATTTAGACAATAAATGCATATTTACCACACGATCACGCATTACGCATTACGTATCACTTAAGCCGTTACGTATCCGGAGGGGTGACCATACGGCTTAATGTCCGTGAAACATAACGGGTGCGTAATGAACGGGCACGTAATGAACGGGCGCAAGATGCGAGATGGGCGCGTTGTGTGAAGGGAATTACCGCCTTCTTCCTTTTACGTTCTGTAGGGCCATTAGAAGGAATTCCTGTGAAATGCGCGGAAGAATATGAGATGGCGTATGCTCGAGGGAGAGGAGGCCTGCCTCTCTTACGAGGAGATCTACATCTGCGCCGGTTAAGCCTTCTAAGGGGAGATCCTCTAAATGTACATCTGGATGCGTAGATACTTTTTCGAGTTTCTTTGTGACTATCTCGAGGAGGTCCCTGGGAGAAGGGGGAAGGACTTCTATGAGCTTATCGAAGCGTCCTGGTCGTAGGAGGGCCTTATCGATGATATCTATTCGATTAGTTGCTCCTATTAAGTAAACGGCTCCTCGTTCCTCTAGGCCATCCATTTCCACGAGCAATTGGTTAACTAAGGTATCGCTGTATCTGGAGGAGTCTCCTCCTCTTTTTCCGCAAATTGAGTCGATTTCATCGAAGAAAATAACGCAGGGCTGTGAGGCTCTTGCTCTTGCGAAGAGTTTTCTTACTGTTCTTTCACTTTCTCCGTGGTACATATTAATGACTTCTGGGCCTTTTATGGAGATAAAGTTGCAGTGGGACTTACTGGCTATGGCTCTGGCTAACATTGTTTTTCCTGTTCCCGGGGGCCCGTAGAGGAGGACTCCTGCGGGTTTTCTTATTCCGACCTGAAGGAATCTCTCTGGATGGAGGGATGGCTGTACGATGGCTAATTCGAGGACTTTTTTTACTTCATGGAGGGCTCCTATGTCACTAAATGAGATATTTTGGGGAATAGTGAAGCCTTCCTTCATGGCGGATGGTTCTACGGAGAGGAGAGCCTGTTCTACGTCTTTTTGCTCTATTTTTAAGAGATGTAATTGGGGAGACGTGGAAAAAGAGTTTTCTTGGGTGCTTAGTACTCTTTTTATGGCTATTCCTCCTGCTTCTGTTAGGAGACTCTTTAGGTCTGCTGCTACGTATCCGGGAGTAATTTTTGAGAGAATTTTTTTATCTAAATTATTGTGTTTTACGGTTATGAGGAGTTTTTTTATGATTTCTTCTCTTTCTTCTTCTGAGGGGACATTCATTTGGATCTCTTTGTCGAGTCTTCCACTTCTTCTTACTGAGGGATCTATTTCTGAGATATTTATTGCTTCTGAGATTAATATTACCTCTTTTGGGAGGGTATCTAATAACTCTATTATTTTTGATAATAAAAGTTTTTCTGATTCACTTTCTAATTCTTCTTTTTTTCTGCAGAAGGTGTCTAATTCATTGATGTAGAGGAGAGAAGGTTTTAAGGATTCCGCTCTCTTTATGAGGAGAGAGAGGGGATCCTCTTGCTGGTTCTTTTTTATGAGGTCTTCTCGTTTTACGTGAATAATTGGGAGGCGGCAGGCATTTGCTGCGGCGTGGATGAAGGAGGTTTTTCCTGAGCCGGAGGGCCCGTGGACTAATATTCCTGAGGAAGGCTTAATGCCTATATACTCGTAGTACTTGTACTGCTCTAATGGCTGTTTTACGTAGAGAAGCATTTTTTCTTTTTGTTTGTCTACTCCTCCTAATTTGGAGAAATCTATTGGATTTTGAGAGAGGAGCCTTTCTCTTTCTCCTTGCTCTTTACTCGTCATGTACGTCTCTCTTATTCTTTTGTTGTAATCGGACATAAAAAATTTGCTTATTTTTTTTGGTTTTCAGTTGGTTTTTAGTTTTAGGATGGGTTACCTTTTCTTAAGATTAAGAGATCCTTGCGCAGTTGGAGAGTTGCCTTTCTAAAGTGATTTCTGAGTTATTTCCCTTGTCGTAGAGGCTCTTCTTCTTAAAAAACCTAAATATTACAAAAACATTAAATAATGTATATATTACCATATACGCATACAAAAACACAATGGATACTTTACTGAGTACTGGGTATCCGTATCCTATGTCTTTTTCCGGTTGGAAGAAGAAAATCGTATTTAGAAGAAGAAAGTACAAGACAATGGAGATGGTTCCTAAAAATGCCTCTAATCCCTGGAGACACTTTCTCATGAGGTTTTTATGATTTTTTCTTCTGAGGTATGCCACTAATAAGTATCCCAATATTACCACGGGGAGTGCTAAGTACGAGGATCCAAGAAAAAGAAGAAATATTCCTCCTAAAATCAAAGGAACTCCTGTAACCCAAATATTTAATATTCTTTTAAAATTTTTCATGTCTCCCGAGTAATAATATAAATAATAAAATTTTTTCTAAAATTAAAATGAAAAGTATTTCTATTAGTTCTACTCCTACTTGTATTTCCCGTTGTAAGTCATCTATTTACATAGGAACAAAAGCAGGAGATATCTTCGTCTTAGAAGGAGAAACAAAAAAAAGAATATTAAAGGAGTCTTCCTCTATCTCCTCCATTACGTCCGTAAAAGATCTTTTAATTTACGGAACCAAAAAGGGAGAAATAAAGGCGTGGAACGAAAAGGGAACCACTAAGCTATCTAATAGACACAAACAGATAATTACTTCTTTTTCCGTTACAAATAACAACGAGGATATAGATATATACACGGCATCAGCAGATAAAAAGATTTCCCACTGGAAATTAATATTAGAAAATCAGAAGACAAAAAGGCCTCAATTAATATTCCTTAATAGTCTCTACGGCCCTAATACTCCTATTATCTCCTCATCCATCAATGAACAGTTTCTCCTCTGTACATCAGAGCTATCCAGCACAATTAGACTATTTAAACTCGATAAGGATACTCAATTAATATTTAATATTCCATTAGAATACGCCGTTATAGCGGAATTCCTCAATAATTCATTTTTCACGGTTATCTCATCAGATGGCACACTTTACCTTTTCTCCGTAGAAGAAGAGTCTCCCTTATCCTCCTACTCCACAGGAATATCTTCTTATCCCACAATCCTCAAAAAAATCAAAGAAAACGAGTTATTACTTGGATTCTCCTGCGGCACAATAATTATTCTCTCCATAAACCATCACTCTACAGGCCATAATGCCACAGGCCATCACGCCTTCACTCCAATTACCACGACATCCTGTGCGTTTATACCAAATGATGTGTTACTTAATGCCGCTAACTGTTCCACTAACTGTTCCACAGCGAGTACCACTAACTGTTCCACGGCGAGTACCACTAACTGTTCCACGGTGGGTATGGCGGGTATATGCGTAATAGGAGGCAAAGAGGAAAAACACAATAGATTCCTAATTAATAAGGAGTTCTCTAACTGCCTAATGTACTTACCACAGTAACCTACACGCATTACGTATTACGTATTGCATACCATATCACGTACCGTAACGTATTACGTATTGGGTTATAGAGGTGCACGGTCACCCCTCCGGATACGTACGGGTAACCCATCCGCTTAATGCCTTTTTAAATTATTTTTTTAAATTTTTCTTTACCCCCCATGTTAGGAAGAACAGTAAAACCAAGAAGTGGAAGAAAAACTCCAACTACGCAGAACGAAGAAGTACAAGCCTTATTTAAGCTCTTCTCCACTGTAGCAAGAAAAACAACTCACATGGAGTATAGAAAGATAGCAGAAGGCATTAAGAAGCCTAGAACACAACGCCCAGTAGTAACTCTTAACAGATTAGTAGAAGAAATGGAAAACTACAAAGAAAAAATAGCAGTAGTAACAGCTAAAGTAGTAGGAGATGATACCGTTGTAATTATCCCATATCCCATTAAGTTAGCGTGCTTAGACATCTCCAGGCAAGCAAAAGAGAAAATAGAAAAGTACGGAGGACAAGTCTACAAGCTCGATGAGTTATTTAGAGTCTCTCCCACTCCAAAAGACATGATACTCATAAATGGCTCAGTTACAGCAAGAAAGTCCTACAAGTACTTTGGAGTCCCAGGAGACAGACACAATCCCGCTAAGCCAAGGACCCTTTCCAAGAGAGCAGAAAAAACAAAAAGAAAAGCATCACAATGCCACCAATAAATTAAGCTCCATAATTACCAAAATTATTTTAAAAAAAATATGAAAAGCATCTGGACGGAGACCCACAGGCCTACGGCATTAGAAGAAATGGCGCTCCCTGAGGAAACAAAAAGTTTCCTCTTGAAAATGCTCCAAAGAAAAGGAATCCTCCCGAATCTCCTCCTCCACGGGCCCCCGGGCTCAGGAAAAACTTCTCTTTCCCTCATCCTCTCCAAACACTACGCCACTCCGCAAGATCTTTTAGAGCTAAACGCCTCAAGCGACAGAGAGATCTCCGTAATAAGAGGAAAAATAAAAGACTTTGCTTCCACTAAATCATCTCTAAATAGAACTAAAATAGTTATAATGGATGAATGCGACTATTTAACGGTAGACGCTCAGCACTGCCTCCGTAGAGTCATAGAGGATACCCAAAAAAATACTCGTTTTATCTTTATAACGAATTACATAAGTAAAGTAATAGATCCCATAAAAAGCAGACTATCCCTCATATACATCCCTTACTCGCAAAAAGAAAACTCATTAATTATACTACAAAAGATAAAAGAAAAAGAAAACTTAAATATATTAACTAACGAGTTACTTTTTCTCTTAGACGCAACAGAAGGAGACATGAGGAAGTCCATCACTATCCTCCAAAGTACCGCCATGTACGACCACCCAAATGAACACAGAAGAATAATTAGCGAATTAACAGGAACCATCCCAGTAGAACTAACACAAAGAATATTTAAAGTCTCTACAGTTGCAGAAATATTAGAAGAAGGAAAGCTCCTCGTCAGAGAAGGATATTCCGTTTCCTCAATCATTAAAGAACTCTCCAAAAAGGCTTCTCTTCTTCCTTCCTCCCTAAAACTCCTTTCCTTCCTCCAAAACCTCTCAAGAATCGAAGAAGAAACCCTCCACGGCGCCCTCGATGCCCTCCAAATCTTTGCTGTCCTCTCGGAAGTGGCGCTATTTTCTCCATCTCGTCTCCCGTAACGCAATACGCTCTCCAATACGCTCTCCAATACGCTCTCCGTAACACATCTCGTTATGTTCCACGGGGTAACCCCTCCGGAAATGTAACACCTTAAGCTACGGGGTCACCCCTCCGGAAACGCAATGGCTTAACTCCGTGTTCGTGTTCCGTGGCATGTAGCGGTATGCGGTATGTGGCGTATTTTTTATTAAGAGAGCCATGGAGCAAGTATTCACAGAGGAGTATCATTTACTTAAGAAGATCCTCTACAAGACGAAAAACGTATTCGGAAGCTCTTTGGGATACAAAAGGCTCTCCCAAAGCCTCTCCGCCAGTAAACGGCTCTTATCCTCCTACCACGCGCAGCAACCAAACGAGTTACTCATTAAAAGAACTAAATCCCTATATATATTAGCATACATAGCCGTAAGCAGCAATGTAGCATTAGGCCATAATTTAGGCTTCAGCATATCCGCCATGAGCATAGTGGCATCCATGCACGCAGCATGTAATTCGCTAATTATTTCCCATTACGTGCCCGCTCACGATGCCCGTAACACACGCAGCACTCCCCGTAGCGCACCCACCACGTGCCCGTATACTGCGCATAGTACGCACAGTGACTCATCCGATGAAATAGATAAGATATTCCAGTAATCGTACTACACATCTCATGCCCGTGACGCAATAAATAAATAACACGTTCCCGTACCATTACACATTTCCGTAAAGTATACCGTTTCCGTAAAACATTTCGTAAAACATTTCGTGAACCTTAATTTATTATTAAGCTAAAAGGCGCGTAACACATCCCATAAGGCGTAACACGTAAGGTGTACTTCCATAACACGTATTCCGTGGAACATAACACGTATTGCGTAACACGTAACGGGTAACGTATTGCGTATTGGGTAGCGTGTTGTTAAAGGTCTTCCTGGGGAACGAACTCTTCCACGGGCTCTGTAACGTGTTCCGTGGGCTCTTCCGTTTGTGTTTGCTCCGGAGAGGAAATAAGAATTTCAAAGGTATTTTTAACTTCGCTGTGTTTCGTGGCAATTGCTTCAAGGGCCTCCGAGTTATTAATGCTCTCATCTTCCTCTTTCCTTCTAATATTTGCGGTGTACCAGGACTCCGTGTCATTAGCGAGGGATGTGCATTCCTCCTTTCTATTACCGGCGGGCATCTGCTCCGCTTTCATAAGAATCTCAGAGATAAACTCCTGGAGCTTCTTTCCTGCTTCGCATCTGTTAAACCAAATATCTTCCTCTTCTTTGGTCTGTTCGTACTTTATGTTCATTTCCTCTATCTCTTCCGGAGACATAACTCTGTCCTCTTGCGTAATGACTAATTGATTGGAGCTTCCGTTCTCCACTCCCTTTTCCTTCGCGGTAACGAGAATGTCTCCTGCGCTTCCTACGTCCATAATGACTTCTATGAACTTTTGTCCTTTAGGCGAGTTATTACTTGGGAGGTGCAAGTCGAACTTACCAACTAATTTAGTCTTTTTAAAGTCTTTAGATTCCGTGGTATTTTGTCCTACTTCTATTCTGACTGTCTTTTGCATGTCCGCTGTGGTAGCGAATGTTCTTGTGATTTTCGTAGGGACTTGTGTTCCTGCTGCTGCTATTACGTCAAAGATATTGTTTTCTAAACGGATGCCTATGTGCATGGGCAGAGCATCTATTAGAGCTACGTAATCATCTGCGCTAATTAAGTTCTCATGGGCAGCTGCGTGGTACGCTGCTCCCACGGAAACACAGGTATCTGCATCGAGATCGAAGCAGTGCTTAGCGCTCTGGAAGAGGTCCATAAGGAATCTACGGACTCCTGGAATTCTACTGCTGCCTCCCACGTAAAGAACTGTTTTAATGTCCTTTGAGGACATTGAGATCTTATTAAGGAGCCCGTCTACGTCATTATTCTGAGGAGTAGCTTTGTTAACGATAAGTTGCTTTATGTTCTTAAAGAGGTCCTGGCAGAGTTCGTTGAGGGTGTTCGTGGTGAGGGAGAGTTGAGTTTCTCCTTTCTCTTCGGAGATAAAGAAAGTTTTCTTCTGCTCTGCGTTGTGTTGCGGTTCCCTGTAGGAGGGCACTTTGTTCTGTTTCTTTGCTACGGCTCTTATTTCTTCGTCGATTACGTTCTGCTCTGTGCACAACTTAATTTTCATTTCTTCTACTGTTCTTCTGAGTCTTAGCGTTGTGTTAATGTCTAAGGCTTCATTGTCTTTGAGGTGCCCTGAGCTCTTCATTTGCGTGAGGAAGTAATTGTAGATCCTGTCATTGACATTCTCTCCTCCTGAGAAGTTATTTCCTGTGTGGGCCTTTACCACGAGGGTTTGATCGGCGAAGTTTAAGTAGGAGACATCGAGGGTACCGCCTCCCCAGTCGAAAACGAGGAACTCTTTCTCTTCTAAGTTATTGACTCCTGGCTTTTTGGCGCACGTGTAGGCGTAGGCTATGGCTGCGCTTGTTGGCTCGTTAATGATTCCTTCCTCGAGGACAGCGAGACCGGCATGGGCAGCTGCGTCTTTTGTTTCTTTTTTCTGTTTGTCGTTAAAGTACGCTGGAACGGTTACTACGCACTTTCTTACTTCATTGGAGGAGAGCATTTTGTTTACGCTGTCCTTGAGGGTGCTGAGTACCATGGCGCTGAGGTCTTTTGGGGTGGTCCAACCGATTTCTTTGTCTCCGTCCTTAATTACTATGCCTATTACTCGTTTATCTGTGCTTGGCTCTATTCTATCTACCATTTGGTATTTGACTTGCTCTTTTGTTTCTGAGATGACTGAGCGGTCTTCGTTGGAATGGAAGTTTCTGGCGAGGAGGGGCTTGAACCGGTAGATGTAACTCTCTACGGAGTGCTTTTCATTTTTTGTTTTTTCTAAGGCTTCCCATCCTACGATTGGGCGTACGAGTTTTCTTACTCCTTTCTTGAGCCATACTCCTTTGTAGTAGTAGTACTTTTGGCTCTTTGAGTCTTTTTCTGAGGCTATCATTTCGTTTAGGGTGTTAACTGGAGGCTGTCCTTCTAAGACTTCCATCTTAATAAAGGAAGGGAGAGTGTTTCTTCCTAGGCCGTATGATACTATTTCCACGGAAGACTTTTCTGGGTTGTACATACTTACCACGGAGAAGGTGGTTCCTAGATCTATTCCGAGTACTACTGTCTTGGGATCTTTTGGCTTGAAGTTGTCTTCTTCTATTATTCGTTGAGTTGATGGTTCTTGTGGTTTTTCTGCGAGTACTACGCTGAGTAGCATCATACTGCACATTACAAAAAGTAAGAGAGTCTCTCTTCCTCTGAGCAACCTTGTACTATTCATATTTTGAAAAAAAAACTTTCTTTATATAGTTTTATTTTTTACTCTAAATAGATTAATTATTTAACTTATGATATTTTTAATTAATTTAATCATAAGAGTACTTCCGGAAACTTCCATAATGCGTTAATTGCCCGTAACGCAACACAATACACTACCACAATACACTACAATACGCTACAATACACTACGGGATGCATACTACGTAATGCGCTAACTGTATCACGGAATGTACTACGTACCGTACTACGGCGCGTGACACGCAGTAAGTGACAGCTATCGCATTACGCTAACTGTACTACGTACCGTAATACGTATTACGTATTTACGGTATGTAATACGGTATGTGGCACAGTTAGCGTGTTACGGTATGTGGCACAGTTAGCGTATTACGGTATGTGTTATGGTGCGGTATATGTAAAATACTTTTATTATATTTATGAGCGAAGGAGATGGAGGAGATAGCGGGGCTCCCGTTATGGAGAGAATTATTGAGGAACTTACGCGGGAAATAGAGGAGATAAGGAAGAGCAAAGAGACATATTCCAGTTGGATAATTAGCATTTACGACCGGGAAGATAAAAAACTAGATAATATTCCGGTAAAGAACATTATAAAGAAGGAACTGTACCGGAGGTACCCGAGAAAAGACTCTTTACTTCACCATACCACAATAATTATTTTCCTGAGAAAAAACGAGTTACCAACTGTTAGCCTGGAGAATGATCCTATTTGGATAGCGGGAAGGTACCGTAAGAATCAACGAGGAATATCTAATACGCCTATTACTCTCCTAAGAGAAAAAAACAATATAATTAAGGATAATCAATTAATTAAGAATAGAAGAGCCCTATATAAGGAGAAAAATACTTTTTCTTCGGAGAGCCTCTTCTCCGGAGCATCGAGCGCATCGAGTGATGCCGTAGGCTCCTGCGAGGAAACAGAGATAAGAATTAAAGCCGTATCCGATTGGGTACTTCCCTTTAGAGAATACTTCATGGGAACTTCCTGTAACTTTATGTCCAGCGGAAGAGAAGATATAGACGTAAGAATGTTAGGAGAAGGAAGGCCTTTCCTCGTGCGTATAGATGATCCAAGTAAAAATCTACCTAATCCAAGATACACTCTGCTAAATGTTTTAACGGAGAGTAATACTTGTATAGAGCAACAGGAAGAGTATCCCGTGATAAGTATCCCTTATAACTTACCGTTATCCGTGGAACTGTTAAGTCTCCGCTTAGTAGATGGAAAGAAAAGCTTCTCGGAAATGAAGAAAATCGAGGAAAGTAAAAAGAAAGAGTACTACGTGTCCTTCTACACGAAAATGGAAAAAGAAAAAGTTAAGCTAAAACTCTTAGAATCAGGATGGGTTACCTCGGATCACCAAGTATTCTACAAGGAAGAGATACTCCTTAAGCAGAAGACTCCCATCCGCGTGCTGCACAGAAGAGCAAATATTCTCAGAGAAAGAAAAGTTTATAATTCATACGTAGAAGTGAGTTCTTCTTCAGAGCAAGATACTCTTCCTAAGGAAGGCTCCCTAATTACTTCTTCTCTTACCTCAGACGCAGGCACGTACATAAAGGAGTTCGTTAACGGAGACTTCTCCAGGACATCTCCATCTTTCTCGGAGATCCTTCAAGTCTTCTGCGACGTAGTAGAGCTGGATGTCCTAAATATCCACGGAGTATTCCCTAATTCCGGGATCCTCCAGAAAATAGAGTTACGCCACCCGTAACGCAATACGTAACGCAATACGTAACACAATACGTTAAGCAATACGTTAAGCGATACGTTAAGCAATACATTAAGCAATACGTTAAGCAATACACACGAGGTCACCCCTCCGGATACGTAACACATAACGCATACGTTAAGCGGTACGTTAAGCGGGATGGGCACGTATTGGGCACGAATCGGTAAATACTTTCTTTTATTTAATTGAAAAAAATGAACTGGAACATGGAGATCTCCAAGAGGCTAATGGAGCACCACAGGGCCACGGAGGAGGAGTATAAAGAATTAATTAAATGCTTTAACATATACGCGTACGGATACGGAAGAAAAAAAGAAATATTAAAGGAAATATTTAAGGATTCTTTAGTAATAGATTTCTTAGAGGACGAAGCAATTATATCCAGAGAGCTCTACGAGTTCTTTGAGGTAGACCCAATAGAAACAGAAGTAAAACAAACTCTATTAGATATAAACAGAAGAATTAAAGAGGAACACTTAGATAAGATACTTATCCTCTTTAATTGCAGAAAGGAAGTCATAATAGAGTATCCCTTAAGGATGAGGTGTATTTTAGTGCAGCACAGAGAGTTATACATCTCATACAACGAGTTAATAGAAAAAAGATTTATTTTAAGGGACTTCTCCACTTTTATATTCGAGAAGCAAAAAAAGAAAGGAAACACAATGAGGGTCTCCGATGTATTTAACGTATACGACTGCGTAGGCCCATTAAGTAAAAAAGTCTTTAGATTGCTATTAAAGGTAGCAGCAAAGAAAGTAGAATTCTCTCTTAGAGAGATATTCAGCAAAGAACATAAAAGACTCCTCTTAGTGAGTTACGATGCCTTTAAGGAGGCGCTAATTGGGTTCTTCGACGCAGAAATACTCATAGAGAAGGATGGCGTGTGTAAGATAAACGTAACAAAGAAGGAATTAGCAGATATCATAGACATTATAAGTAAAACGGAATAGCCCACAATACGTGCCCGTTACACAATACGCATCTGTTACGGAATGCGTATTACTTAACGGGCACGTGATACTTAACGGTATGTGTTGCGTATTACTTAACGGGCACGTATTACGTATTATTTAACGGGCACGTGATACTTAACGGGCACGAGATACTTAACGGAATGCGTGTTGCGTGTTACGTGATGCAGCTTTAATGAACTTCTTAACTATTGCGGAGAGGGAGGGCGATGGATTGTTTAGGGCGGAGGAGATTTCTTTATCGAGGCGCTTCTTGAGATCTGCATTTTGCGCGGGAGAAAGGGCTTTTGTTACGATGGTGAGAAGGTGCCATATTAAATGGGGAGCTACCGTGTGGAATATTCTTTTAATTTTTGTTTCCGTTAGGGAATTGGAGATGCTCTGTGAGAGCTTTACGAAGTATTCCTTATCTTCCTGTTTGTAGAGGAGTAACATAATGTGTCCTACTAAGAGTCCTGTTGTATTAGTTAGAAAAGAATCAGATAACTCTTTTTCGCTTCTTTTTAAGGGATTTTGATTTTCCTCTAAAATGGGAATCATTTCGCAGATGAAATTACAAAAGTCATTAGTGGCCGTTATGTACTTCATTCTGTCTATTAGTATCTCAGAGATAGGCCTTCCGTATATTTTAGGCTTTTCACTAATTAATTTTTTAATTAGAAATATTCCTTTTTCTATGTTGAATAGTCCTTCTTTTATCTCCATAAGAATGAGGATAACTTTCTGTTCTGTTTCCTGTTCATTACTTAGGGGATCATTAGAGAATATACTATCTCTATTAATTAGATCGTGTATCTCTTCTATTTTACACTGCGAGAAGATCTTCTTCTTAAGGAGGAAGGGCTTTTCTGTTTTCTCCGGAGAAATAGTTTTTTTAACGGATTTTCTTACTGCGCTGCCTAACACTCCGTCAAAGAGCTTTTCCTTTTCTTCTTTGTCTTTTCTTTTGGTATCCGGATGAGGAACACTTTCGTTTTCGTAGAAATTCGGAGAACTTCTTTCTTTCTTTATGGCGAGTTTTTCAAAGAGGAAAGAAACGAAGTCTTTCTCCTTTTGCGTCATAAAGTTGTTAAATGCTTCTTTCTTCTCTTCTTTTCTTTCTTCTCTTCTTTGGCTCTTCTTCTCCTTCATAAAAATATTTTTTTATTTCATCATTTGATCACTTGTGGCTTTGGCTATGGAATTGTACTCTTCTTCTGCTGCTGCGTGCGTTAGTTCTTGTACTTTTCTTTTCTTCGTGGCAAGTAGATTATTTAGGGAGACTCTTCCGTTCATGTTTTTTCCTAATCCACTGCAGGAGTTCCATCCCATTCTTAAGAGGATGTTGTATCCTATGCTTTCCTTTAGACCGGAGGAGATGTTCATAGTAATGCGAGCATTTCTTATTCTTTTTCTCTCTTGGCTTCTTCTTATGTACTTCATGTATATTGGCTCATCTTCTACCATAAAAAAATTAATTAATTATGGATGCCTTTAAAGGATCTAGAGCAGAGGAAAGAAAAAAAGCAGCAGAGAGCATATTAGCGCAGGTACAACGAGTAACTATTATTCCCGTGGTGGAAATAGAGAGAATAGAGCTAATAGAAGGAGTAATAGGTCCATTTTTTCCTATGGTTCCAGGATCTGTTCCTCTTTACGCAGCCGTACTCCTTAAGGAGTCCATGGCGTGTTCCATACATCCTCCTAATTGGCTATCTATTTCTTACTTAAAAAGAGCCATAGAAAGAGAAGAAGAATTAATAGATGAGTTTTCCTCCATAGAGATGTATCTCTTCGATAACGCGTACATCTGCTTAGAGCACTGCGCCGTAATAGAAGATACCTCAGAGATAAGAGTATTACTAAAGCAATTAGAGGAAATAAGAATTAACAAATTATTAAAGGGAATAGAGTACATAGATACATTCTTAATAGGAACAAATAACTTGACATTCCATGAGTTTAGAAGAATTAAAGAATACCTTCTCCCGCACATGACCACGCAACGCGCAATTACATAATACGCAACACAACACGCTTAACCGAATCGCTTAACGGTACGCGATATGTGTTACGGTACACTTAATGGTACGTGTTACGGCACGTGTAGTAGAAGAAAACTATCTTTATTATACATTACATTGCTTATTGTTTTTCGATTATCTTCTTATGAGAGCGTTACGTTACGGAGAGCGTAGTGGAGAGTGTTACGGAGAGCGTATCGCGTTTTGGCTACTTCTCCGGTTCATAATCGGAGAAGGAAAGATTCGCAAAGAAAGAGGAAGCTTCTTGTTCTTTAGAGAAAGCTTTTTTGCTCTTATTCTTCCCAAAGAGCGTGCTAAAGTCTTTTTCTTCTTCATTTTTAGGAGATAAAGGAGAATGTTTTTCTAACGGTTTTTTTGCCATTTCCTTTTTGAAATCTATTGGTTTTCCTTTTTTAGCAGCAAGTTGCGGCTTTTTGTTTTCCTTTACGCGTGCGACATCAACACGTGCCTTTTCGCCAGTTGCCTTTGCGCTATTTGCCTTCGCACTATTCGCCTTTTCGCCAGTTGCCTTCGTAACGGGCGCCTTCTCAATAGGCGTAACTGCGTGCGTAGGCGCAACTGCGTGCGTAGGCGCACTGATAGGCGGGCGCGCAACTGCGTGCACATCACTAAACGGGCGCGTAGGTGTTTGCGTTGTGGTGCGCGTTTCCGTAGGCGATTGCGCTGTGGTGTGCGATGGCATGTGCCTGCTATTTGAGAGAATGTGCGCGGAGAGCAACTCCTCGAGCTTTCCGATTGTACTCTGCAGAATGCCAATCGTTTTATCTTTCTCTTCTGCTTTTACTTTTCCTATTTCGTTTTCTGTTTTTATCTTAATGAGTTCTTCTGTGGTAATTAATGTATCACTATTTGTAGCTGGTTGTATCTTACGGTGTAACTCTTCTTCTAGTTCTTCTATTCTTCTTTTTAAGTTTCTTTCTTTTCTGTAGGTATCCTCTTCTTCTTCTTTCTTTTCTGTTAGCGCATCCTTTAAGTTACGGATCTCTTGTTCCTTTTTTTCGAGGTACTTTTTTGTTTCTTCTGATTCTTTTACTTTCTCTTGTACTTCTCTATTTAACTGATTGATTCTTTCTATTTGCAAGGTTTTTTCTTCTTTCTCTTTTAGGATATCATTTTCCTTTTTAAGTATATCTTCTTTCTTATTAATTAAATCTTTTTTTATCTCTTCTACTTGTTTTTTTAATTCTTCTTCTTTTTCTTCTATCCTCGAGCAGTGCTCCTGTAACTCTCCTTCTTCTTGTTTTTTCTTATGGAGCTCTTTCTCTGTTCTTGTGAGTTGCGTAAGTAACTCTTTCTTCTTCTTTATCTCTTCCTTTAATTCTTCTTCTTTTCTTTCTATTTCTTGCTCCTTAATTAAAAGAGTATCCCTTAAGGAAGACTCTTCTTCCTTAACAAGAAGGAGATCCTCTTTATTCTTCTCATGGACCTCTTGATTCTTCTTTACCTCATTGTACTCATTAATTAATAAGGAAATAGTTTCATTTTTAATTATACCTTCTATTTCATGGTACTTCCTCTCATACGCGCATGTTCTACTTAGCAGCTCTAAGTGTATCTCAGGGATGTATCCATTATGTAAACTCTTCCTCGGGTTACGCATTTGTTTTCCGTAAAAAATTAATAAATTTGTAAAAATGGTAAAGCACGTAGAAACCCCGTGGAAACTCATCCTCCCAGAGGTCTCAGAAGTAATTTACGTAATAGATGACGAGTCCTTCCCCTACGACGTACAAACAGTAAGAATAAGGTACAATTACAACAGAGACACAGTAGATCTCTTAGAGATAGATGACCCAGAGATAAAGAAGAATGTCTCCCTGGGATACATAAGAGTAAGAGACAAAGTGCACCACAAGGCGTACTGTACCATGGTAATGGAGCAATTAGAGAGTATACTAAAGAAACAGCCATTTACACTACCACTAAGCAACGCATTAAGCAACACAGAAGGTAACACGGAAGGTAACCCATCCGGAAACGGTACGGTAAGCGGAATGGTAAGCGTAATAGGTGACGTGCGGAGCGTGCCCGTGGACAGTACCGCGGGACACATAAAAATGAACTATTACTCCGAGAATATATTATTGTTTAAGGCGAATTCCGTTACTATTTCCTTCTCCTGTAAGAGATGCAGTAAGTTACACGTAAAGCAAATAGGATACCACAAGGATATACTAAGAGATACCAAAAGCATTATACCCTGTGAGAACTGCTCTATTCACTTAAAAATAGATACTCTTTTTCACTTAGTAACAGTAAATGGACCTAATCCCAATAATATAATGAAATTAGAGCATTTCGGAGTAAAAAACATAACAATTAGAGGAGTATCCGTTAACAGTATCTGCGCCGTATGTAACGAGGTATCCCCACAGGAGCCCAATAAAGCGCGTAAGTGCCCGTGCGGCACTCTCCTCCTCCTAAAAGAAAACGAAAATCCCTACGAGGAAGTACTTCCCGGTAACCCCTCCCAGTACCCTAAAAAAGTTAAGAAGGAAGACTTAAACTCCTACAGAGACCAAGGAAGGTGCCAGCACTACAAAAAGTCCACGAGGATCTTCATATTCCCCTGTTGCCGCGCAAAGTATTCCTGTGACATCTGCCACGACCAACAAGAAGACCATCCCCATCTCTTAGCCAGCAGAATGGTATGCGGCATCTGCCTAACAGAAGCTCCCGTCTCAAAGCTCTGTAAGAATCCACAATGCAATGCCTCCCTCACAGGAACCCATTCCGCCTTCTGGGAGGGAGGAAAAGGCTCCCGAAACAAAGCCACCATGTCCAAGAAGGACAATAAGAAGTATGCCCGGTAAGATATCCCGTATTACGTATTACGCATTACGTATTACGTACTACATTACGTATTACGTAATGTCTCCCGTACTGTTCCACGGCGTAACCCCTCCGGATACACACTACCTTAAGCCATGTACCACGGCACTACGCTACGTATTACATATTGCGTATCACGGCATTATGTAATGTATTACGTATTACGTAATGGTAATGTATTGTTTATTTAATGACGCGTAATACATTGGGAATGGGACAAAGAATAAAAAAGAGTATAACTAATTACTTAAGTGCCTCCATAAAAAAAGCAATATATTCCTTTATACTATTCAGAAGCATAATATGCCACGTGTACTTCTACGCCACTAAGAAAACAAAAAGTATCTTTTCATTAATCACTAAAATAAGAAGAAAAAGCACCATACAAATAGTTACCATAAAGCAAACAGAAATAGATCCATTAGAGAAGCAAAGAGTACTCCCTAAAAGTGATACGAACGAGGAGTACCATATCTTCCCCGTAGATGATCCAAATGAACACGATGAGCCGTACGATGCCAATAAGTTCTTCTCCTTTTACACGTAACATCACGTGCCCGTTACGTATCACGTATCACGTGCCCGTAGCGTGTTACATACCCGTAGGCGATGGCGTGTTACATACCTGTAGCGTGTTCCGTGTAGCGTGATGTTACGTGTTGTGTGGTGGTGTGCCGTGTTCCGTGGGCGATGGCGTGTTGTGTGGTGCGTTGTGTGGCGTGTTGTGGAACAACTTCCTTTGCGGGGCACTCTCTGCGGGTATAATTTGGCTCATTCTCCCGGAGAGAGGAGAAAGGATGTACTTCGTGGATTGTGGAGGCTCTTTTTTCTTTGGCGTACTGGGATGGGATAAGGGACGAGTCTCTTTCTTTCCTCCTTTATTGTACATTATGCTGGTAATTAGTGAGTTATACGTTGGAACTATACTTTGCACTATGATATCCTCTATGGTAATGGAGAGGTCTCCTTCTTTTACGAGGCAAAACGGAACTATATGCCCAATATCGTAATAAACTCTGTGTACCTTATGAGGAGAGACTTTCTTTTTATGTACGCACATCGTAATATACGTAAAGGATATAATGAGTATCTCCGTGGAGTAGTCCTGGAAGTACCCGAGAAACTCTTCTTTTAAGAGGAAGGTACGTAGTACGGCTAATAGATGGTACTCCATCTCTTTGGATAACTCGAACTTTCTGGATATCCTCATAATATTGGCGTACGTTATAATTATAAACTTTCTGTCTGTTATTCTTATATCGTACTCCTCTACGGAGGTACTCGGCTGAGGAAGTATTCCATCACTGCCATCTGTATGCAGGAACTGAATGTCTTCCTTAAAAAACGGAAAACTTACTGTTTTAAACCTTTGCCTGCAGTATACATTTAAAAAGTAAAGCATTTCGTATCTTAAGTAAAAACTATTTAAGACCTTATTGCCTTTTAGCTTAAGAAGTAAACGGAAGACTGACTGTATGGTGAAGAGATCGAATTTGTCCTCGCGGAAGGTCTTAGCGCTTTGTGTGGTTTCTCCTCTGAGGGCGCGGAACAGAATGGAGAGATAAGTTTCATCTATTGGGGAACTTATTCTTCTCCTCACTAATACTATTTCATTAAGTATTTCTCTTATGTTTTCTATCATTTCATTGGGTACGGAAATAGAAGGAATTTTTGAGAAGACGAAGGCACTTGGCATCTTCATGGTGACCTTCCAGAAGAGCTCCTTTGGATTCATTTGGAGGATTTCTCTTTCTTCCTCCGTGAGCGCTCTCTGTATGTCATTTTTTATTTCCTTTTGGACTTTTAGAAAGATTATTAAGTGAAGAGATACTTTGTAGTACCGCGCTATGTCTTTTCCTTTGTCTATCTCCATGACTCCCTCAAAGAACTCGTTGAAACACTCCTTTACTGCGAAGTGATCGTATGTTACCGTGGAATTCTCTTCTCTAAAGAGCTCCACCCATGCGTATCTCTTTTTTTTATCCATCATCTATTTGTTTACTAAGTATTTATGTGATTTTTGATCAATAGCACTTTTCGTAAGTTATTTTCGAAGCATTATGCCTTCATTTGGATATATGCGCTACGCCATATAATACGCAATACACACCACGTACCACGTACCACGTACCGTATGCAATACGCCGTACGTGTTGTATTACGGGAGCGAGTTACGGGAATGTGTTACGGGAATGCATTGGGTATATATACTTTTAAGGGAATCCTTATTTTATTGGTATTTCTTATTTAATTAGTTTTGTAAAAGAGCATCCATGCATGCTTTAGAGCATACCGTGTGCGCAATAGGCGTATTTATGTTCTGGAACACTAAACACTTAATGACACTATGCGCCCTCGTGCTGTACGACTTACACAGCGAGCACTTCGAGTAGTTTTTGTACCTAAACCGAGAATTAATGGATCCCAGTGCCTTACACGTCCTCTTAAGGCACAAATCGCTTAAACTCTCCATTTCCTCAAATACTACGCTCCCGTTGTGCGCGAGTACCTCCTCAGAGCTCAAAAAGTCCCTCGGAGTCACCGTGTAATTAGTTAGAGGAAGAGAAAGTATCTCATAAGGCAAATACTTAATGGGATTATTAGCTAGAGTAAGAGTGCTAAGTCCCTTTAACTCCCCAATACAAGGAGGAATATAAGATATCCTATTAGATCGTAAAAGTATCCCTTGTATCCCAGATATCCCAAATAGCTCATTAGGCAGTGACTCAATAAGATTACCTTCAAAGTTCATAATGAACATAGACTCCTGAACTATTATTCTCTCGTGATCTATTTGGTTCTCCAATAATTTTTCTTTTTTTAAGCTCTCAATTATTAGCGCAATAGGAAGCTCCTTTATCTGAAGAAAAGAAAGATTTACAGTTTTAATGGAAGAATAGTTAGATTCCTTAAATAATTGCAGAGCGTTCCGTATGGCAGTTCCCTGGTCCTCCTCAGAAATATTTTCGAAGAAAATCGGAAGCGACAAGGTGCGAGGCAACATTCCTCTATTTCTTCGTCTCGACCACTGCGACATTTTCTTAAAAAATTCTTTTCCTCCAATATGCACGCACCTCACGAGAGCACAACTCCTCATAACTCCTCAACCAACTCTCTAATTAATACAACAGAGACCCATCAAATAGACAAATACAACGTACTCTACAGAGGCATCTCTTCTATTCTTCTCCCGGAACTCCCCGAGCTCTCCTTCGACGAAGAGTTTCTCGTCCGCGAAGAGGAAAATCAAAAAATAGAAGAAAGCGAAGAAGAATACGAAGATTCCTCGCGAGCCATAGAAGTTCCAAGAGGATACCTTCCCTCAGATTACCATCTTTTCTCCGTAAACTACCCAAATATCTCTTACGACCCAGATACCTTCCAAAAGCAAGCCCTTTACTTTATGACAAAAGGAGAAAGTATATTCGTTACAGCGCACACGAGTTCCGGTAAGACTCTTATAGCCGAGTTCGCCTCCTACCTCTCCCAATTACATAACACAAAAATGATATACACCTCTCCCATTAAGGCACTTAGCAATCAAAAATACAAAGAATTCTCCAGTAAGTTCGATAGCGTAGGCATCCTCACGGGAGACGCGCAAATCAATAACACAGGAAGATCTATGATAATGACCACGGAAATACTCAGAAATATCCTCTACAGGTCCTCATCTATCCTCGATAACGTAGAATTCATCGTATTCGACGAGATACATTACTTAGGAGACAGAGAACGAGGAGTAGTTTGGGAAGAAGTCATCATTATGCTCCCCAGGCACATAGTTCTTATCTTCCTCAGCGCTACCACTCCAAATGCCAAAGACATGGCGCAATGGATATCCACCACGAAATCAAAAGATATCTATCTAATTGGAACAGAGAAACGCGCAGTAGACTTAGAGCACGCCGTGTACTTTAGAAGGCAAATCTACACATTATGTGAAAATGGACTATTTAGCCACAAAGAGTACCTTAGAGCCAAAGAAACAGGAGCCGTAGAGAAGTTTAAGATAAAGGCACAAGGAAACCAAAATCTTAAGAAAAAAGAGCCTCCTAACACGAAAAAACGAGCTATTAATATATTAGAGTCTCCCGTACAGATAGCAAATGACCTAATAGATAGAGGATTAGCTCCAATAGTCTTCTTCGACTTCTCCAAGTCAAGAATCGAGCAGTCCTTCTCACAGTGTGCTTCCCTCGATCTCACTACATCCGAAGAAAAGAGCCTCATTACGGGATTTATCTCCGATGCCCTCCAAAAACTGCCTCCCGGAGACAGAGACCTTCCTCAACTCAATTTCGTATCCCCAGGATTAATTAGAGGAGTAGGTCTCCATCACTCCGGCCTCCTCCCCATCCTTAAGGAGATCATAGAAATGCTATTTACCACGGGAGCCCTAAGAGTCCTATTTTCCACGGAAACCCTCGCTATGGGCCTAAATATGCCAGCGAGAACAGTAGTACTAAGAACATATAAGAAATACAACACGGAAACACACACGTACGTAGATATAAATACCAATGAATACATGCAAATGGCAGGTAGAGCAGGAAGAAGAGGATACGATATAAAAGGCACTTCCATCTTAGAAATACCAGGAGAAGAGATGCCTAACGAGGACATCCTAATTAAATTACAAACAGGAAAACCCTGCAGAATAGAAAGTAAGTTCTACATCACTCCGAGAATGATCGTAAAGCTCTTAAGAGTTAAGAGGCTCTCCATTGAGGAAATGGTGAGGCTCTCATTTAGTAAGTCAAAGGAAGAAAAAGAAGTAAAAATTCTCTTAAAAAAAGAGAAAGCCTTAAGGAAACTCCTCGCAAAAGAAGAATCTTCTTCGTGCGCCTCCTGTTCCTCTTCTCTTCAAAAGTACGCAGAAGAATACCTCGCCGTAAGAAGATCTTTCCTCTTCCTCTACTCCACGTACCTCCAAAATCCCTCAAAAATCTCTCCAATCCTCCTTATAACGGACAATGGAGCACTCTACCAACTATCCACTCCCATCCTCGTAAACGGAACACCCGCAAACGGAACACTCTCCGTGCGCGCACAAAAACTCTCCAATTCCCCTCCCCTGCACACGAAATCCTCCTCCTCCTCCTTCTCCTCCTCAGAAATCCTCATCCCCCACACGCACATTACCCCAACCCAACCCAATAGGTCACCCCTCCTACTACTCAATACCCCATACGAAGATGTACCGCTTAATCGGATGGCGTACTTATCCACAACACAAGACGTAACACAAGACGTAGACGTAACACAAGACGTAGATGTACATGTAGATGCACGCCTTTTGCCGTGTACACTCCCCTTCACATCCCCGGAGCACGTGGAAATGATGCATAAGGCCATCTCCCAGTGGAACAATCTATCTAAATACTCCTGTACCACGTGCGAACACTTCCACGCACATTACACGGAGAGCTTAAAGGCGTTTTTATACGGAAAACAAATAGAGGAAACAGAGAAACTCCTTTACGAGATAAACAAAAGGAACTTGTCAGGTACCAATTACTTTAAGTATCTTCTCTTCCTCGAGAGCCTCCATTACATCGATGAATGTAAATCCCTTAAATTAAAAGGAAAAGTCTCCTGCGAGTTTAATACGATAGACTCTATCTTAGCCACAGAGATACTTCTCTCTCCGGATATCTCGCACATTCCTTGCGCGTATCTCATTATAGGAATGGTGGGCCTCGTGTTCCATGAGAAGTACCAATTAGAGGAGGAATCCATGCACGCAAAAGATACTCCGAGGATAAAAAGAGTAAAAGAATTAGAGGAAACCAGAAATTGTATTAATTCTATTGTTTATTCCGTGTATCCCTCCTTTAAGAAGTACAAGATACCCTTTATACACCCAAATCACGCCATATCAGGAGAAATGCTCATGTGGATGGATGGCATATCCCTTAAGGAAATAATAGATGCCTCTTCTCTCTCCGAAGGAGTAATCGTAAAGTACATAAAGAAGGCAACGGAGATCTGCACGGAAATGGCATCCGCCGCAAGACTCCTCGGGAATTCCCATCTCGCGCAAGAAATCGCAAAAGTAGAGGAGCATCAACTAAAACGAGGAATTGTCTTTACGCCCAGTTTATACTACGGGTAATTGTGCCCGTTAAGCAATACGCATCACGTATTCCGTTAAGTAATACGCATATCGTGCCCGTTACGTGTTACGTTACGTGTTACGTGTTACGTATTGGCTGAGCCGTGCATCACGTAACGAGCACGTGTTGTATTGTGTTGCGTGGTGTATTGCGTATTGTTACTGCTGTCCCATGTCATTTATCTCCTCTTCGAGTCTCTTTATCTCTTTCGTGTTGCCTTCCTCCTTTGCTTTGCTTAGAAGCGTCTTTAGCTCTATGCGCCGCTTTGCTACTACCTTTCCGTGTCTCAGGAACCTTCTCTTCTGGCTCAGAGAATAATTCGCTTCATCATTCGTTGGCTCTGTTTCTATCTCTTTAGTTAGTCTCTTCCACAGCTTAATGGCTTCTCTGTCTCCTGGTACTGAGTTATCCTTTACGTACTCCTCGTACTCTTCTTCTGTGGGAGGAGAGTTGCTTATGCTCTCTATGGCTACCTCTTTTCTGTCTTTCTTTCTACTTAGACTTAACCATTTATTCGTTACTACTCCTGATACCTCGTATCTCTTGGCTTCCTCTATTTTATCTATCCGGTATATCGAGTATCCCGTGGGTAACCTTATCTTTACATAGTACCCTACTAACTGGGATATAGCTCTTCTGTACACTAACTTAAGGAAGGTATCTCTTCTTAATAAGATATACTTAAATATCTCAAAGGAGCTTTTTAGCGTGGAACTCCTCGGGAAGGCCTTCTCGGGAAGGTCTTTTGTGTCCTCTTCACTTTCCTCTCCGAAACTCTTCACTCTTTGCTCTATTTCTTTTCTTTCTTTCTCCTTAAGGCGTGTCATGTACCTCTCATAAAGTATTTCTTCTCTTTCTACCTCTGGAAGGGCTTCGAGTCTCTTTCTGTCCTCCCAATTGATGTACAAATCATTTTCCTCTTTTCTTTTGCTCTGGACTCTGGGCTGCGGCATAGTAAAATTATAAATAAAATTCTTTGTTATTGCAGATGCAAAGCACAAATATGAATGTAAGTGATTGTAAGTACGTGGAGAGCATCTTAGACACGGAGACCATTGTAGATAACTATAAGAATACTCCGTTTCAAGAGGCCATGGAGAAACTCGCGAGATCCAATACGAAGATAAGGAGAGTGAAAAGAGACGGAAATTGCTTCTATTCCTCCATAATATTTCTTCTTCTTGAGCATTACTTAAAGAATCCTTCTCTCTCTGAGGAGTTACTTAGGAGATTGGACTCAGCTAACGCAATTCTCAGGGAGCAGTCCGTGGAGGAGTACCTCATAGAGGAGTTTATAGATCCAATATTTTCTATTATTAAGTCTACGGTAGCTGGTAACACGGTGGTATTAGAGGAATTAGATACTGTATTTTGGAATTACACGGTGACATACTTTAGGATGATTACTTCCTCGTATATTAAGAAGAATCCGGAACTCTTTCTTCCTTTCCTCGGGGTATCCGTGGAGGAGTACTGCGCGCAAAAAATAGAAGCAATTGGGCAGTACGCCGGAGAAGTGGAACTTACTTCTCTCTCTATGGCTCTGGAGGTCTCTTTTACGGTGATCTCTTTGGAGAAAGGAAAGACATCTATATACACAAAAGGAGAAAAAGAGAAAATTGGAGCGCTTCTGTACATGCCGGATCACTTTGACATAATATATGATCCCTTTAAATAAATCCTAGACTTTTAATATATTAAGGATTGTTTTTCTATTTATATGCCGGAAACCCACACAGAAAGTGAGGAAGATGAAATGGTAAGAGAAGAGAAGGAGAGCGCAAAGAAGTACTCGGAGAGCCTCGCGAGATATGAGAACTCTCTTTCCTCGGATAGGCCTTCTTCCTTCTTTAAGATCATTAAGGTGCCAGGAATAGTATTTTTGGCATCTGTTTTAGGGTACCTCCTCGGGAAACTACACTTTCATCCTTGGGTCCTTGTTCCCCTATTATACACAATAGGATACATTTACATGAGAAGAATTAAGGAGTTTAAGAGAGGAATAGAAGCATTTATATACTTCTCCATAAGAAAACAGAGTATCTCTAAGTTAGAGAAAGTAAATTGGCTAAATGAGCTAATGGATAAAACGTGGAAGTACATAGAGGCTACAGCATCTAAAGTAGTTCTCCTTAAGGCGAATGCCATACTTAGGAATATAAAGGTGCCTATGATATCCTCCATTACATTAGAGAGATTCACCTTAGGAGGACATCCTCCCGTGGTAGAAGGAATAAGAATACGTAAGTCAGATAAGGAGTCCCTTATAGTAGATGCTTCCCTGCACTTTATCCCAAGTACCTTAGAGGAACAGAATAAGATATTTGAGTTAGCAGGAATAGATAATAGGGATACAGATTGGAATACAAACATAACACTAATAGTAAGAGTAGGAGGAAACTTAGCAGGAGTAGATCTCCCTGTTACCCTAAAAAACATAACATTTAGAGGATCCACAAGAATTAAGCTAAAACTAACATATGACTCCACGCTAATTGAGCAAGTAGAGTTCTCTTTCCTTAAGCAACCGGTAATTAGCTTTAATATTGTTCCGTTAAAAATCATGGACATAATGGATGTTCCAGGATTGGCATCCGCCATAAAGAAAGTAATAGAAATAGGAATACAGAAAGAAGCCTTATATCCGAAGAAGATAACAGTAGCTTTACGTCCTAAATCCATATACTTCGTGGGAGTAATAGGAATCTCCATATACAAAATATATTCCTCATTAAATGAGCCATTTTACTTGGGAATCGGATTAAATGGAAGAAAACGAGTATATATGCAGAAAGCAGAAAAAGAGTCTCCAAATGCCATGATATACATACCAATTAAGAATATGGATGAGTATATAAGTGTATCCCTCCACAAGCATCCTAATTCCGAATCCATCACTTCCACGAACCTCTCAATAGAAAGAGCCTGCATGCAATCCAGATCTATGCTCTACGCTCCCCTATCTAACTCCCTAGGATACATAGACCTATCCATAGTGTACATCCCAAAAATAGACGTAGAAAGAATACCAGAGGAAGATAGACCTAAATCCGCTATAGTAACAGTAAAATTAATCCAATTAATTGATATGGTAGATAGTTTAGGAAATCCCTATAAAACGCTTAGAGCAAGAATTACAGCGCACATAAAGGAAAAGAGAAAGAAAAAAGATGATCCAGAGAATATGTCAGCCATTCAGCTCATGACAGGAGAATCAAGAAGCCCTAATCCTTTAGTTACCAATGAGTCATCTACAGACACAGAAGAAGAAGAAAAAGCATCTCCCCCAATAGATGAGCTAATTATAACGCACGAAACAGAAAAAGCAAAAGAAACAGTATCTCCCGCGTACGATGAAACTTGCACTTTCTTCACGAGAGACGCAAAACGAACAGTAGCAAAGATAGAAGCCTTAGAGGAAAATACTCTCCTCGGCTCCTTTAGCGTAAACGTAAGAAGAGGAATCTCCATCTCCCACGGCACCTTCGACTTCCAAAAGATGCACGCCGGCAGAGCAAAACTCCTCTTCTCCGCCGAGTACGCTTACGCCTCCAAAGTATCCCTCCAGAAGTATAAGTACATAAGAGAGATAAAAGTAAAAAGAATAGAGAAACCCAATTCCTATACGGGATACATAGTAAGTCAAGGAAGAGTCGTACAAATGAGGCCGTTTTTCTCCTCAGCACAGGGACAGTTCCACGGAGTAGTATATGTTCCTATCCTCCATAAAGAAGAACTCTCTAAAATCTTCCTCTACACCAATAATGAGCTATTCGGAGGACATGATGTACTTCCAGGAGATATATACATACAAGAAGTAAAGATACACTTAGAAGTAAACGAGTACATCCTCCAGGAAATGGAAGAGTTTCAACAGAGCATACGGCTCCCTCAATCTGCGCCATCTCCACTAATGCACGAAAACGAGGAAACACGCGAAGAAACACACATAAATGAACACGGAAACGAGGAAACACGCAGAAACGAGGAAACACGCGAAGAAACACGTGGAAACGAGGAAACACGCGGAAACGAACACGGAAACGTGAAACCGAACGAGGAAACAGTTGAGGAAACACGTGGAAACGTAAAACCTGATCGAGACTGCCTCTTTATACAGATGCGCGTGAGTATCTGCCGAGTAGATCATCCCGTATACATCGAGTTCTCAGATGAAGAGATAGTAATAGATAGATCTCCTCCGAGTACTGGAAAGAACCTTTACGGGGAGTTCTTCTTCTACTCGAACGTAACACTTTCCGTTTTTACGGTAAAAGAGAGATTCTTAATAGGAAAGTGCCTTCTCTCTAAGAAGAACGGAAGGCACCAAATACAACTGGCGCACGCGCAGTCCATTACCATCGACCTGTACACGAGGAAGTTCTTCTCTTCTTTTCTTCCATTTATTACAACGGGAACCCTTTATATTACATTTTCCTCTGTTATAGCTCAGGAGCCATTGGACTTAGAGATATATAAGAGTATAGGAATAACTATGTACTTAGGAAGTACTATGTACACCACGAGGCCATCTAGTAACTTAGAAGCTCCTTCTTTCGAGGATTCCTTTACTTTTAACGTATTTTCTCCATTGGATAAAATAAGGATAGAAGCGCACGGACTTACCGTTTTAAACGAAGATACTCTTTTAGGAGAAACTCTTCTTTCCGTTAATGTAATTCCTCCTGGTTCCTCTGCATTTTCTATTCCCTTAAATATTCCTCATTCCGAGGAGCCTCTTACTGCATATATTCTTAATGCAAGTTTTTTATTGGAAAAATCATGAGCGACTCAGACGAATGGTCAATAGACGAAGAATTTAAAGATGAAAAGAAGCCCGCAACGTGCATTATGAGCACCCACCAGAATCCACGAAGTTCCTCGGAAACAGAAGAAGAGCCCACGAAGTACTTCCTAACTCCAGAAACCATCAGAAAGTATTCATATTTGCAGTATTAGCCACGGAACACGGCAATACGCCACGGAACACGAACAATAAACGATTAGTAAAACGGTAAACGATATGGTAAATGGTATGGTAAACGATACGGTAAATGGTACGGTAAGTAATGTGGTAAATGGTACAGGACGTCATTAGCATTCATTTATTTCTATCCATGTGATAGCTACTAGTATTATCTTAGTAGTATCTTATGGGCTTGCCCTGCATAGACTTAATGTAAACTGATCTTATGTTCTGCATTCCTTTCTTTACGAGGGAAAGAAGAGTTGACATGGCAGTTGCAAAGTTTTGAGCGACTTCTTCTACTGGCATGTGGGATGTTCCTATGGCGAATCCAAGAAGGAGGTCTGCCTTTAAGTTCAACTGGATCTTTCTCTTTACGTCTTCGTAAAAGTTTTTAATTTCGTTCATGTTCTTGATCATGTATACTGGTTTCTTTTTTCCTGCGAAAAGAGCTGGCTCAAAGATTCTGTAAGCGGCTGGGACAGTAATAAAGGAGTGGTAGCTCTTTACTACCTTCTTTCTTATTTTCTTGTCTTCTTTTGTTTTTCCTTTGTAGTTCTCTAAGAGGACAAAAGGAATATCTGTTCCTTCTAAGGCTTTAGCTAGGGCTATATCCGCTAAAACGAGTACTTTCTCGTTCTTTCTCTTGGGATAAGGAAGAGTTACTTCTCCTCTGAATCTCTTGTCTCTTGCTACATCGTATCCTTTTAATCCGATTCTTACTTCTATTGTTTCTCCTTTCTCCACTCTCTTTGGTTGTACATCCTCAATGATCTTTTTAATACTTGCAGATACTTCTTCTGCTGTGAAAAGCTTGGAACTCATTTACCGGGTATAAAAAATAAAAAGAAAATATAGAAAAAAAAATACATTCCCAAATACGCATACCACCATACGTACCACAATACATACTACAATATACATACTACAATACGCATACCGTATCACGCATACCGTAATGTAGTGCGTAACGGGCATGTGATGCGTAGTGCATAACGGGTACGGTATGCATAACGGGCGCGTGTTATTACATTCTTCCCGTGGGCGATCTCCCTGTAGGTGATCTTCCCGTAGGCGATCGTCCCGTGGAAGATTCGGAGTAGGAAACATTTAAGGTGCCTGTGAGTTTCTTCGTGGAGACTTTCTTTTCTATTCTTTCTATTTCTTCGTCTTCTGATTCTGTTTCTATTTCTTTCTCTGTGGCTACCAGGATGGAGGCAAGTAATTCATTTTGCTCTGATTTGGTTCTATAGGCGTGGGGATGGTACTTTGATAGGGTGGTGAGGTCTTCTACTATTTTAAAGGAGTATCCTTGATCGATGAGGAACTGTCTTCTTCTTATGGAGTAAGGGACTTCTTCTGTGTCCATGCTAACTAAAGTGTAGAAGTACGCGGTGAATCCTTCATCTGCTCTTTTTTTTGCTCTGAGGATTCTTCCTAATCTTTGTGTCTCTTGTCTTCTGCTTCCGAAGTGCCCGGAGATTTGTATTAGGCAGGTGGCCTCTGGGAGGTCTATTGAGGTATCTCCTACTTTAGAGAGGAATATTGTATTGATTTTTGGGTTAGTTCTAAATTGATGGAGGATACTCATTCTTTCTACTTGTCCGGTTGGCCCGTAGATGAAGGGCTTTCCGAATTTGAGAGCGTAGGCTTTTAGTGCGTATACATTATCTGAGAACACTATTATTTTATCTCCTTGTGCTTCGTGCTTATTAATGATATACTCGCAGGCTTGGATCTTTGTTGGGTTCATGGTGGCGAGGAGCCTTTTCTTTCTTATATCCGTGGTGAGGTAGTGCTTGTAGAACTCGCTTGTCATTTTGCACCATACCTCTGTGCATGCTACTCTGGAGATGTGTCCTTGCGCGCAGAGACTTAGCCAGTCTGCTTCGTATAGCTTTGGGCCTATTAGGAAGTTTAGATCTTCTATTTTTTCATCTTCTCTTACGAGGGTAGCTGTTAGTCCGAGTTTGCAGTGAGAAATTATGATGCCTACTACTCTTCTGAACATATTTGCTGGGACAACATGTACCTCATCGAATATAACTAATCCCCATTCTGTGTTCGTTAGAAAATCCATTATTTTTTGTGTTTCGAAGGATCTTTTTCCGCTGTATGATACCATGGTGTACGTGCTAATTACTACTCCGGCGGATCCGGTAAACTTTTCTTTTGTGTCTGATGTTAATCTTGCTATTTCTTCATCTTTTATATTGGTAAAGCTTTTTATCTGCTGCTTCCATTGCTCCACGGAGACAGAAGTGGTGCAGAGGATTAAACAGGATCTTTTCATGGTGCATAGAGCTACTATTCCTACGAGGGTTTTTCCTGCTCCACAGGGAAGAACTATTATTCCTGATCTGGCTCTTCCGTTTCCAAACATTTTATTTAGGCTTACTTCTTGGTATGTTCTAATGGAAGTAGTTGGTTTTAAATCTACATTAAGAAGAGGAAGAGTTGTTTCTGTTCTAAAATCATATTCTTCTATTAATGGATAATCTAACTCTATACATCTTCTTTTTGCTATTTCTACTTTGCTCTGCTCTATCTCAAACTTAGTAATTTCTTTTTTTTCTTCCTCTAGGGGTATACATATATCTTGCAGTATTTTATCTTTATACAAAAAAGAAATATTTTGGTTTTCTTGTGACTCTATAAAGTATCTTCCTTCTCTTATTACCATTTTTATCTTTCCGTAACTCGTGGTGCATGACCTAATAAAGTTTAGTACGCTTAGGGGTATTTTGTTTTTGCTAAATCTATCCATGGTATCTATTATGTCATCTGTTTTTAGGCCTACACTAGCGGCTGCGTATAAGGAATACGCAGTTATTTTATATTCGTGTACGTTGGTTGGCCTGGAAACTGGCTCAGATACGGCTATTAGAAAGTCTTGCGCTTGTCTGCTTTGCTCCGTGTGCATTTCTAAAATAATTATTCCGTCTGGAGATACCCACATGGGGCGGGATGTACTTGATTCCTTCATAATTATTCTTTCTGATGCTCCTTCTAATGAGTTCTTCGCTTGCTTGGGAACTATTCCATCCATTTTTTATAAAATTCTTTTCTTTATTTATAGCTCTTCTACTCTTCTTTTTATTAGCTGCTTTTCTTCTTCGGAAAGAGTTTTTTCCAGGAGCTCCTTGACTTTTTGGAATCTGCTGGAAAGTGAAGATGCTCCGGGAGTGTCTTCTAATTGCTCTTCTAGGGCTTTTAGGATATTTTGGAGGGTTCCCTTTTCTCTTAGTAGATCTACTACGGAATCTATTGTGCTTTCTACTTTGTTCTTCTTCATTTTCTCTTTCATTTTATTTTTCAGCCTTGCATGAATAGAAGAGTCTTTTTTCTTGAGATATTTGGAGAGGTACCATACAAAGTGGGAAGTCTTCTTCTTCATCATAGGGGAGCTACTCTGTCTTTTCTATGCAGAGAAAGTAAATTAAGCAAAAAAGAAGTAATTAAAGCTATATCTCTTTTTATACACTTTGGAGTGGTTGGATACTATAACTATAAGTGCACGGGATTTAGATATTACATAAAGGAAGGACACTTGGAGATATATAACTATCCTGTGTATTTGAATCATATAGAGAGAAATTATGGGGAAAAGGCTTTGGAGTTGGGAGCGGAGGCTCTTGTTTACGGAGTAATTAGTGGGGAGTCTTTGTCTCCGGAGTCTTTGCAGATCTCGGAAAAGCTTCTAAATGATCAGATATTTGTGGACAGTCTGGAAAATTGCTCAGAGAATAGAAAGCGTCTTAAGGAGGAGACGCCTCCCATTAAAAAAAGAAACCTGTTCTTATCGTTGGAGAAGATACGGAATGCATTTATAAAAGAGCTATTGGAAAAAGAAATAGAAAAAGTTTTTGGAAAGAAAGCAAAAGAAATATTTTCTATTCTTTTATCTGCTTATCCTATTCCTATGCCATTTAAGATACTTTTGCAGAGAGCAGAGAAAACATCTTTAGTGGGAGGTTCTGGGATACTGCATGGAGAAGGGCTATCTTTGGAAGATTCTGTAAGAGAGTATGTTAGGTATCTTGTTGGGTATGGAGCAGTTATTGACTCTTTTGAGAAGTATATAGTTAATTATGATGGTATGATACAAAAGATAAAAATAGATAGAATATTGGAGTACTACAGAAAGGAATTAGGAGAGAGTGCGGCGCTGATTCTGTCTCTTCTTTTTTCTAGAGAGTATATAGAGGATAAGTTTATACAGAAACACATACTGTTAGAGGCATCTTTTTGCAAAAAAGGTCTTTTTTCTCTTCTTTCTGATGGAGCTATAAGCATACAGATGGTTCCTCGGACTACTGAGTGCCTTCCCTCGAGGAGTTTCCACTTGTGGAAGGGCAACTCTATTATTTGCATGGAAGTAATTAAAAGGAAACTCCAAGAGAAAATAGGGCTTCTTTATTTGGATCTTCAAAAGCACATGGAAAATGCTCATTTAATAGGTAGAATGGATTATATTCATAAAACAGATGGTATATTTTCATCATTAGAACACCTCCATATATTATATTTTATCTTTGGGATATAGGTGTTTCATATATGTTTTAAAGCATATATTAATTCTTTATTAGTTTAAGTACCTTATGAGAATTTTTATTATTCTAGGAGTTATATTAGAAGTATTAGTAGAAATTAAAGCAAGAGAAAGAATAAAAGACTACCAGGATAGTACGGACCTCAAAAGAAAAGCTGCTGAGACGAGAAGACGCATTGCGCATCTTAAGACGCAGACTAATGAAAAGCGAAATTTAACAGATATTACTTCTGCTTTAAATGAACATACAAAGGTATGTCCTGAAATAAAAGACATTGTAAAGAAGCATCGCAGAAACATAAGAAGATCTAAAAGAAAAGAGATAGAAGATCTAGATAGAGAGACGCCCATTATAGTAAAAAAAACCAAAAGAACCACACGAAGCCATAGAGGAGCAGATAATGAAGAAGAAAGCGAAGATTCTTCTGACTCCGCAAATAAAATACCAGAGAGAAAAGAGAGCTCTCGCTTTTATTATAAGAACAAGCGAGCATCCCATGAAAATGCTTCTGATGAAGAGTCAGAAAGCACAGAAGAGTCTTCTCAATCAAAAGAATAAATTTATTTTCTAGTAGTTAGCCAGTACATCATAACGTGGCATGATACAGTATAACATGACATGATACACTATTTATTAAAAATAACTGCTAACCTAATAGTTATGATATATAAAGATTTTCAGTAAATACTCTTTAACAGATACTTTTTATTCGAGTGCATTCACATCTAGTTGTGTATATTCACATATATATGATTATAATCACATCTAGTTGTGTACATTTACGTATAATCGTATGGTAATCAATTATTCATCTCCACAATATGACAGTATGCTTTCTGTTGAAGCTCTACTGTATTGTCATTTAGCCAGACGAGTCCTTCTGGGTACGCAGAAAGTCTTGGGACAAGAAGGTTTCTGATTTTCTTTGAGATTTCGTTAATGTATGTGATCTCTTCTTCTGATAGCATAGAGGTGTCAATTAGTGCGAGATGCAGAGGAACGGGTGTTAAGTTGCGAAGGAGGAAGAACTTTTCTATAGTTGGATGGTTCTCTACTACCATGAGATTTTCATGGCGCAAGCCATGTTTTCCTTCTATGTAAATTCCTGGCTCATTTGTCACTACCATTCCTGGTTGCGCCAGGGTTCTTGCGCCTGCTTCAAAGTGGGGCGGCGATTCATGCACATTTAATCCGAAACCTACACCATGTCCTGTGCTGTGTCCGTAATCTACTCCTTCTTTCCATACACTCTGTCTCACAAGAGGCGCTAAAGACCCTAAAAAGACCTTTGCGGGAAAAGCTTGGTTCTCTAACAGAACGTGTCCCTTAATTAAAGCAGTATAATGTCTTTTCTGCTCATCTGAAGGAACTCCAAACGACACTGTTCTGGTTATGTCTGTGGTGCCCATGGTGTACTGGGATCCGGAATCTATGAGATATAGATTGTCTGGTGTTATTTTTGTATTGTTATCCTCTGCTCTGTAGTGGATAATTGCTCCATTTGATCCAAATGCTGATATGGTGTCGAAACTTGGGCATATAAAATCTGGGTCTTCCTGCTTAATAGAAAGAAGAAGATCAGATGCGTCTAGCTCTCCCACTTCTGTTCCTGCTTGAATTTTCTTTGAGATTTCTCCAAATAGTCTGCACAGAGATACGGCATCCTTTATATTGGCTTCCTCAAACCCTTTTATCTCTTCTTTTGTTTTAACGGCCTTCATGTTGCTTATCTCCTGAAACGGAAGAACTTTGGATATTTTGGCAAGCTTTTCTTCTATTAAAAAGTTGGTGCTCTGCGATATGCCTACTACATGGTCTTTTAGTTCTTGTATGTCTACATAGAAGTCTTTGTATCTTTTTACTTCCACCTCGGGAATAGACGACTTTTCCACCAATGCATCTGTATACAGAGTTACTGTGTTTTCTCTAATAATTAGAAAAGAATAAAAGAGTCTAGACATAGGAATATCCACTCCTCTTAAGTTTGTCACCCACGCCACTTCATCCATGTCTGCTACAACCACAGCGTCTACTGGGTTAGTTCTTTTAAACTTTTCTGAGTTTAAACTCATTATTGATCTAATTTCCTGTATTTTGTCTTTTACTGGCACCTGGTGTCCCATTACTTTACATATCTTCTCTTGCACATCCGGCCGATTTTTCCATATTTTAGAGAGAAGCTCCTCTTCTACATCTACTATCTCTATTTTCTCCTCTGATTGCCCAAAGTTCTTCTTGTACTCCTCTCCTGTTATAAACTCTAATATGACTCCAACTCTTTGCTTTCCTTCTTTGTCTCTTGAAAGAATGCGCTCCATCACTGTGGCATCTTCTCCCATTTTAGACAGCTCTACGCCATCATATAGCTGACTTTCTGCCTGTATAAAGTACCGCGAGTCTGTATACAGATACGCAGCATCCATAAAAAGAAGCAACACTCCATTTGACCCAGTAAAGCCTGTTATTTCTGCTATATGCTCATATCTTGGATGCAAATACTCATTCAAATGCGTATCTCTCCTGTGCACTATCAAAGCATCCAAATTCCTTACTTTCATACTTTCTCTTAGTTCCTGTATCCCCATACTTTGCAAAATAAAAAGTGCAATATATATTATAATTATTAACATGCTCCAAACAAATACTTTTTATTGTTTTTTAAACTTTTCTCCAAAGACTTGCTCTATTCTTTTTCTGTCCAAAGGAACCTTTAACTCTTTTACTTTCTTTACTACACTTTTTATTTCCTTAATATATGACTTAACATACAGCATCATTTCTTCCTTTGTGGATTCCAGATAGGAAATATCAATCCATTTTATGTCTTTTATCTCGTTATGCGTGTGCGTTTTAAAATGCGTGGTTTCTGGAACATTTAAAATGATAAACAGCTTAGATATTCTGTTCTTAGTAGGCATTTCTATTGAAAGAGAAGAAATTACCTTATTTGTTATATCATACCCCACCTCCTCATATACCTCCCGTATTGCACAGGATATTTCGCTCTCGGCTTTGCATATTTTTCCCCTGGGAAATGTATACGTGCGAGCTGGCCCATATCCCTGTACAAGAACTACTTTGGACATGGACCCATTGAATAGAAGAGCTCCAAAAACCGGAACAGATTTTTTGTACTTAAGAAATCTTTTAAACTCTTCATTTAAATCAGAAAATCCTAAAAATACATCTGTGTAATCTAATATCTTCTTGAAGAAATCCTTAAGAGAAAGATACGAAAGATTGTGCTTTTTTCTATAGTAGTCCTCGTAGAACCAATGGGCTTCTTCTACCCGGAAAAGAAGCCGTTCTGAGGAAAGCAGCTCCTCTTGCGGAAGGGAAGCGAAAAACCTTCCAGAAATGTCCTCCATTGCTTCTTCTATCTTCATCTCACTTTGCAAATAAACTTAAATATTTTACTTTTCTATATATTGTGTTTTTTCTATTCCCAAAACTACAAATTTCATATGGTTTTTTAGCTTAATAACTAAAGCCCTTCTTTCTTTAGACTCTACTATTTGAATGGGCACTCCTATTCTTTTAAGGAACTTTTTAATGTTCTGCTCTTCTTTTGCCCTTTTGTTGCCGTATATTCTTGCTTCCAGGTCTTCTGGGTTGTTGTAGTTCAAAATGTCTAAAAGGATCTCATGGTCTACAGAAAGAGGATTGTCAAGTAAGAATGTTTTAGGTGTGAGGGAGGCCATGCAGGGTTTTTTGTAAGTCTGTGCTTTCTTCATTCTTTGGTCTTTTCTTGGAAATAAAAAAGAATGTTACCCAATAAAAAAACATCCAACAGAAATATTTAAAATAAAAAATAAAACACGTAAGCAGATTCCAGTACAAAATGCTTTTGTTTTAAAAAAAATATTAGCATATGGTCTATGAAGAGAAGAAGAGGTTTCCTGTGGAGATAATGGAGGAAGTAGGAAGATACCTGTCATTAAAAGAGATCAAGAAGCTTATGGAGGCCTCTGAAACTGCCAAAAGAACAATAGAAACAAATCAATTAATATGGAAGAGACATTTAAGAAGAAAAAAAGAAGAAAATGGGAAGTACCTTTTTGCTGTAAAAAAAGAGCATATTGCTACATCTAGGTGGATTAAGAACCAGATAGGCTATAAAAGAGAAGTAAAGTACCACATGCCTGTTGAGATAACCAAAATGCAGGTGCATGGGGATATTTTGGTGCTTTCTAGTAACTCTCCCGTTGTACACATATATGATATGCGGCTAAACGTGCTAAATAGGCTAGCGGGGCATAAGGGAAGTATATGGACATTCGCATATAAAGAGAATATACTGGTCACAGGAAGCACAGATAGAACAGCCAAAATATGGGACTGTTTTTTGGGGTTATGTCTATTTACGCTCTCTGGGCATAAGTCTACTATTAGGTGCGTAATAATTGCTGGAGAGAGAGTAATTACTGGGTCCAGAGATGCTACTATAGGAGTGTGGTGCATAAAAACAGGAAAACCTATTTTTCTTCTAAGGGGCCACACAAGCAGCATACGGGAGGTAAAAGAAGTAGAGGGAAAGCCCTTTATTATCTCTGGGTCGTATGATGGGCAGGTGATCCTATGGAATTATATATCTGGAGAGATGTATAAAGTTCTTTTGTGCCTGCCAAGAAGAATATACTCTCTTGTTTGCATAGATCAGTCAGTAGCGGCAGCGGGAATGGACCAAAGAATGTTCTTTATTTCTCCAGATGATAGCAAGCCAGATAGAGCACCTCTTCAAACAGGAACCATATTCCGCATGGAAACAGATGGCCAGAACATATATACATTAACCACAGATGGAGTAGTGAGCAAATGGAATATAGAAAAAAAAGAAGAAGTGTATAGTATTAAAACCAATGGAAAAGGAGTCGATATTATTGTTTTAAACCATCTGCTGGTGATAGGACTGTCTACACAGATACTTCTACACCATTTGGAAACAGGAAGATATATACGAAGTATATGCATAACCGAATCGCTCTACTCTATTTGCGCAACAGAAGAGATTCTTTTCTATGGCGCAAGAAGAGGATCTGCTACAGAGATCCATACAATTCATTTCAAGGAAGAAAAAGTCAATAAATGAAATACATGTATAATAAAAATGATGTAAAAATAAAAACCAGTAAAAATATTTTTATTGGAGATTTGCCACAAGGCAGCATGAGCAAATATTGCAGTCATAAGAACTGTATGCTTCGCAGATAGAGCATTTTTTCGCCTTTTCCATGTACTTTCCCTTATCTATGCAGAAAGGAAGAGATGTATTAATGTTGTATTTATCACTCATTTTTTCTGTTGTTTTGGATAGAGAAATAATCTTAGCATCTTTACACTTGTATACTTCAACCAATTGCTTAGATATTTCTATGGCTCTGTGCATGTTTCCCTTTTCATAGCATGTATCAACGGCTATTTTAAGGACATCTTCCTTGTACTTTTTTTGAAGAGGAAGCGAAGCAAAGAAAATGGAGCAAGACACACTTACCTCGTCTGAAATGTTTTTGCTTCTTAATCTTTCGGCAAACATTCCTTGGGCATACATAGAGCACTCTTTTATGATAGGGTCAAAGTCTTCGGAAAATCTTTCTCTCTTGATCAAATCAATTACTGTGTGGATACCCATTAAAAACATAGGAACAGCCATAGAGTAGTTTTTTTCCTCCATATACTGTAAGCCCACATCTATTCCTTCATCTGCCGTAAAATTCTCAGGAATCGCTTCCATGGAAATGCGGAATCTTTCTGGATTCAATGTAGATATGCGCTGTGTAAGAGCCTGTTCAATAAGTAGCTCGTTATTATCAGAAATTTCTTCTTTAGATAGACCACTTGCCGGTTTTTTAGACGAAGAATCATTGGTACTGTGCGAGTCAGACGTGTACATGCTGATCGTGTCTGGAGCAATAGCCTTGGTGGTAGTTCCCTCATCAGTCGTATCATTTGCCACTTCTTTAGCAAAGTCTTTGGGTATAACATTCTTTTCTTCATTTCCCACATCAAAGGAGGTAGCAAGAATTGGTTGCGGTGTTCCATGGTTAAAGGATATCAATTCACAGAGTTTTTCATTGTTCTGGGTGACTATAGAGGATAGAGCTACAAACATTCTATCCGGGCAATCAAAGAAAATAGAGTCAATTCTGTCTATTTTTTTAGTGGAAATGTATAGAAGAAGAAGTGATGTGTAGTCTTTTGCTTCTTTAAATGCTTTTTCTGCAATATCCTGATTTTTGGATAAACTGCACATTCCCAGCTCTTTAAACAGCTCTGGCGAGTTGACCTTTTGCGCATGTATAAACGCATCTTCATACTCTCCTATCTTCATAGACAGCTCTGCTCTGATTCTTGGATCCTCTACATGCTCAAGAGCCTCTCTGTAGAAGCCCTTTCTGATTAAAGAGGCCAAAGGAGACTGCCCAATTAGCGCGCTATTCTCTATACACTCTTTTACCTCTACACTGTTCTTCATTTCCAAAGCTCTTCTAAATCTCCACTCGATACAGTCTACTTCTATCTCTGTAAGAGAGCCATCTTTCGTTAGAGAGGTGAATAGATCATTTTCCACCGTAAGAAGCCAAAGAGGCTCCTCTGTTGAAAGTAAAGCTCCGTACTCCCCACTAATAAATGCGTACTTTATGTGCATGGGCGTAGAGTAGAAGAGCGTGTCTTTGTATGGAAACACTCCATTAATTCTTACTATTTCCTCTATCACTGATTTTTGATTGAGATCCTGGTCAAGCATTATAATGTGTCTTTCCGTTACCACAGCTATAAACCCGTCACCAGAGCATATTCTTTTACATGGCTCAGGAAGAGATACTCTTTCATCCTTTGGCCTAAGCAGTTTAAACAGCTTATTGTCTTTTAGTGCCAATACTCCTACAGAAGAAGAAAAGAGAGCATCCACAACAATAGAAAGTGTTTCTTTCTCAAACCCAGATACATCTCTAATAGTTACTTCTGTTTCTGTTGCCACATAAAGAGATCCCTTGTATAAAAGAGCCTGTCCTGCTCCCTGGGATACGTCATGGTTCTTGAATGTATAGCAGTTTCCGTAGTTCAGAACGAGTACTCCATTTTCCACCATAAAAGAGACAAGCCCTCCTTTTACCTGAAGCATTCTGCTTTCTTTCTTCGTGTCTGTCTTAATTATTTCTCTTTCTCTTTGTATGTATATATCCTTGTCATCCACGTAGTACAGCGGTTCTTCTTTCTCCAAAGAGTAGAGAGAGAACCCTGTATCATGTCCGGCGGCTATAAGTTTTTCTTCTGGATCCATGGAAACACACCAAAACCGGTTATCTATCGATATGGTCTTTAAAGCTTTTCTTTTCTTTATATCCCATATCTTCATTGAGCCATCCTCACTGTTCGAGATAAGAAGATCCTTTTTTGTAAAGTAAAGAGAACTTACATGATTGTGGTGCCCGTGGAAGGTATCCGTTTCAAAGATGTTGTCTGTAGTGGCATCCCAAATTCTTATGCTGCTGTCATCTCCTCCTGTAGCAAACGTGTTTGTTCCCGGCTGCACAGAGATCCAGTTTATGCCTCTGTCATGCCCATCTATTATGTGCTTCAGAAGAACTTCTGGCACTCCTAACATGTCCATTACTGTGCTCTGGCTCTTTGTCTTAAGAGCGGAGTAGTCCCATAGCCTAATGGTCTGATCGAGGGAGACACTCGCAAAAAGAGTGTCATTTATGAATCGGGCTCCCATGACATAGTGCGTGTGTCCAGTAAGAGCAGCTAGTTTCTTCTTTGACTGGAAGTTCCAAATGCATATAGTTTGATCATCTGAGGTGCTTAAGAGCCACGGAAGGTGCCTATGAAATTCTAAAGACCGTATATAGTCCGTATGTCCCTTAAAAATAGTTTCTACGCTTTGTGTCTTATAGTTCCATATGCGAATAAGACAGTCATCTCCTCCACTTGCGAATCTCTCAATTAAATGATGAAATACAACAACACGAACTGGTCCCTCATGTTCTTCCTTCTCGAAGACCTTCGTTTTATAAAGGTAGTTCCATCCCTGGATCTTTCCACTGTGCAGCCCTGTGATAATGACCTTCTTCCACGGATGGAAGCTAATGCTCTTAACTCGTTCACTTTTCTCCTGCATAATGGATGTACAGTGCTCTATAGCCGATAGCTTGTTCATATTCAGCAAAATAATAAATTATTAAATAGTAGGAATACCCCATATATTAATTATGATGTGCATTCCACGCACTGTACACTGTAATATACTACACATTGAGTGCTACACACTGTACGTTGTAATATACTGTATAATAAGTAGTATACACTATGCATTGTAATATACTGTATATTAAGTGCTACACACTGAAATATGCCTATTATGCACCTGGTATGTGAGTACATGCCATACTAAATGGTACATAGTATAGAGGCACATAATATATAGTACACGAATAGCACTGTATGCTGAGAAGAACTAAAAATAACTAATAGACAATGGGAGTGAGAACACTTATGTACTTTATCCTTTATTCACACGAATTACAGAAGGAATGCAACAATGGGAAGAATCATTGCGGCGGCAATGGTAGAAACACCTGCGACTCCGTTCTTCTTCTTTTGGGCTCTTTTGTTACCTGCGCCACTGGAGGAAGACTTCTTAGATTTCTTAGACTTCTTCTTTCCATCTTTCTTGCAGTCTTTCTTGTCATTAAGCTCTTGTTCTCTCTTGAGTTGTTCAGCGGTGGTTCCTGCTGCTGCTTCACTAGAAAGAGCAGATGCTGCTGCAAGGGTGGCAACATCTTGTTGGGTTAAAAGAGTCTCAACACTCATGTTTCCTGCAGCTTGGTGGCTGGAAGCAGCTTGCTGTACTCCAGCAAGAGGGTAAGTTGTGTCTCCAACAGTAATGGAGCTTGGCTGTACACTTACTGGAACATTTCCATTTAATGTGACAGTCATTGGCTGCTCACCAAGAGTCTGTGCAGAGATCTCTCCAAAGGTTCCTGTGGAGGAAAGCTGGGATGCAACTAATCCAGTAACTGGGCATGCAGCTTGTTGCATGGGGGCAGGAGCTGAAGATGCAGCTTGGGCAAATGAGCCGCTGCTCTGGGCTGGCGCATAGTCAAATGTTCCGCAGCTTTGAGCTGCAGCTTGGGCTGGTGAGTAATCAAATGAGGCCATGCTTGGGTACTGTTGAGAGATCTCTGCATATTGCTGAGGCATGGACGGGGGACAGTAAGATCCTCCTACATTGCCTGCAACTTCTGCGGGACCTGCAAAGTATGGGGCGGCTTCTTGGAATCCACCAGAGGGGAAAGCTCCTGATCCAATAGCTGGGGCATCGTAGCATCCAGCTTGGCCTCCTTGGTAGGATCCATATTCTGGTGCTCCGCATCCTGCATATCCGTCGTATCCTCCGTACGCAGAGTCATTTCCGTAGAAGATATTGTCCTGGAGAGAAGGGAATGCACCGCAACCATCACCGCCATTGTATCCATAGTATCCTGCTGCAGATACTTGGGAAACTAGTAGAAGTAGTTTTCTAATAGAATTTGTCATATGCATTTCCAAGAGAGTGCTTCTCTATTTATTGATTAGAGACCATAATTTTATTTGTCTAGATCTTTCCTTTTTTGGAAAAGAAATGATCTTTCGACTAAAAAATTTGTATTGGATCTTAATAATTCTTTTTTTAGATAGATATTTTTCAATGGATTTTTCTTTTTTGTTTCATATATCTTTATTTACGTATATTCATGAGGGCATTTTGATTAAAATTTCATTAAAGAATTTTTGGTTGATTAAAATCATAAAGAGTTAAGTTGTTCATCCAAATAGGAGGACACTCTAACTCATATGGGAGAACCGTGATATTTGTGCATTTTTCTACATATACTCCTGTTCGGGTGTATGCGTATATTGTTATATTTTTACAGTTTGTTAGGCGCACTTGGTTGGTTATCAGATATATGAAGGAGTCTTGGCTATTTGAGATGTGGCAGGAGGAGTTGAGGTGCAGGTTTAATAGGCATACTCCGGTTATGCTGGAAATGTAAGCTGATTCATAGGGTTTTGATAGAGAGATTTTTTGATGCGAGGCATTGGAGAGAGAGTATATGTTATGGTCTTCTTTTACTGAGTTTTCTATTTCTATTACTACTCTTTGCTTATTCGGCTCGATTTGCTGGCGCATGGGGGTTTCTTCTAGAAAGCTCTCTATTTCTCGGATGCGCGTGCGTATCATTCCCTGGTCGTATTTTGTTCTGGCGCTTGAAAGGTCTTTGTAGAGCCTTTTGAGCTCCTCTAAGGACTCTTCTGTTTTCTGGAGAGGCATAAAAAATTCTTTTGATGAATATATTAATTGGAGCAGCTTTAAAAATAAATTAGTTAAATGGGTTTATTAGTTTATTCCTGCAGTTGAGGAGTGTCCTAATGAAAGAATGATGCCGTCTAAAGAAGTGTTTTCTTCTTCTAAACTTTGTATTTTCAGGCTTAGTTTTTGTATTAAGACGCCTTTCACGCTTTCAACGAGCTGTTTCTCTTTTTCGCATATTGGAATGACTTCTTTTTTCATTTTTATGGTTTCTTTCCATTTTTGATAGTAAGTATCAACAGATATTTTTAATTCTACAAGATTGTGTGTGAAAAGTATTTGTCTCAAAAAACACAGATCAGAGACCTCTGCCTCTTCTGCGTTGATTGTTCCCCATTTGTACTCTCTTGCTCTAACCATCACTCCATCTATTTCCATCATTACTATGCTTGCTATTGTTGAGAGGGGAAGAGAAGGGAGATCTGTGGAAAGCGTATTCGGGAGACATGTGGATATATCTATCTCTTGAAGGATCTTTTGCTTATACGTGTCTAACTCTCTATTCGTGAAAACATCTCTTTTTGTGATCACAGGAAAAACCGGTGAATATTCTGAGAGAGTATGGAACATAGAGGCATCTTCTGGTTTAAACGACAGAGGCGAGATGAGGAGCAGAGATGCATGTATGCGCGGGTCAGACACTCGCTCTCTTGTAATTCCTGTATTATTTTGGAGGTAGTGTATGTTTTTTGATGAAAAAAGCTCTTTTACGACTTGAAAGTTTTTTCCAGAGTAGATATAGATTTTGAGGCGTATACACACCTCGTTGGTCTTAAGAAGCACAGAGTATTCGCAGAGGTCTTTTGAAATCTTATCGTGCAGGGGGGGAAACTTAGTAAGGTTGAAAATAGAGCATATAAGGGTTTTTGCGCCTGCGCCCGGCTCAGAGCATACTAGGAGGTTAAAATCAGTGCCTCGTTGCAGAGTCTTTTTTAGGATCTGGTTAGGCACAGAGGAGAGGCCTATATCCCCTTCCGACTTTAGGATGCCAAATGTGTATGCTTTTATTTTCATGATGTATACAAAGAAGCACTACATATACAACAAATAGAATGGAGTATTTTCTTTCTTATGGCAAAAAGTATTTGGACACCAGAAGAGAGCTCAGAGAGAATAAAAGAAAAATTACTTGGTCTTGTAGAGAAAAACTATATGGATTTTCTTAACAAAGCGTGCAAAGTATCTTTTCCCCGCAAGACGAAGAAAGTTAAAGCAAGTTTTCGGTTCTCAGATGTTTTTTCATATAACTATGAAGAAATAAAAGAAAGGTATAGCATAGAAGAAGAGCTGAATGCATCTTTGATTCCCCACAAAAGAGACTTTATAGCGATGGAGTATCCTACTGATCTGTGTGTGGAGAATGCTGCAAATCTTGTTGAAAAAACAAAATGCTCTGTGGTTATTTCATTAATTGGGATGCGGTATGAGTGGGAAAGCGACTTTCTTAGAGAAAAATATCTTTTAGTAGAAAGAGTAGCTCCTGTTGAGTTTCTGCAATACGCCCAAGAGTACCAAGTAGACGTAGACAAGACGGAATATAAAGACATAGAAGGCATACTAAAGCACCAAAATGAGAAGTTTTCTATTGAGGTATATTATTCCAAAAATGGAAAGAAAAAAGAAAAACCTTTATTCCGAATTAACTGTAACTCGTGGAAGGATAAGACTCCGCCATGTGTTTATACGCTAAAGGCCTTGGACATTCTCTACTACATATGCAGAACAATTACGCAAATATATGTTCCTGAGTCTCCTGTGGTTGTCCACTGCTTAGCTGGGGTGGGAAGAACCGGTACTTTTATCTTCTACACTATGTTTCGCTCTGCTATTCTCCAAAAAGAAATAGATGAAGAGAATCTTCTTAACACATTTATTGATCTTTTTCTTTTTCTGCGCTCAAAGCGCACATGGATGATTGAGATGCCATCGCAGCTTAATCTGCTCTATGAGATATTTATTCTTAAGAAAGAGTCTCTTAATTAGATATATTCTGATATAGAAATAAAAAGAATATTTATAGCTATTTTTTAATTGGCATTTTCTGATCTTCTTAAATTTTCTTTTTTTATAACGGAAATTAAGGCGTTCTTTTCTGGCTCTGTCCATGTGGTTCTTCTGTCCATAAGCTTTTGGAGCTGCACAATGCTTATCTGCTTTTTCTCTAAATTTTCTATTTTCACTTGGTATTCGGTTTCCTGGTATATTCTTTTTACTCGATATACTCTCTGTATTTCTTCATCTGTTAACACTTCATTGACAACAGAATGGAAGGCTGTTTTGAGCGCTTCTTCATTGATATCTTTATGGGTCTCCCAGGGATATGCCTCGTTGTTCTGGGCTTCTTTTTCTTCTCTATATTTCTGTATGATAGCTTGTGCTTTGGATGGGCCTATTCCCTTAATTCCTGGAGTATAATCGGACCCGAACATCCAAGACAGGAGCACTAACTCGCTCCATGTGTACTCCAAGGGGTGTTCCTCTGTTCTATAGATATATGGCTTTTTTGACCGCTTAAAAAGATCTCTATATATTGGCTGCGTGCTAAATAGAAATATATCACTGTCTCCTGTAATTACTCCATCAGTATGTAAAGCTCTCTCTATGGCATGGTACACGGCATCCGACTCTGCAGGGGCAATTATATAGCTAATACAAAGAATATCGAGAATTTCTGTTACAAGCGAGTATCCTACAGAAAGCGTGTGTTTAGAAACAGACTCTCCAACCAACAGTTCATCCTGCTTTGGAAATGAATATCTCTCTTGCAACAGATCATATTCTGATTTTTCAAATGACACAGGTACCTCTATAACGGGGGCTTCTGGATGCAGATGATTTATAGTTAGATCCTCAGATCTGCTGCCATGTATATCCTCACCGATATTTTCCTTTGGATATACTAGTCTTTTTATTTTTTCTAAATGATCTATTGTCTCCCCATATTCTTTTTTTCTTTCTTTTCTTTTCTTCTCTACAATTTGCGCTCGTTTCTCCTTAAGCTTATACTGCAGAGAACTTGCTCCGTGGACTCTTTTTTTAATAACAGAGATTATGCGCTTGTGTCTTTCTGTAATTCTTTGCATTTGAAGAAGAGAATAGTCTTCTTCTTCCATTTCCTCTTCCATTTGATCACATATTTCTTGTTTTTTCACAAATATTTCCTCATCTGGAAATGGATTGGGCCAATCAATTTTTTCATAAAGATACACTTGTTTTTTGTGTGTTTCCATATCTTGTTCCTGGTCTTCTTCTGCTTCTTGCATGTATTTTTGTGGTCTTTTCTTCTCTCTTCTCTTGAACATAGGACGAGTTCCATCAAAGACCATAATGGGGTCTACTCCAAGATTTAGTATATTCCCAATACACCGTAAAGTATACTCTGTGATAAATCTTGGATTGCTTGAATACATACATGAAAACAGAATGTAATTTCCATCTACACATAGAGTCTTGCCCTCTGTGTCCTCATAGGATATGCTTTGTCCAGTTACCATGCTCCAGAGCCCTCGTATACCCATTTATTCTATGTGCAAATTTTTCGTAGATTCATAGCTTAATTTATTACTTGTGCAAATTTTTCTAAAACTACTCCTTTACTCTGATCGCAGAAGTATCTCTTGTATTCGGACATACACCTGTTCTGGATCTTCCTCTTTAAATAAACACGATCCTATTACAAAGTCATCTGCATCTATTACGCTTTCAATAGTTTCTATATTAACTCCTCCATCTACCCCAAAGATCATATTCTTATATGCATCGCGCACCTTCCTAATGCGTTTCCCGGTATCGGGAAGCATCTTCTGTCCTCCCCTTCCAGGAGGCACTCCCATAATTAGTATTTTTTCTGTATTCTCTGGGATGTATATTTCTTCTAGTTCTTCATCTGGAGATATAGCTATTCCCAGTTTTCCATTATGCATTCTCATGTATGTTGCAACTTCCTTAAGACACGGAGTCATGTGCACAATTACACATGAGAGCTCCTGTAGCTCTAAATTTTTTATTGTGTTTAAAGGGTTACACACCATTAAATGGCACTCTATTTCCATCTCCGGAAACCCTTCTTTTATTCTTTTCACGGCATCTTCGCCTAAAAAGATCTTGTCTGTTACTACGCCATCCATTAAATCAATATGAAGCCTTCTTATTCCGGCATCCCACAATTTTTGGATCTCTTCATGGACCCGAAGAATATCGCATGATAGAATGCTCGCAAACGCCTTCTTCATATTGTAAATAAATAAATTACCCAGCAAAGATGCATTTTAAAAACTCATCTATTTTTTCATCCTCCCACTCATACCCGGAAACAGTCAGATAGAACTGCTCTACCTTTTCATGCACCCGCATATCTATTTTATGCACTTTCTTTGGTTTATGCACACGGGGCGCTTTTATGCGCATTCCTGTTCTGTAGCAGAACTCTCTGGTTGCCTCAAGGATAAATGGCATATCTTCATACTTTTCGTTCATTTTCCTTACTTTTTCTGCTATACTTTGCTTGATTCTCTGCTTAATTGGCTTCTGCTTATTGAGTCTCTTCCATCCAGGACTAGACATTTCTTCCTCCACCTGAGCAAACAAAACATTTGCCTGCTCTCGTAATTGGCAAGCTGCTGAGTCAAGTCCATTAGAGAATACGCCAAGAAAAGGAAACCCATCTACATTTACTTTTCCTACTTCTCCCTCTTTATGGAGAAGAGCCAGAACTCTCATAACTCCCATTAAATCTTCTTTCTTGTCTTCTTTTGCGTCTTCTTTTACTTTTTCTTTGTTCAGTGAAGCAATTCGAAGAAGTTCCTCGTCTGCATCTTCCTCTTCTTCTTCCTCCTCTTCTTCATCATATTCTTCATTATCTTCCTCACTCATATTCTCATCTGATGCAAGTACTTCTTCATACTCGTCATCACTATTACACTCTCCATTGCTGCTGCATTCTGTATCTGCGCTACCATTTTCCTCAAAGCAATCATCTCCGGATTCTTCTCCTAAAAGACTTTTTCTTATTTCATCCTCTTCCTCCTTCATATTCTGGGGACGCGGCATTTGCAAATTTTTTCATACGCAGTATAAAAAGAAAAACCGTTAATTAGTGGAAAGCATTTAGGAAATATCTTTTATTGTGGGGCTTACTCATTTTAACTTTCACTTATGCAGCTGGAGCAACTCCCATGGCTCCCATTTGAGACATGGCCATCTCTTCCTTCTTCTTTCTAAGCTCCTCGTTCACAATGTACTCTTTCATCATTTTTCTGCTCTTAAAGCATCCTGCTTTAGCCTTCAGATATACTTTTCTGTACATTGCTCTGTCAATTCTTCCTTCCGCACGGATCTCTTTAAGATCCTTTCTAATGGCACGGATACGTAAAATCCATATTCTCTTTTCTGGGAATCTGGCATTTCTTGTTCCTTTTCTTCTTCCGAAACCTCTGTGTCTTCCTAGAGACCTCTCAAAGCGGAACTGTCTGCATCTTCCTCGAGACTGGCCGATGTCTGGCCTTCTAATTAATAGACCATCCTCTGCCATCTGCTTGACTTGCTCTTCGGTTTTTCCTTCAGCAATCCTTGTAATTTCTGCGGGATCCATCCAGATCTTGTTCTTTCCACATTCCATGACCTTTGCTGCCATTTCTCTAACTCTCGTTAAGTCTGGTCTCTGGTACTTCTCTGGTTTTTCTTTTCTCTCTGCCATTTTGTAGGGGCATAAAAATATTAAAAATAAATCTACATAATACTTTATTTGCATCCGCAGTCCCAGCGGTTGTCCAAGCGCTTGCAGTCGAATTCTCTTTTCCCCAGCCTTTTGTTCACGATGTTATGCGCTTGGCAGAGCCATGTAGCAAACTCGTCGTGCGAGGAGACTATTGGAGGAAAAGAAGTGACTAATGATTTAAAATGTCCTCGGCACTCATCACATGGAAAAATCTTTGTAAGGAGGTCAATTAGTTTGATGATGTTGCCCATTTCTTCCTTTGTGGGCTCAGGAGGGTATTTCGCTGCTATTGTATGGAGAAGTGTCCACGTGCCTCTGCCCAGCTCTCTTCTTCTATCTTCTTTTTCCTTGGGCATTTCATAGTATGATGTATCTCCATGTGCATGCATGGCTGACTGCGCCAATAAGCTATTCTTTCTCATTACCTTATATATGGTGAGTGTTCCCCAAAGAACAAAGAAGAACAAAAGAAAACTTGGAATAAGAATTCCTTTACGCATCTTGTTTATTTACAGAGACTAAGTATTTATGAAATATACAGCGCGAGTTTTAATCTGTTTTTAGCCAATACTGCAACTAATAATATGGATGGAATGCATGGGCATGTGTAGACTGGAAATAATGGCTGTTGTAGGGATGGTAAGGATGCATGTGCAGATGTGATGGATATGCACTATATGGCTTATGTAGGTGAGGTGGATATGCATGCTGAAGAGAATATGGAGCATGTAGAACTTGGGAGTGGGTATGGGCATGCATGGCATCGTGCATGTGCATAGGATGCATTGCGTTTGATGCATATCCGTTAATCATGGCTGCATCATTAAGTGGGTCTTCGAACATTCTTATAATTTTGTTCTTCTCATATATTTGAGAAGAAGGGTATCCTTCTAACACATCCTCGGGAAGAAATATAAAGAGATTTTCCATATTTCCTGGTTTGCAGCGGGCAATGTGTATAGAAAACGGATGTATTGTTTCAGCATGATAGATAGTGCTGTTTGCATATATGCACAAATTGTCGCATTCGGGAATATTCAGCATAACATACTTTAAATACGGAATAGATCTGACTAATATGTCTGAGTTTGCGAGGCTATCGTTGCACGAGATGTTTTGCCCAATGTAATCTATGGATCCCTGGAGAAGAGAAGTATTTAAATTGATGCATCTCTCCGGCTGATATTTCAAGCATATTCTTCCTCCATCTAGCTTTTCTTGCAGAAAGACTTGCTCTCTTTTCTCTTCAGCAATTTTTTCTAAGTATATTTCCCCATGGTGTGATAATGTAAGTGAGATATAGTGCATCTCCGGCTGGATGCGAGGAAGAAGATAGAACCCTACCGTAGTATCTTTAAATACTCCCTTTACAGAAACGAATATAGAAGAAACTAAAAACAAAAAGAGAATCCACATGTAGGTCTAGATGCACGTTCTTTATATAGATATTATTGTTGATCTGCTACTTGTTTCTTTTAGACAGTTCAAATTTTTAAATTGAAATGTTTATTTCCATGAGACGCAAAGAATAAAAAAGAACCAATACCAGATATGTTCTATAGCTTTTTTGATTTTTAATAGTTTTTTTATTGAATATATATTGAAAAGATACATGAAAATATTTGCGAATGATGAGCATGCATCTGAAGCGCACGGGAAGAGAAAAATGTCCAGACTGCAAGGAGGAAGAGAATATAATAGAGGACTATAAAAATGGATACAATGTGTGTGGACAGTGCGGGTGCACGATTGGAGGGCGAATAATAGATGAAAGAGGAGAGTGGAGATCTTTCAGCGACTCCACAGAGAATCCCAGCAGAGTAGGAGGGCCAAATAATCCATTTTTGGACTCCGAGCAACTGGACACTCTTATTTCCACGGGCTCCGGCTTTTCTTCATATAATCTAGCTAAGACCCAAATGAAAAGCAGCTTAAGAGGCCCGGAGCGCGCAAGAACTAATGGGCTAAATCTTATTACGGTCTTTTGCGAAAGAAAGAATCTCTCCAAAACTATTTCAGATGCAGCTAAGTATGTGTTTAAAACAGTAGACGAAAAGAAAGTTTTGAAAGGAAAGAATTTAGAAGGAGTGGCTGCTGCCTGTATATACATTGCCTGCAGAAAAGCAGGGTTCGTAAGAACCTTTAAAGAAGTAAGCATTCTTACTGCTGTGCCTAAAAAAGAAATAGGAAGATGCTACAAAGCAATATTCCCGTATATTGACAAAATGGCAGTCGTTTCAACAGAGGACATAGTAGTGCGCTTCTGCTCAGACTTAACCCTTGGAATAGAGATACAAAAAGTAGCGCTAGCCATCAGTCAGAAAGCACAGATACTCGGGTGCATAGCAGGAAAGTCTCCAGACTCCATAGCCGCAGCTATTATTTATCTTATAACATACCTATTCCCAAACCAGAAAAAGATCCAAAAAGATATCCCATTAATTACTAACGTAACAGATGTAACCATAAAAAATACATACAAAGAGCTGCTTCCATACAGATATGAGCTAGTTCCAGAGGGCACCGTTTCAAAGGCTCTTCTTGACTCTCTTCCTAATTCATAGTTGTCCATTGTGTTTGCCACACATATTTATATGCAACAATACATATTACTATTCGGCTGCGGCAATTTATTATTGTTTAGAATAAATTACATTCTTATAGGAGACGGATTCTCTTATATTTTATATCTTTATTGTCCTCCGTATAGTATACATACACCATATGCTATATTGTTTTTGTTTATAATATATCTAATACTTTACCGTAATGTATATATTAATTATTTATAAAGCAATAATTATGCGATATATTGTATTTTATATATTTATCTAGAGAAAAATGCTTAAATTATTGCCTCTTCTTATTATAAGCACGTTTCCGTTCTTTCTCTTTGGAACTTCTTTTCTTATAGCGCCTGGAGTCTTCTCCAAAAATTACAAGTATCTAAGCGTTCTTCCTCTTTTTCATTCTTTTTTATATCTTCTTATTATTCTCAGTGGAAACTTAGTTTCTTCCATTGCAATAGAAAAATACATTAGAAGTGAACAAAGCATAGAAACCCTTCCCAGCTATATACGGCTGTTTAAGTTTCTTTTTTATATTTCTATTCTATTGCATTTTATTACTGTTCCCGTTTTAGTTTTTTTTTATAAATACTTCTGGGGAGTTTTAAGCTTCATTCTTCTTCTCTTCGACTTTTTGCATGTCATATGCATTGAAAAAATATCCAAAGAGTTAGTTGGATACGAAAGAGTTGGGTTTAAAATAGAAGATAAAGAGAAAATCGACACAGAAAGGGAGTGTATAGTAGACATATAGCTAAACTATAGGATATGGGCAAATATTGGATTGATCAGTTGAAAATTTATTTCTTTTTGGATACTCCAACGGTTTTTCCTTTTCTTCCATTGGATTTGGTTCTTTGCCCATTGACCTTTAATCCTTTTAGAAGTCTTAATCCTCTGGTATGCTTAACTCTCTTTGCTCTTTCAAGATATAATCTATAATCTGCCTCTACTTGGTTGGCGATTAACTGTTTGGTTTCTCCTGTAATTACATCCCTTTGTCTGTTTAGGAACCAAGCAGGAATATCGTACTCCATTGGCTTTTCAAGGATTTTTCCAATCATGTCTAGCTTTTCCTGCTCTACTTGTCCTGCTCTAAGAGTGGTGTCTATTCCTGCTCTTTTGCAGATTAAAGTGGAGATTCTCATACCTATTCCTTTGATTCCAGTTAAGGCTCTAACTACTCCTGATCTACCGTCTATGTTTGTGTTGAACATACGGATGATATCCTGCATCTGTGCGCTCTCAGTGAATCTCAAAGCCATTTTACTAGGCCATAAAAAATTAAAATAAAATAATTGCTCACCCAAAATTTTCATATTCATACTATGCATGTGAATCATGTTAAATAGTGGAAGTATTATCTGCGCATATCAGCAAGAATCGAGCTACTCCGCTATAAGATTTTTCTTCATATATATAATAGCTAAGAAAGAAATGGACAAATACACAATAGACTGGAAGGGCGGAGTAATAGCGAGTCTTTGAAAGAGAAAAGAAAATAGAATAACAAACAGATTGCCTAGAGCCATGCTCAGGTACCAGAAAGAAAGAACTATGCTTTTGTATGAGGGAGGAGCCATATTGTAGGAAAAGGATAGACCAGTTGAGCCTATTAAGGCTTCTCCAACTGTTAAAAAAAGAATTTGAGGAATCTGCCAGAGAATAGATACATTGGAGGAGCTAAGAATGTATCTGTCCAAAATGGCAGCAAGAAGAAAGGCAAGGGAAAAGAAACCCATCCCATAAAACATTCTGTGCTGAGATGTCTTAGGGAGAGAAAAAACAGAAAAAACCGCCACTAGAAGATTCTCCAAGAAGGGAAGGAGAAGAACAAGAGTTATTGAGTTAAGAGCCTGGATCTGAGAGGGAGAAATAGAAAAAGCGTATCCAAATAAAGAAACAGAAGAGTTTAGATTTTTTGCCTGGTCTATCCAGGTGGAGCTCTGCTGGTCATAAAGCATCCATCCAACAGAAATAGGAAGAAAGCTTTTAACTACTCTGATCAAATGAAACTCTTTCTCCTCGTCTCTTATTTCTATAGCCCCATTGTTTTGCTGTATCTCAGAATAGTCAGAATCAAAAGTGGAGCGAGGAGAGTCGTGGAGCAAAACAATATGCTTAGATATACTGTTCTTCCTTCTCTCTCTTAAAATGGCAACCATGCGTATGATGGGAATCATAAGAAAAAGAAGAAAGCCTATAAGAAGCGAGAGAAAGGAAACAAAGAACCCGAGAGGATAGCAGAAAGCCTCTTTTAAACACGATTTTCCTATTATAAGAGGGATGCCGAATATGGCAAGTGTGCTGCTGCTGTTCACAGAGAAATAAAAGGCAGTGAAAAATGACCTAATTTTCTCTTTTTCTTCTTCTTTAAACTGATCCCCTCCTAGGGAGGAGATGGTGGGCTTTATGCACCCGGCGCTAATTGCTATAAAAAACAGCCCAATGTGTAGAAAGTTTTTTTGCCGAATCACAGACGAACAGAAAAGAAAAAAAATTCCTACTGTATACATTACTAAAAAAAGAATAATAGTTTTGTGCTTTCCTAATAGCTTATCCGAAATGACTCCCCCAAGCACGGTAAATAGATAGCAAGAAAAAATAAACATATGCACGTATGAAACACCCTGTTCGCGGGAAAGCGAAAAGTAACTTGTCAGGTAGAGAAAAAGAACACTTTTTATGCTGTAAAAGGAAAATCTCTCGAAAAACTCCACTATTAAAATAAGAAAAACATAGAAGGAAATCCTCTCCTCAACTACCCGCGTCACTCCAGATAAAGAAGATTTTTGTACTTTCTTCTCGGCTTGCATGCGTGTTTAGACTTCCCATATATAAATACCTCTTTTATTTGTGTTTCATGTGGATTATAGTCTCAGTTGTCATAATAGCAGCGCTCTATGCAGGCGTATGGGTTCTTAAGGGAAAAAGGAACATATACATAGGCACCACCGCTCTAGTAATAGGAGGAACAAGTGGACTCGGCTTGGCTCTTGCAAATGATTTACGAAAAAGAGGAGCAACTGTTACCATTACCTCAAGAGATAAAAAAAGACTTAAACCGTTCGAAAAAGAGTACCAAACGCTGATCGCAGACATAACAGATAAAAAGTCCATATCCAAAATCACCGCAGAGTATAACTTTGTTTTCTGCTGCCCAGGGTTTGCCATACCGTCATTAGCCTCTGAGCTAACTCTCGAAAAAATCAAGCAATGCATGGAGACCAACTTCTATGGAACTGTGCGGGTAATTCTGCATTTCCTTAACAAAGCCTCTACTAAAAAACGCACGCGGTTCGTTATGATATCCTCCACATTGGGGCTGCACTCGTTCTGCGGATATGGTGCATACTCGCCGTCTAAATCTGCGCTGAAGTCCTTTTACGAATCCATTTACATGGAAGCGTCTCTTTTTGGATTGGATCTGTCCATATACTACTGCTCAACCATTAGGTCGCCAGGCTTTGAAAAAGAAGAGAAAATCAAGCCAGAAGTCACAAAGAAAATAGAAGGACAGAGCTACGGCCCATCTTCCTCCCCAGAAAATAGGGCAAAGGTTCTTTTAGATGCTCTTCCATCGCAGAACATAATTTGCTCAGATTTTATTACAAGATTTTTTATGCAATCAACAGAAATTACATCGTTTTACGACTACCTTATATGGAGAGTTTCTCCTGTTTTTTACTACTTCTTCAAAAAGCTATCTATGCACCATGTTTCTCGCTTTTTCTCAAATAGCAGGGCACCTTCTTCAAAATAAACCAAAGTATTTCTTTTATTTCTTTTATTTTTCAAAAGCATGAACAAAGAAAAAACAGAAATTCTTCATCTTCTGAAAAGAAAAGAGTTTTACAAGGCAAGAGACGAGTGCTTGCAGTATCTTGAATATATAGACCATGAAGCAAAGATATATTTCTACTTGGGATATGCATACTTTGAGCTCAATAAGCCGCAAGAGGCATACAAAGCATATAAGAAGGCAGAAGCATGTCCGGATGCGCAAACAGTAAAAAAAGAAGTAGTATTGGGCATTGCAAAAATATACAAACAGGAGGATGCATATTTCAACAAGAGCCATGAAGAGCAAGCAGAAGAAGAGCTATATATAAACAGTGCCATTGACATATATCTTTTCCAAAACAAGTACGAGCAGTATAAAGAGTATATTCTTTATCTTTTTACGATCTATGCATATACAGACATAAAAAAACAAGAGGCACTTATAAAGACGCATATAATAAAAATGAAAGAAGCGCAAGAAAGCCCGCATAAAGAAAAAAAACAGAGTCTGAAAACAGAAGAGAATAAACAAGAAGAAGATAAAAGCATTCCTGAACAGCCATTTCAGATAAATATTGATATACCCTCTGAAAAGGCATCGGAAATTCTTCTTTCTTATGTAGATTACTCTTTACGGCTGTTTCTATCGGATATTAAGTCGCTAACAGAAGAAGGAGCCTTTTCCAAGCATGAAAGCATCAAAGACGCCCTTAAAAATCTTTATGAAAGAAAAAGCGAATTAGAGTCCTATTTGTCTATTATATACACAGATCAGCCAAATGAGCAAAGAGAGTTGGTTATAAAAAAAATATTAGAAAAACGAATTAAGTATCTATTCTTAAAAATTTACATATATCCAGAGAGCCTTCAGGAACTAATTGACATCCTCGTAGATGCACAATCCCTCAATATAGATATCTCGTCTTTTTCTCCAACAGTGAATCTTCTTGCTTCAGACTTTCTAGATGCTCCTCTTGTAATGGGAACCCAATTGGAGTATAAATCTCTTCTTTTTAACACACTTTCTCCCACCATTATATTTCTTAGGTTTCCAAACAGATCTCAACTCTCCTACAATATCTATGAAGAATTAGAAAAAGCTTTAAACACTAGTTATCAATTAAAAAAAGAGTTTTTCACTTCCTACATATATAAAGAAGAAATAGGAGAAAAAATTATAAAGGATTCCGAGTTTCAAGGAGAAGACGAGAGAATCGCCTCTCTTAGCCATCATTCCTCTCTGCGCCTGCTTCTTGAAATAGCCATGGAGTCTTCTAATTTCTTATTCGCAAAAAAGCTTCTATCTAAAATAACAATCTCCTCTGCTAGGCATGTGCCTTCTTCGTCTTTCCTTTCTTCTCTCTATTCTTTTATCGAGCATCTGCCTCATACAGAGCAAATAAGCACTTCTCTATATATAGATGAAATATACGCAAACATGGTAGGTATACATATGCTTCTTCTCTCAGGAGATGTAAAAGAGTCAGAAAAAGCACTAAAAGACCTGTCAGCCAGCACAGAAGATATCAAGGAAAAAATCTTTAATCAATATACAGACTCTGTTTTGTTTTCTTCTCTAAAACAAAAAGCAGATGAGATATACGGATATGGCCGATTCCTTGTAGAACTGTTAGCTTCCTTCTCTAAAACAGAAGAGTCACAACACTCCTTCTCCAGAACTCTTCCTCTTCCAACTACATATTTTTCTATATACTCGCCCTCTTCTATTTTTTCTCTCATTAGCAGCTCAAGTCTTTCTGCAGAGAAAGAGTACCTTGCATCCTTAAAGCCTCTCTTAAAGAGTCTCTTCGCTTCTCCAACTGAATCCATTAATCCATTTCTTCTTCATTTTTTGGGAATACGAAATTACCTAAAAGGCAGCAAGTCCCATGGTGTTTCTATGCTCCTTGATCTGTATGAAACGCGCCCAAACGACTTCTACCTAGTAGAAGACCTTTCATGGTGTCTTTACCAGGAACAAGAAAATAAGAAACTCGTTTCTATTCTAGAAGACTTCTTAAGAACAAGAAGCTTTAGAAAAGAGTTTCTTCTTCTTCTCATTGCGCTAACTCTTTACAAAGAAAGAAAAGACTGGCTGCAAGTAGAAAAAAAGGCAAAAGAAATTCTAGCACATACGGGATATACATATAAAATCCAAATAATTCTCTCACATGCTCTGCTGCAACAGAAAAAGTCTCTCTATGCCAAAAAGACAGTAGAAGAGGTGCTTCTAAGAGAAACAGAAGATAACAGGATCTCAGCAGAAATCTTTTCTATCTATCTATCCATTTCCATGAATGATCTAGAAAACATAGAAGAAAAAATCAATGATCTTCTTACCTCTACAACCAATATTAGATTTGTGTCTATTCTTAATAAGTACAAAAAATACTTTTACGCCAAAAAACTAGAAACTGCTATTAAGTCAGAGGGAGTGATAGAAACTTCTCTTCTTCTCTCCAAATATTCCAATGTGCCCTCAGATACCTGTAAAGAATCCTCTTCTCTCGATCACATTCTTCTACTGACTGATCACTATATGTCAATTATTTCCTCTATTATTAATAATACACCAATTGCAAGTATTTCTTCAATTCCCACTCCAGACATATTCCCAGAAAAAGAAAGAAGGTCTCTTCTTGTAGTGGCCAGCAGACTTATCCTTGCAGCATCGTCTCTCTCCAATGGTCTTGAGAACCCGCAGATGCATAAGGAGGTGTCTATGTATCTTAAAGAAGTAAATGCAATAGAAGAGGGAAAAGACAGCGCAGAAACAGAATATTTACTGCGGCTAATTAGAGACGAGGATGTTTCTCTGTTCTACACCGGAGATAGGCTAACAGAAGATACGACATTCTCTCGAGTGCTTCACTCGCTTATTTATGACAGAAAAACTCTTCTGGTCAACATTCGGGAGCTTCTTAGAGAAACATCCATTCTTGATGGACCATTTCTTCTTTTTCTTTTCGAAGTGGTCTACAAGAGCCAGCTGGACAGAACAGGAGAAGACTTGGAAATGATTCTTCTTCATCTCTCCAGAAGGTACAAAGTGGACGAAGAGCCACTTTTAAGCATTTACCAGAAAGTAAAAAGTAAAAAATATGCTCCCGATGGGAGTTGAACCCACGACCCCGGCATATCTCAGCTTATTACAGCCACATGTGCACAGGTGGCTCACAACCCATAAGTGCCGTGCTCTACCACTGAGCTACGGGAGCTGTTTTTTATGCAGAAAAAAGACTCACCAGAGATCCGAAGTAACGGATTTGCACAAAAAGCACAAGTAATAATAGAGCATCCACTATAGCAATAAACGGAAAAGCAATAAACAATTAATTAATACATGTATTGAGCATAAACTATAGAGAGGCTTACTGTCTGTATGCTATTCTAAACTTAGTGTCTCATAGCTATCTGCTTTATCATCTTTATCTGACTTATCTAATTTGTCCTTGGAATCCTTTTCAGAGCTCTCTAGGGCTTCTGTCTGTAGAGCACTTTGGGTATCCTCGTGCGGCGTATTTTGAGTATCTTTTTCAGACACTTCCTGAACACCTTCTGTTATTTCCTTTGCTAATGAAAGAGTCTCTTTTTCAGCAAGATCTTCGCTGGACTGTGTTGCTGCTTCTGTATGCTGCTTCTTTTTAGGAGGTTCCTCGGAGTAGTCTTCTTCCTTTAGAATGTCTCTCAACTCGCCCAGAGCCTCTTCTTTGGTTTTTTCTCTTCTTCTCTTCTTTAGAAGGTAGAGAGAAATTCTTTTTCCAAGAGACCCGGAGAGCATAGAGGAGTCTGGGAAGTACTCCTGCAGCTGCTGAAATATTCCTTTTTTCACTGCGTATTCCAAAACTCTTTTCTTCTGCGTAAGATACAGGTTAATGTAGAAGAAAATATACTCATTTTCTGTGAAATCCGCTAATACTTGTATAAACTCATCTGAGATGGTTAGGTTTTCATATCTTCCGGGATTCTCTGGGTTCTTTGCATCCATATCCTGTTTTATCTCATCTATTCGCTCCTTTACATCTTCTAGAATAACTTGATTCTTCTGCTTTTTCTTCTCCGCTACTTTTTTTAAGTGGTTCTCCATGTAGAAGTCCTCTATGAGCTCTTCTATTCTCTTGTGCAGAGACTCGTCTGTTTTCTCTTTTACCTGCTGTAGAAGCACGTCTTTATTTGGCTCCAATGAAGTTATTACGTCATAAATCACTATTTTTTCTATAAGCTTGTCTAGGTTTGGCTCCTGCTTGTTTATCTCTTCTATTGCTTTGAGCTTGTCCTCCTCGTAGAGATGCTTTGTTATTTCTCTTTTTTCTTTCTTTTTTACACTTTCTTTGGGCTCTTCTCTTCTCTTCTCCTCCTCGCCCTCTCCTATACACCTAAAGTTTCTGTACTCGCAATCCACTGTATATGCCTCCACCTGCACTTCTTCGTCTTCTTGAAAAAATGGATCATTTATATCGTATGCGTCCTGTGATCTCTTTTTCTTCTGTTTTTCTGTTTTTCTTACTTCTATTTCTCTTTGCTCTAGGTCTACTTCTATTACTCTGTTCATTTTTTTAATATTTTTAATGTGTTAATAAGTTTTTCTTTTTTCATATGTTTAAGTAATAGATGAGAGAAAAGGAGCTTCTATTTTCTAAGAAGATTAAAGGAGCAGGAGAGGAAGGAAGGAGCAAAGAATATTTTTGCGAAGTGTTGAGAAAAGACTCTTTTTTAGAAGTAAGGTTCACTGAGCAATTGGATCTATTTAACCTGCTTATTTGCAAAATAGATGAAAAAGAGTACTATCAAATGAAAGAGATCCAGGGAATCAGAGTGGATTACTATTTATTCCAAAGAAAACTTATAGAGCTATTGGAAAGAGTGTACAAGGAAGAACTAACTATTACTTTCCTTAAGAACAAAGCGCTAATTGTAGAAAGAAACGATTTCAAAAACATTGTGCAGGTAGAGCTGCTTGTTTCTCCCATAGCGGATGCCCAACTCAAGGGATATGCTTCAGAGATCCTAAAGAATCTCCAATTGGAAAACATGCGATATAAGAGAGACTCTTCTCTGCTAAAGGAGGAGACAGAAAGAAAAGAATCTATGCTTCATAGGACTATTTCTCAGCTGGAAGAAGAAGCAAGCGAGTACAGAAGAAGGTATGAGGAGACTCTTCCAAGGGAAAAGACTCTTGCCAAGCAGCTGGAAGAAGTGAAAGAGAAAGAAACTCTTCTACTTGAGAGTGAAAAGAGATACAAACATCTTTACGAGCAGTTATCAGAGGAGAAAAGAGAAAATGCAGGCAAAGTAGATAGAGCCAGTAGAACAGAGAACGAGCTTAGAGAAAAGGAAAGGCATATTAAGTCTCAGGAGGAGGATTTAAGGAAAGCAAATGAAATTATCAAAAAAAACTTTGAGGAGATAAGAGATAGGAGAAAAGAGATTATTCACATGCAGCAGGAGATGAAGAATCTTGCAGAGCAGAAGGAGGATGTGGAGAACAAAGCACTTCAATTGGAAGTGGAGTTGCTTGAAAAAAAAGAAGAAATAAAAACATTAGAAGAGCTAGAGAAAGAAAGAAGAGAAGTAATAGAGAGCCTTAAACTAGCCAACCGTTCTTTGAACAAGCGCTTAGAATCCACGTATAGAGTCTATGCAAGGCTTTATGGAAGAACAGAGCAAAAAGATCTTTCAGATGAAGAAAATACACAGACAGAAGAGACAACAAACAGCTCCATGGTCTCTCCGGAAAGCATCCACTATTAGAGAAGGGAGAGTAATCAATATAATACTTAATAAGAATCAATAAATACTTGTATTAACTATAAAAATACGCAATTGCGCTGTGTGTTCTTCCACTTACATGAACTATTGCTGTGTTTGTGTGCATGTTCTTATTGTTTCTGGTTTCTATTTAGTGGTGCTGTATATGCTGTGTATTTTTTATTTGGGTGTTGCATAATTTTGTAATAATTGTTTTTGTATTCTTTAATAGTTACTTTTATTTTTCAAATAGTTTCTACTTCTAAATATTTTTTTATTGTTTTAATTCTGTTTTTTATTCTTTTCCATGTACGATACAATATCCTATGATTGTGGAAGGATTCTTGTTTTAGAAGAAAAGGGCATTTCTATTGTAAATGGAGAAACAACAAGAATAAACACATCCTCTAGGCCTATCCTTGTGTGCGGGAAATACGTGGCAACAGAGGACAAAAAAGTATTTTTGCTTCAGAATAGCGAGTTAGTTGAAGTAGGGGAGTTAGAACGAAAGCCTACATCTATGTGCATAGAGAGAAATAAGGAAAACGAGAAAGAGGTTCTTTATGTAGCAGATAGGTTGGGGGCTGTTTATAGAAGAGAAGAAAAGGGCTTTTCTTTGATTTTTGGTTCTATTTCGATGATAACCGATATTAATGTTTTGGGGAAATATCTTGTGACTTCAGATAAGGACAACAAAATAAGGATAACCCGGAGAGTTGCGCCATATTCCATAGAGGAGTTTGTTCTGATGCACGGGAAGCCTCTTCTTTCTACAGTCATACTGGATGAAAAATATATTATTTCTGGAGGATATGACGAATATCTTTCAGTGTATCGCACAGATGAAAAGGACAAATGGATATATGCAATAAGAGAAGAAAAAATGGAAAAGTATATGTGCAGCTCTTTGCCAGGAATAGAGAACACATCGGCTATTTCAAATATAGAAATATCGAGTGAGCCGTATATTTATAAGCTTCTTCTTTCAAAAGACTTTCTTTTGGTAATTAGAAAAACTCATTTTATTCTTTTGAAAATTAGTAGAGAAGAAAAGTCTATTTCTTTCTCGCCCATTTCCCTCTCTTCATTTTCGAATGTTTCTACGGTAGATGGTTTGTCTCTTCCAGAGGAAAACAAGTTTTTCCTAATAACAAAGGAAGGCGATCTTCTTCTAGTTTCGGAAAAGGGAGTGTCTAAGCAGCAGAGAATTTCGAATTATTGTCCGCCGCAGGAAGAGGATCTTTCCCTTGTGAGCAAACAGTACAAGTAAGCCAATAAACTCACTACACCATATGCTTATTTTTGTATTTTGTGCTATATTTGTATTTTATAAGTTTTTGTTAATCTAATAAAAACAAAAAATGATATATGTTATCCAAAAGTAACAATTTTTTACATGAAAGAAATAAGAACAAGAAGCTTTGCAACATCTGCTTTCTCTATAGCACTTTTTTGCTTTCTTTTCTATACAACATTGTGTACAGAAGATGCAGTGTCGAAGGTGAAGACTCCTACAAAAGAAGAAACCATGCAGTATAAAAGGCAATGTACTGACAACATCTCTAACTTAAAGTCTATTAGCAAAAACAAAAACAAACAAGAAATAGTTACTACACATGCGATAAAGGAACAGACCATTAATGAAAAGGATGTGTTTTATATATTTCTTCATAGCGAGTGCAACTATATTGAATGCTTAAATGAACAACAGCAACTCTATTGGGCTGGCTCGCCCACGTCTATCAGTATTTTATCCACAGAAATGCAGAAGAAAAAGATTATTTGGATATATTTTGTCCAAGAGCCGAATGTACATTATGAGCAATCCGAAAAAATGCAGAAAACATTGGAAACAATCAATCTATCCCAAAATACAGTTATAGAAGCCATTACTCAGTATGAAAAGGATTTATATATAGCCAATTTTCTTTTAGAGACTTTCTATGTTCATCGACTTACAAAGCTTTATATGGTGTGGTCATATATGCAGTCCTGGCAGAGTGATGCTGATCCCATTATTATACTGTATAATCCAATAGAGCCGGATAAACCATCTACGTTATGTTCTAAATATCAGAAAACACACATTTCATATGCTATGGATTTTTTTATAGAAAAACGTACTATGTTCAAGAAGGCGTTTGTTCTGATTGGGTTTTATGATAAATTGAAAATATACCCAAAGTCAAGTATATATATTCTAGAGCAGAGAATAAGTAGCTTTATTGAAGAAAAGCTCAATAGATTATACAATCTCATGAAATACAGGCTAAGGTGCTTCTTAAAGAAAAGCGCAAAGAATAGCCCGTATGTCTGGGTTAGAGTCAATATAATAGATAGTTTGTGTTGGAGTGATTTGAAAAAGCATTTTTTAACTAATGTGTTTCTGCCTGAATCTCAAAGTTTAGATAGCAATCCAATAGAGAAAATAGAAAGGATAGACAAAACTCCGATATACTTTATTTATGCCGGCTCTCAGGATACATATATAAAGAATGTTCCTTTTGATTTGTTTCTAATTAGCGCACATCCCATGATTGCGTATATGTATGCAAATATTCTTAACCATGATATTCCTTCCAATCAATATTTCATTAGGAACTATTCTCCAATATATGTTGATTTTTCATTCTGTGTTCTTAATTCATTGCACAGAGACTGCTTCCAGCACTTCTTCAGAAGAACAGAGTATCTTCTTATTCGAGATATAGATTGTAAGCATCTTTATTCTTTTCTAAAAGAAGAAAAAATGTCTAAAATCTTCTCTTATATTGCAGAGGCTCCTCAGAAAACACAAATACTATACCAAGCATCTACAGATCCATTAAAGGTTGATACAACAGACAGCAATCTAAAGAATTTCTGTCCTAAAATAACCGACTCAAACACAGTTTATTACATTACAAAGCACATGATCTTTATGAAAAGCACTCTTGAAATAAAAACAAGAACGGAATACCAGAAGTATATGGTATTCGATGTATTGATCTCAAAAAAAGAAATACAGCCGGATACTCTTATAATAGAAGAAAGAATAAGAACCATAGCGAAGAAAAAAATAAGAGAAAAAGGACTGATAAATGAATTAAAAAAATCTAAAAGCAACAGTACCGCGCCTATATACAATATATTCAATACTAGTAAAACAGCAGCAGACCATGTTATAGTAGTAGATCGGTATTATAGTAATACAAAGAGCTTAGTAAATACTGTTAAAAACAGTAATAAGTCCTCTTGTTCGACAAAGACCAATGTAGCTACTCCTTCTACTAGCCAGAAAAAGCAAAGAAAAAGAGTAATAGGTGCCTCTTCAAGTACCAAAGGAAATATAAAAAATCTAAAAAAACTAAAACTGTCTTCAAATGATGCACCATCTGCTATAAACAGCAAATGCTTTTCCTCAGGAGATAATATAGATGCCGAATGCTTTTCTTCAGGAGATAATATAAACGTAGAATGCCATTCCTCAGGAGATGAAGAAGACTTTGAGCACTGTCAACCCATAACTAGAGCTTCTACTAATTTTTCCTTTTTTAACATCCCTGACACTGACCCAATACAGCCAGCAGTGTCTTCACAAAAAGAAACCCTCTCTAATAACAACCAATGTCTAGAAGATGTTGTAGAATCTGAACTAGTTCCACACATGCCTAGATTTTCGCATGCCGCTTCATGCATGACTTCTCCAAAGCAGTTTACCACTCCTCCTTCTACCGGTTTGAGGTTTAGACATGATGGACAGCTAGCTGAGTAGTGTGGGCCAGCTAAAAAATAAATTATACAAGAAAATATAGATTCACCAAGACAAACACATAGAGTATGTAGTAGAGAGTGTTAACTAAGTATGTTTGTTTGTTTATACAATAATTCCATATTTTCGCAATCAAGTTTATTATTATTGTCATAGATGCAAAAATGCCATCATATTATTCTTTTTAGGTCTTAAACTAAATGATATATTTACACCAAGAAAACAAAGAACAGAAGCATCTTAAGAGATACTTTCTCTATACTACTCATCTTGCTTATTTCAGAACATTTGATGCTTATATGCTTTACTAAACAATTTGGCCACATAGGAATATAAACGAAAGAAAATTAAGTAATATTTAAAGTAATTAAATATTCCCTAACAATACTCTATCGTTAGCACTGGCGAGCAACAACCACCAGCAACAGCTATAAATAGAATGATACTTTATGTAATGCTAGTTTATTGATAAGATATAAATAAAATATATAAAAATTTTCACCATATGCATTTAACAATTTGTGGATTTGGGTTATTCATCTGCATAGCAGATATAATTGCCTCTTCGGATACAATGTTGTCTGAAAAGAAGAAAAGGAAAAGAAAGCCGAAGAACATAAAAGCGGAAACCCTATCTGATATACTTGATAAACAGTATAAACATGTACTTGTTATGCCCATTATGTACCATCAATCTGGAAAAATAATCCTTCCCAATACAAAACACACGGAGATATGCACTCCAGCGGAGAAAAAGATCTTTTTCGACCACATGCTCGATCTATACGACTATTTAATAGATTTCTTAATGTTCCAAAGATTAGCAATAGAAGTTGGTGCTTCTTTAGAATCTCTTCTTATAATGGAGAACTATCAGAAAAAATACATAACTAATATTAAAAATATTTTTATACAAGCTATGTTTAACTACATAGTACATAAAATAACCTACAAACAGTTTATTAACAACATTATGTATGAAATATTTGATAATACAAAAATACCCCAAACCTATATAGAAGATGGTATAACATTATTAACAAATATGCAAGAACTTATTAAGTTGATACATAGTAAGACAAACAATCAAAAAGTTTCTTTATCGCATATAGAAGAGATCGTATACACACAAGAAGTGAAAGTCAATAATCTTCTAAAGCTATATGAGTTTATGCATGATGTAAAAAAGGACGTAAAAGATAGTATAGAGTTCCAAAGAGAGTTTGCAGGATGTGTTGCTGCTCGATTTTTTACCGAAGAGCATACCCAGCCTATATTTGCAGGATGGCTTGCAAAACATAAGAATAATTTACATGGAACATGCTTTGCCACTTTCTTAAGTGACACAAAAAAGAATGCTCTTATTTCTGTAAAGGAGAAATATGGTCCTGAAGTGGCTGGAGAAGTAGTTATGTATATGGCGATGTATGACGATATAACATACAACTGGAAAGAAGAGGACATACTCAAGAAAGCAAAGAGTATATCTGTAAAGTTAAAAAAAGAGGAGAACTGGAGGAAAGACATAGCGGATAAGCTAATGTTAGAGGAAAATAAGGCAAAGAAAAGCAGCCATCAGCAGAGCAAACAAGACAGCTCAACAAAGGCCCAACAAGAAGATCACGAAGATCACCAAAAGAGCACAAGCGATGATAGTGCAGAAGAAAGTCTGCAAGAAAATCAAATAGAAGCGCAGCCCATCCATCTAAACCATCTGGTCTTTTCTTCCAACGGTGCAACAGGCCCATACACTTTTCATCCGCGAGTTGTTCGGTGGGACAACAATGATCTTAAAATTCTCCAACAAAGTCTCAACTACAGCTCTAACATAGCATACCACAACCAGCCTAAAAACGACTTGTTGTTTGCTAAGTATCTCCATGATATTTTCCCAGTTGTTCGGATTTGGGGCTCTAAGTATAGAGACGAATTCTTTTCTGAGAGTGAAAATGCTTTCAATGGGAAGACATACACAGCAGAGGCGGTCATGGTTATTAAAGAGCAGGAAAAGGGATCAAAGAAAAAAACAATCAGAGGGCAAGTAGAAATAGGATTTGACAGGGAGAAGAAGAATATGATCTACCATCTTTATTTTAAGCCGACCTCCGAGAAGACGTATTATTCAATAGCAAGCGATGATAGCCAAGAGAGTGGCTACAAGGAGATAGAAATAGAGTCTGCGAATGATTTCATATACTGCGGGTCTCTTATTTGTGCAGCAGAGTTCATAAGGAAGAAAGAGGAGGGTGACATTGCTATTATTCTGCGGAACTTGAAAATTCCTGGCCATTCTGTTGTAGAAAGAACACTCTTTCTCAAAAGAAAGAAGCACATACATAGCAAAAGGGAAAGCAAAAACCAATGTAAGTGCAAACAAGAACAGTAGTAAGAAAACTAGTGGAGACTAATTTGTTTAGAGACTCTGAGAGAACAATAAAGAGAAAGAGAGTTTAAAGAAAATATTTATTTATTTTCTGCCCCATAGAAACTACTGTTTATGGGTAATCATTTGTCTTAACCATTTCAAAGTCATTTTCTGTTAGATCTTTTGATATTGGTTTAGTTGGGCGTAGATAGTAAAAGCTGCTAGAATTACGAATATCATTTATATTGCAATTAGAGCATGAGTTATAACTCTTTTTCCCTTTCCCAAATATGCATTTATAGCATATACAATGTTTACATTTAGATATAATCACTATTGATTTAGAGCCATTTGATGCACTATTACACACTTTGCATCCTCTATAATATAATATATTATACTCCCAGAGAGATCTATCATATTCACCTTTCTTTTCCTTAGTAAAATTTAGAATGAATTCAATCGCACTATGGTCTACAAGAACATTTCCTTCTCGGAGCTTCTGATCCACCAAGTAATTTAGCCGGTTCTTTCCTATCCTATAGTCTAAAGTTTCTAAGGCTTCTTTTCCTGAAGCTTCCACTTTGTCATGCAAGCATGGTTCTTTCTTCTGTTTTATGCACAGGACTGTTTCTTCTTCTTCATCATCATTGATTATATATCCTCTCAGGAACACCCCTTGTAAACCATGCTTATTTGTTGGATCTATAAGCGCATTCAATGTCTTTATATTCTTATATTCTTTTTCTTTCATTCTTAGATTTAGAATTGTCAATGTCGCTAACTTCTTAAAGACTTTGTTAATCAATTTGATTAATCTAGATACCTGTTCGATTGTGGTAAAAGAATCATCATTAGAACAATAGTTGTATATAAAGATGTCTAAGTATAGAAGAGAATCTATTTCAATTTCTCCTCCTCTTTCCTTCATAACTTTAGACAGTCCATCACATGCTTCCTGCATTGAACTACTAACTAGGCAGTAAAAGACTTTCTTATTATTATTACTAATGTCTGTAGAAGCATTTTTTAAGATATTTTTTTTAAGCTCAAAAAGATTTGTAGAAAAAAGAGTGCTAGTTTTTAAAGATATACAGTCAGCAATATCAGAAAGCGATACACGATATTCTGGTTTACCTTTTGATATCATAAACTTATTTTTTAGGCTTGGATCTATCTGATCAGGTTTTTTACACACTTTCTCTATTATTTTTGGCGCATTCTTCAGAATAACTTTAGAAAACTCATGCTCTTTTTCTATTTTTTCACAGAGGTCCCAAAAGTCTTTCTCTTCAATCTTATGACAGTCTATCAAGATGGTAGCTTCTGGGGCATAGCTATAATTATCAAGAATGTGTTTAATGAAACTTATTTCTGAATCATAGAAGTAGAGATTTGACAAGATAAACTTAATTTTAGGAAGTTCTATACTTGATGGCCTGGGCTCTTCTTTCTTCTCATCTGAATTAGTAAGATTTTTCATACTGCGGAAAGAAAGATTATCTATTTTGATTTCTTGACCTAGCCATCTAAATGCATTCACCATAACATCATACCAATTATTTGGTTCCTTGCAGCCATGTATATGAATATCAATATAATGAGCATGGGAGTATAACATATCATATTTTTTCTGAAACTCATTAATTACTTCTTGAATTTTATCAGATTCTTCTAGATCTATTTTAAGAAAAGATATTTTTATACGACCTTCAGACTTAGAGGGGCATACAAAATGATTTTTCATTATTATTCCAGGGGGTTTTATAAGCTTTTGTATGAATATGACTGAATACTGGCTTTTGTTTTTGGACTGATCTCTATCAACAAAAACATCATAACCACAAAACTTCAAACAGTTTATCCCTATATTTTTAAGCATGGTTAAGTAGTAGGGCTGATTGCTTACTTCTCTGAGCTCGCAGACATGTCTATCACATTCAGTTAAAAACGTCATATTAACTGTTTCAATCCACGGAACAGAGCAATCGCTTGCCAGCTCTTGGAAAGTGTATGGTGCATATTCTATGAATGTATTTTGGGCCAGGAAAATCTTTTTTATGGGTTTATGTTCATTTTCTTTAGCTGATAATTCCACTTCTGATGATAATTCTAATGATAGGGCTTTAAACGTTGCTCTATCAATGTAAAGATTTTTTAATTCTACTGCAATAGAAGAATTCATAAAAATGTTTTCAACACTTTTCAACTTTGGTAGATCATACAGTTTTACAGATAAAGATCTGGTAATATCATTTCCTGGGAAAATTATGCTTTCTAAAAGGTATCCCCATTCTATATAGATAATAGTGTCGGCATTTTTAGCATTAAACTGATTTAGTCTAAGATGTTTCATCCGATCAGTTTTTATAACTAGTGTTTTAATTGTGTATATTTTAACATACTCAAGAATATCTCCAATAATCCATTCAGAGACCTGATGAATAACAATTTGCGAAATTTCTATAGATTTTTCCTGCTTTTTTGTTAAAGATACATCTATTTCGGTCTTTTCCATGTTATCATTTAAGACTGATATATTTTGATGTTTTTTCCACCAATACTCTCCACCTATACATAGCTCAGTAACAGCTACCACTCGCTCAATAAGCATAGAAAATATTGTATCAGATACTTTTTCTGTGTCAATATACATAATGTTGACTTTAATAGTATCTATTCTCTTTAGTATAGTTTCTAGATCCTTATTAATTTGATTTAATTTTTCTTCATTACCTAGTATTATTCTAATCTCAAACTCTTTTAGATCTATAGAGTATTTGCCAATGTCTTCTATATATTCTATTATAGTATAAAGATTTTTCCGTGAAATACAGTAGGGATACATAGAGTGTTCTATATTAAAGTTATCCATTAAAACATCTACTATTTTATCATAGACTATCTTACTGCTCTTACTACTTTCACTCCTTCCATTGCTTATATATCCCTCCTCCTCTAAGCAGGATTCCGTACTAAGTCCTATGCTAAGTAGTGTTATAAACACCACAAACACCTTCCATGTGCATGGTATTGTATAATTTCTTCTTCTTTCTCTTCTCAAGAATATCTTCATGCTGTAAATTTTTATTTTCTCTCTCTATTTATACATATCTAATAGACATCGCCTGATATATGTCATATTTTTAAATCAGGTTGTCACGCCTTTGAATTTTATTTTATTCCGACAGGAGTATACATAATACACTCTTTTCTATCTAGAAAATACTTCCGCTAGCCATTTTCTAGAGATTTCTATTATCTAGCTAAGCTGTAAAGCTCTTTCTTCTGTCTAAGTATCACGCAAAAAGACACTTCTTTCTTCTATGTATCTTAATTTTTTACATATTCTTTCTCAACTACATATGACTGTCTATGTCATGTATATTCCTTTCTTCTAGTATTTTAAGCCTTTGTTGATGTATGCTATAGCTTCTGCACTTTGCCTGTCAGATGTCTCTCTACTATTAACAAAAATATTATGAGTTATTCTTCTAAAATAAAATCATAAGATTTCCCTTTCTATATATAAAGATCAATGATATACTTATCTGGAGAATATACTTTTTATATGAGAGGAATAAGACACAGAAAGATGTTGATAACTACTCTCTTAATATTATCGCTATTTATGTTGTTCCATACAACATTGGACACAGAAAGAAAATCTCTAACTCAAATAGATGATGCGAAGAGAGTCAAAAAGAAGAAAGATGATGACACTAACACTCCAGATGTAAACAATACCCCTACAGTACATGACAATACTATACATCTCCAACCTAACCCAATAGATACCACCTACACATACGATGAAAATATTATGATCAATGAAAAGGATGTATTATACATGGCTGTCTACATGGATGTATTCTATATTGAGTTTTTGGGGGAAAAAGAAAAAATTTATTCTCTTGAGTCTAAAGCTGACTTACAAGAATTTCATGCCCAGATAGAACAGAAAAGGCTCATCTGGATACATGTTATTCAGAATATTAAAGTTTATAATAAGAGTTTAGGAACTAGTGCTGATATCCAAAGGTTAATTAATTACATTGTGAGGAAAAAATGCAAGCACATAGTTATAGACCCCATAGTCAACACTAAGTATAATCTATATATCGATCCTGTGTACAAGCCGGGTTGGCATCTAAAACGCCTTAGAAAGCTTGATCTTGTCTGGTGGCATGTGTTAACTGAACATGCATATGGCTATAGTCTTATATTATATACTCCAGCATCAATGTATAGACAAGCTATACTATTTGTTGAGAAAAGACCTACACTTGTTTCTGTTACATTTGATGTTTTTCTGGGAGAAAGTGTTAACTTTAGGAAATCATTCATGGTGCTAGGGTTAAAAGATGGGAATGAAAAAGAAAGAATTTCCTCTAATATCGGATTCATTGAGGTATTCAGTATGCTATCTCATAGAGTAAATCAGTTCTTACTAGACAAAATAAAAAATGGAAAATATCCATTTCTGAAAATGGATAAAATACTTAGACAAGAATACAACGAATCCATAGAAAATGGCCAGGTACATAAAAAACAACCTATACTCCAAAGTATATATATAAACAGTACTGCACCTAAAATTGATCCAGGAATAAAGTCAATACATTTTATTAATGCTGGCTTTCAGAAGACAAATATGAAAGATATTCATTTTGAGGCACTGTTAGCCATATCCCATCCTCAAGTAGCTAAAATATATTTTAATATTCTTAACCAAAAGATTGGTTATAACAAATATTGGATTACTAGATACTCTCCACTCTATGTAGACTTTTCGTATTGTGTTCTTAATGCCTTATACGAGGAATGTTTTAATGAGTTCTTTCATCAAACAGAGTATCTTCTTATTAGGGATATAGATTGCAAGCGTCTTGATTTGCTACTAGCTTATAAGCTTTATGCGAAATTCCCCTATATTAATGAGGTTCCTGTGGATGGAGATGGACTATTAGAAGTTTCTTCAAAACCATTAAGAGTGCATATAAAAAATGAAAAACTAAAGGAGTTCTTTCCCAAAATGGCCATGAAAAACATGGTCTATTGTTACACTGAGCATATGCTCTTTATGAGGAGCACTCTTCGGGTAGAAGCACACTCTGAACACCCCAAACATAAAATATTCGATGTATTGATTTTTAAGAACCCCCTAAAAAAGTACATTACAATAAAAACAGAAAAAAAGACTAAATCTGAAAACAAAACAGAAGAAAAGACAGAAGAAAAAGAAATACAAGGAGTGGAAGACCTTCCCAATATAACAAAAGTTATAAACAAGCTTAACAGATCAAAAAATAATTTATCTCAAAGTATTGTAGTTTTAAACTATTCTCTCATTACAGAGGAAAAATTGAAAGAAATAATTGATGTAAATGAAAAAAAATTCGCTTTACAAAAAATCTCTGTATATAATTTGTGCATCAGAAAAGTAAAAGTATCTTCCTCTTCTACTACTAAAAAAAAAGGACTAAAAAGAATGAACAACTCCTCTTCTAATAATCAAACAAAGAAATCAGCTAGGAAACTAAATACTTCTCTAGATAGTGGAGTAGACAATGAGCAAGCAATTTCAGAGGATATTGCATATTCTTGTAACATGTCCTTAGAATGTGTCTCTAATTTCTCTACTATTCAGAATATAGATGACAGCTCTTTACATTCTTATCTCAATGCTGCTAATCAACCAGAAGACAATACATATGAGCAACAGGAATATACACAGTATTTCAATATGCAATTTATAGACAAGCAATGCGAAAAGGAACAGGAAACGCACATACAAACCCAATGCAACCCATCACACGATTCTTCACAAAATGAAAGTACACAAGTTGCATCTATCAATTATGCTTATACAGATTCTCAGCATACTAATAATAGCATTGGACTAGCCGATTCTTTTGATCTTTCAGTCGGAGAACATATAGAAATAGATACTATGTCAGATGCTTATGAATATAACATATTGAACTCAATATGGAATACTAATATTTAACTTATTGCAATAAATATAGGTCTTTTTCTAGTTCTGTACCCCAATAAATATTTTCAGTTTGTAAAAACTTATTGTTCTTTCTATTACTATACTGTATTCGTATAGAATATCTTTAAGCTTTTATAAATATTTTTCTATTGCCTCCTTAAATACCACAAAGAAGAATACTAAACAACTATGCGCATTATTTATTTCTTGTAGACTTATCAATAGCCATGAAAATACCCACAATCACGGCTACCCCTAGCCCAACACCTCCGAGTATTAGAAGGGTACTGTTTAATTTCCCTTCTGATTTAGAAAACTCTTTTCCGTGGGTTTTGTCAAGATTCTTTGCTTTTTCTATGCGGTTAAGAAGATACTCTTCTTTTAGGTCTTCCCCACTAAAGGCTTCCGCTCTTTTCCGAATGACTTTCTGAAGAGAAAGAAAAAGAAGAAAACTCATGCGAATAGGCGACCCAAGAAGAAATTCATAAACAAACGAAACGTCCTTTAAGTTGAGAATCCTTGTAAACCACACAAGAATAGACCCTGCTTCTATTGGCGCATCTAAAAAATCGCTCTTTTCCATCTCTTTTACCTTTGGAGCATATCCCGGGATGTTTTTCATAACCCTTTCGTACTCCACATACATTTTCATTCCATTAGATGTCAAAGGATATATAAAGCTCTCTAAAAACACAAGAGAGCTTTCTATTATATCCTCTTTCTTTTTCCCCAATTGCACACCAGAATACACAATAGGCGCACACAAGTCGCCCATCGATTGGTGATATACTTCATTCCCTTCAAGTATTCTAAGAATCTCTTTAAGCGTCTCTTTCACTTCCTTCTGCTCCATAAGAGACTTTCCCTTCTCTATGTACAGATGGATCCTTGGAAGATCCACATTTTCTGCCGCATGCGTGGCTTTCTTGCTCTCTTCCGCTGTCCTGTTAAATATTCTTTTATACTCAGATACTTCTCCCCGCTCTGCTTTCTCTTTAAATCCTTCTACTGCTCCAAATAATCTTGCGCATGCCTCCATAACTCTCATATTTCCAATGAAAATTCCTTTTTATTTATCATAGACCCACCAATTACTCGCTTGTTTTGCATCAGAACAATGCCATGTAGTGCGCCAGCTAATAGTTTATTCACCTAGTAATTCACCGGATTAATGCTATCTTTCGTATTATTAGAAAAGTATTCAGGAAAGTATTGCGTTATAGCATGCTCAAGAGTCTTCTTTGTTTCAGCAATAGAAACATTATTTAGAACGATATCGAATTCTCCTGATGCCCCATACTTGTTTTCCTCTTCGGCCTTAAGAAGTCGTTTTTTAAGCTCCTCCTCAGATATTGGAGCTCTTCTTAATATTCTGTTTTTTAATTCTTCTATATCTGTATGTATATATAAATATACTGCATTTATATTCTTTCTTTTTACGCTCTCCACTCCTTTCTTCTCTATTTCTAAAATAAGAATGTGCTCCGGGTTCATTTGCAGCGCCTCTATTCCTGTCCCATACATATTATCCGCATACTCAGCACACTCTAAAAATTCTTCATTTCTTTCTTTTTTCTGGAACTCATCTTTGGATATAAAGTAGTACTCTTTTCCGTGGGTCTCTGTGGTTCTTGGAGTCCTTGTGGTATATGACACAGAAAGAATGAATAAATCTGAATATCTCTCCAGAAGATGCCGCACGAGGGTAGACTTGCCAGAACCACTGGCGCCTGCGACTACTAAAACCGTTTTCCTCATAGAATAGTTCTGAATTTTTATGTAAAAAATCTTCCATTTATTGTTTCTGCGCATAGACCAGGTTATTATGCGATATGAAGAAATAAGGAATAACTTACAGAATTAGATTAGTTGTATAGATCAGCTTCATCGAGTCCCTCGTTAAAGGAATTTAATCCTCCTTTGTATCTGTGCTGGAATCCTTCATACTTTCTTTCTTCTTCTTCACTAACACTTCTTCTTGCGGTTTCGAGAGCCTTTACGAAATGAGCAGGGAGCACATAAGACTTCTCCTCTGGAGCTTCCTCTACTTCTTGGGCATTTGCTTGGAGCTCTTCTTCTGCTTGCGGTTTCTTTGTTTTTCTTTTTCTTATCTCTTTTTCGATTCTTTCTTTAACTGCGTACTTACATGCTGTCTGGCAGATTTCCGTGAGATCTGCTCCTGAGAATCCTATTGTTTTGTTGGAGATCTCCACGAGGTCTACGTCTGAGTGCAGAGGGGATTTTTTAAGGTTTGCCTTCAGGATGCTCAATCTGCTCTGTTCATCGGGAAGAGGAATGTAGATGAGCTGATCGAGTCTTCCTGGACGGAGAAGAGCTGGTTCCAGTACGTCTGGCCGGTTAGTTGCTCCTATTACAAAGACATTCTTTTTTGAGTTCATTCCATCCATTTCTATGAGCATTTGGTTGAGTATCTGAGTGACTCCTCCTCCTGTTCTGTCTCCTGCTCCTCCTCTTGCCTTTGCTATTGAGTCGATTTCATCGAAGAAAAGGACGCACGGAGCGGCTGCTCTTGCCTTATCGAATATTTCTCTGAGATTTGCTTCACTTTCTCCTACCCACATAGTAAGGAGCTCTGGGCCTTTAATTGAGATGAAGTTTGCGTTGCACTGGCTGGCAATGGCTTTGGCCAGGAGGGTCTTTCCGCAACCCGGTGGCCCATAGAAAAGGACTCCTCTTGATGGATTCATTCCGAACTCTCTGTAGAGATCTGGGTACTCCACTGGGTACTGGACCATTTCCTGTAGCTCCATTTTTACCTTTTCCAATCCTCCTATGTCGCTCCACTGGACATTTGGGGCCTCTAGAACGGTTTCTCTTAGGGAACTTGGGTCTGTGTGTCTCATGGCATATTCGAAGTTCTTTTGGGTGACCGCCAGGGAGTTTAGGACATTTATATCGAGGACATTGCTATCTAAATCAAAAAGATGCATCTTTTCTCTGATCTGCTGGAGAGCTGCCTCTGAGCAGAGGGAAGCCAAATCGCTTCCTGTGTACCCGTGGGTGTCTTTTGCGATTTTCTCTATATCTGCGTCTTCTGCTAAAAGAACATTTTTTGTGTGGATTCTAAGGATTTCTAGTCTTCCAGTGAAATCTGGGATGCCTATTTCTATTTCTCTGTCAAACCTTCCAAATCTTCTTAGTGCTGTATCTATGCTGTTTGGCCTATTGGTTGCTCCTATTACTATAACTGTAGATCTGCTATTTAAACCATCCATGAGGGTAAGTAACTGACTGACTACCCGCTTTTCTACTTCTCCCTGACTCTTTTCTCTTTTTGGGGCGATTGCATCTATTTCATCGATAAAGATAATACTTGGGCTGTTCTTCTCTGCTTCCTGGAAGGCTTTTCTTAAGTTATTCTCGCTTTCTCCGGAGAGCTTAGACATGATTTCCGGTCCATTTATCAAGAAGAAAAAGGCTCCTGACTCGTTTGCTACTGCTCTGGCAATCATTGTTTTTCCTGTTCCCGGGGGGCCGTGCATAAGAATACCTCTGGGAGGCTTAGCTCCAAGTTTCTGGAACAGAATGGGATGCCTTAGAGGAAGATCCACTAATTCTCTTATTTTGGCCATTTGCTTTCTGCATCCTCCAATGTCATCATATCCTATTTTGTTCTTCTCTGCCAAGAGCTCTTCTTCGCTTATATCGCCCTCGCAGAATATTTTTGTGTCTGCTCCCACCAATCCGTATGAGAACTCTCCTGCTTTAACCTGCATAACTTTGAATCTAAATACTTTGTTCTTCCTAATAACTATTGTGTCGTTTACGTGGATGGGGCGCACTGTTTCTTCAAAGTAATCCTTAAGGAGGTCCTGGTACACGTCTAGTGTTAGTCCTTCTAAGTCTTCTTTTACGGGAAGAATGGTTGTTCTCTCTACAATAATTGTGTCGTCTGTTAGTCTATATAGCTTTACGAAGTCTCCTACTCGTACGCACAGATTGTCGCATCCTGTGCGCACTAGAACTATCTTGTCATCTGGGATGTCCACTCGTTTTACCACAAAAAGAGACTCTTTTCTCTTTTTTCCTTTGATAAGAATGGCATCTCCCTGGAAGATGTTTAACTCATCCATTTTCTTCTTAGAAAGACCCACAACGGTGTTATCTATATCTATTTCCTGGCCCTCTGTTGCTTCAGAAGGATAAATAATTTGGTAACTGTTTCCTCTTCTTTCCTCAAGTATTGCTGTTGCTGTCTTCTCTTCCATTTGTTTGTGCCTACAAAAAAATTACAATTAATATACTTTTTTATTTAGGAAATATTAATTTTGCGCAATTATTAATATATCCAGAGAAGAAATTGAAAAGCATAACACGCAGGAAAGCTGCTGGATTATTTTAGAAGAAAGAGTATATGATGCTACGGAGTACTTAAATAGGCATCCCGGAGGACCTTCTATTATTTTAAAGTATGGAGGAACAGACTGCACGAAAATATTCAATCATATACATCCGTGGGTTAATTATAAGTCTCTGTTAAAGTACTTAGGAAGAATTAGAAAATAAATATTTATTTAATGGATGTTCTCTCTATGTACAGAGGAGTCATGGGCGGCATGGTTATGGGGTATATTGGAGGGCTAGTTCTGTCTGTCACTATGAGAAAATGGATAAACGAAGTGTTTGCTTCGTTTATAACAGGAATTGCTATGGCTTCTCTTTTGCTAATAGCATCTCCTCTTGTGTACAGAGAAGGAAGATGCACCAAAATACTTCCCTACTATTTATTCCATCATTTGCGCGTCCATTTACTTGGTCTCGCCATACTTATTGGAATGCCCAGTGGTGTAGCGCGGGAGAGATGGTTTCTTCTTCTTTTGGGATGGATAACTTTAAAGGCAGTTCTTCAAACAATATACAACTACACAAGAAAAAGCATGTTTAAGAGCTTAAACACGGGGCATAACTTAGAAGTGCTTCAATTGGAAAAGTATCTTTTAAATGGGGTAGGAGAGCTGCCCAGTTACAAGTTGGACACAGAGATAAGTTTAGAGAGCTTTTACAGAAGAGGATCTCCTAAGGCTCTTCCTCTTCTGCAGATATTCAAGGCGTGGTGCAGAAAAGAGAAAACAGAGGGAAACGTATACGAGGAGTATGGGTATGATTTAGGAGAAAGTCTTAGGGTGCCAAACAGACCAAGACTCACTCCGGTAATGGAGAATGTAGAGGGAGCCATCTCTGTTGCTTCTCTTTTAGAGAGTTTTGAGCCTTTTCATGCCAACGCTCTTTTTAGCTTGATATCCTATGGGGAAAGAGCCAGAATAAGATACTCTACGTTCACGGAGACATTCCGGCAGATCAGCATAGAAAGAAACAATCTGTTCTATGCGATAAAAGACCACAGAAGGCTACTTAACCAGTTTCATAGGTTTCTGACCCTAATAGAAGGCATTCTTCTCTTTATGACCTTTACAATTACCATGGGAATGAAGAATCTTTTCTTGCATTCATTTTTGTCCTTTGCCTTAGTGCATGCTGTAATACCGGGAAGTGTAAGTTTTATAGAAAGCTTCATTTTCCTATTGGTATCTCATCCGTACGATAACGGAGACAGAGTGCTTATACAGGGATCAAATATGCTAGTTAAGCGAGTAGGTCTATTTGCCACTGTATTTTGCACTTGGTCAGGAGAATATGTTATTATACAGAATAATGTAGTAAGCAAGTTGCCAATTGTAAATATTAGAAGATCTATATCACAGTACTGGCTATTAGAGATTCCCATTTCCTTTGAGTGCTCGAATGCATCTATTCTAAAGCTTAAGAAGAGGCTGCAGTGGTACGTGCAGGAAGAAAAGATGCTTACTGGGCTAATATTTGCTCCAGATACGCTCGATCAAGGAAATGCCGTTAAAATTAGATTGCTGATAAGGAAGAACTCAAACTTCCAAAATGGATTCTTTACTCTTACCAACTACACGAAGTGTCTCGCATGCATCATAAGAATCCTCAATGAAGAAAACCTGTACTATAAACCGCCTATTGCAAGGCACAGAGTCTCAGATAAGTACATAGATGAAATAGCTAGAGAAACAGGAATGTTTCCTACAGCGTATCCTAAATCTAAAGTAAGCTCCTAGTAACTCACTCCGCAACTCATTTAGTAACTCACTTAGTAACTCAACATTACACTATGGATTTACCATGTTATCACAACCAGAACATATGAACAACAATATAGAAATAGTATGCTATAGCACAAAAAGATTGAACATATAATAAATAGAAGAATAACTATATATTACATGTTTATCTCTTATTTATGTGCTACTAAGCATAATTAAGATAATTACACTATATATAGTATGCGGAAAAAACTTTTTGACTTATAGTTGCATATGGAAGAAGAAAGAAGAGAAAAAACAGAGGAAGTATACTGCGTGGATTATTCGAAAGAACTGAACATGTTGATTTCTGGAGGAGGAGATGATGCCGTTTCCTTCTACACATATGAGAAAGGAGAGTATCTGTTGGATGAGGTAATAGAAGGCCTGGAGGACTCTGTGATTTACACTGCTTTCATTTCAAGAGAGGCAGCTGTAGCGGTATCCATGGATGGATCTATTATTTTAATTAGTTTATCTGAGGAGAACGGAAGAGTAAGAAAAGAAGTAGAGGTGCTTGAATACCAAGCAGATATATCATATGTTGCAAAAAGCAGAAATAATCAGTTTCTGTACTTGGGATTGGAAGATGGAGTAGAAAGAGTATCTTTATCCAACCCAAAAGAAAGAGAAGAAAACTACCTATACAAAGGGCATCGGTCACCAATTTCTCACATAGAGGAGTCAGAGAAGCATCTTTTTACGGCTTCCCAAGAGGAAATCATTATTTACAACATAGAAACAAAAGAAATAGTAGCAACCCATAAAGAACAAGAAATTAATGTGATAAAACTGCATCCAAATGGAAAGCTTCTTTCTGTAGGCACAGAAGAAGGAAAGCTAATTCTTTTCTCTTTTTCTGCCACAAATAATTCTCTAACGGAAATATTCAAAATACAAAAGGATCTTCCCATAGAGTGCATGGAGTACTCTGATGGCCTCCTCTTATTTGGAGGATTTTTAAAGAAGTTTTATTCCTTAGACACGCAAAGAAAGCTGGAAAGAAGCATGGATCTTCCCAATCCGGACTCCTGCATTGTAGGAATATTCTTTCTTTCTTCTTCTTTCTCTCTTATTACAACGAACTTGGGAGAGATCCTTTTAGTGGACATAAAAGCCATGAAGATTATAAAAACATATGAGGCCGCAAATATTATTCTAACAGGAAAACAGTTTACTACGCACATCGCACTAGGCACAGCGGAAGGCCTTCAAATAATCAACCTTTCCAAGTAAAAATATTTTTCAATGAACCATCCCATTAGAGAGATCGAAAAGCAGCATATGCATGGAGACATCCCTGCGCAGATAACAAAAGAGACGGCAGAGAATTTCTGCATAGAAAAAAGAAGCTTAAAAATCAATTCAAAGACTCTTAACGAAGAAATAACAGTATATCTATTCGAAGGAAACTTTCTATACATTCCGAATCCCCTAAAGAAGCATGTGAAAATAAAAATAGTAGAGGACATACTAACTACCTCTTTGTATCATCCATATAGAAACAGCATAGACAGAGCTCTGCATGTAGAAGAAATCAATTTATATGATTCTTTTCTAAAAAAACAAGAAATAGTATCTGTTAGAAAGGTAAGCAACCCAATAGCAAATGTCAGAATAAGACAGGATCCATACCAGCCAAAAATGGAAAGTGATGTTGTAGAAATAGATCCACTTTCTCTAATAAAAAAGATAAGATGGAGCAGCTTAGGAATATACTACGACTGGGAGGTCAAAGCATATGACAGGTCTATTTTCCATTCTTTTCCAGAGCTCCTTGAGCAGGCATCAAAGGAAATAGCAGAGGTAATATGCAAAGAAAAAGATTTTTATCCAGAAACAGCAGTAATCAATTATTACCAAAAAAAAGATAGAATTATGAGCCACATAGATAGATATGAAGAAGATATGAGCAAACCGCTCATTTCCTTTAGTTTCGGAGCATCTTGTATTTTCGTATTGGGAAGAAGAGAAAAAGAAGATACCAGAGTAAACACTTTCCTTCTAGAAGATGGAGACATAGCCATTCTCTTTAAAGAATCCAGAGAGTTTCTGCACGGCGTGCCAAAGATCCTTGACTCAAACGCAGGAGAGGCTCTCTATAAGCCATTCAGCTATTTCCCGCTTATCTCGCACTCCCGAATCAATGTCAGCGTGCGGCAGGCCTTTAAGCACCCCGCCTCCAACTCCCATTAGGCACTGCCTCATATCAGCACAATGGGAGCCAGAAAGCAAATGGCGCCGAGTTTTTGTAAAAAAACTTTTGGATGGACATTCAACTGGCAGCAGGAAGCGAACTACGCATAGAAGTGCCAAGAAGCTCGAAGGTTAAGCTGGTGGTATCCGAAAAAACAGCAGAGGGCCACGGACAGGAGCTATTGATGGGCAAGTGGTATACAGTAAAATCAGACGAGTTCTTTATATTTACATATACAGGATGCAAAATTAAATTAGTAGGAGATGAAGCTTTCCATTATATTTCAGAAGAGTCTAATATTCCCTATGTGTTCAACATGTTCTATGCTCTTTGGAGCCTACAAAGAAAAAAGATATTGATTGTTGGAGCAGGAAGAGAAGTTCTTGCCAATATATTCACTAACTATTACATAAGAAAGTCAGAAAAAGTTCTATATATTGACTTAGATATACACTTGGGAAACATTATGTTTCCAGGAGTTCTCTGCTCCACAGTGATCCAAGAGGTCTTCAGTCCATTAGAGACTCTATTTTCCTCAGAGAAACTCGCGTATTTCTATGGAGCATCTTCTTCGTCAAAGAACACAGACCACTATATGGAGCTACTGGAGGAGATATTGGAGGCAGCAAAAAAAGAAGGATTCCCGGGACCAACCATTATAGTGGGAGGAGAAGAAACATCGAAAGAAGAAATACAGAAAATTACATCAATTTTCCCAGTAGACCAAATAATTGTAGTGGGAAATGAAAGAATGCTCCACCAAATACAACAGGAGAATACCGTGTATCTTCCGAGTTTCCCAGGGCTCCCCCAAAAGGACCAGGAAAGAAGAAGAGAAGCAGAAGCGCAAAAAATCCGCATGTATTTCTACGGACCAAATGATGAGTTTAGTCCGTGCACCATAACCATAAAAATTACTGCGGAAAGGGATGAAAGGGATGAAAGAGATGAAGAAGATATGTTTTATAAAATTGTACAAATTGGAGATGAATTTATTGCTCCAATATCTGCTCTTCCTCTTGGGTCCTCCAGAAGAAAAAACTCAACTGTTCCCGTGGATGCGCTTCCCTCTCCGGGAGGCATTTTAGCCATTTCCACGGCAAAAACTCTAGAAGAGGTGCCAAGAGCGCCAGTTTTAGGATTTCTTCTTGTTCTGAATATTATTTCGGAAACAGAAATACGCCTTTTGTCTCCTCAGCCCAAATGCCCAAGGTATCCATTCCTAATACAGGGAGACATAAGGTACCTCGAGTAACCACTAATTAACGTATTTATTAAACTAGTTGTTACTACTTAAGTATTCTGATTAAAATAAAAATAAGGTAGAAATATAATATTTATTTTGCAAAAAAACTATGAAGTATGTTCTGGAGCTATTGGAAGAGTATAAAGGAATTGGAAAAGAAAAAAAGAAACTGCAAGAAGTAGAAAGAAAAATAGAAGAAGTAAAGAAAGAAATATCTGAGTTAGTGGAGCAAGAAAGAAAAGTAAGCGAGAATCCAAGCAGAGTAGATGTATATGAGAGAAGATTAGAAAAAATACAAGAGGAAAAGAAGAAGCAAGAGTTATTAGAGAGTCCTATGAAAAAGCCAGAGGATTTAGAGGAGTTAGAAAAGCTTCTTAATAAAAAGCAAGTTCTCAGCAAGGCATTTGAGTACTTTTCAAGGATATATAAAGAGAAAGAGATAAAAATACAAGAAGATGATGTAAAAATTAAAGTAAGTGGCATTCTTTTAAGTCTACAGTACAACGAATTTATAAAGAAAATAGAAGAAAAGTTTCCAGAAGAAAAGCATCTTCTTTTAAATCCAGTAAAAGAGTATATTCTATCAGAAGCGCTGGAAGGAAACATTTACTCGTTTATTAAATCGGAGTACTTTGTTCTATATAGATATTCGAAAAATAAGCCAAAAGAGGTAAATGCGCAAAGAATAAGAGAGCATGTGGAAAAAGCATGGATAGGAGAAGAGGAAAACAACAATGCAATCCAAAAAGACAATGGCGAAGAAACAAACAAGAAGGATATAAAGGACGAAACAAACAGTGAACGGTATGCAGACACTCCTCTTTATAATACACTGTCGCAGCTGGTAATATATGAAGATCTGCTTCTATCCGCCAAAACCACAATTAAATCCCTTCTTCCTCGAGTTTCCCCGAAGCGCGTAGAAGAATGGAATGCTTCTATTTTCTATGGAAGCATATATCATATAGAAAATGTAGATAAATGGTTCTGCGATAACTTAGTAAGCTCCTTAGAAGAAGGAAATCTTTCTACCCAGCTATCTGCAGAAGAACAAAGAGAATTTGAAAAATTAGAAAAATCTTCCTCCTCATTAGGAAAAGCAATTAAAGCGTCCAAAGAAAATCAGGAAATAAAAACTATTTCAAAAGAAATGCTCTGCCAGATAGAAAAAATCAAAGCAATAGAAAAAACAAAAAGATCAAAAGAAAAAATAGTAAAAGACGCCATAGAGGAGAAAATGAAGAATTTCTTTGTAAAAAGAGAAAACACCCGCGTAAACGAAGCTCTTCCCATTCTCTGCAGAAGACTCTGCGACCTAAGACTGATTTTAGGAATTATTTCCTGCTCACAAGAAGAGTCTCTCCTCCTCTGGCACATGGACAGCGAGTTTTTCTCTGAAAAAATGGAAGGCACCTTCATCCAAATTATAAGAAGCTTCAAAGGAAAAGAGCTTAATTACTTCAACGAAGACTCTGTTGTTTCGCTAAAAAGCATTCTGTCAAATTTTTTCCTAACCATTAGAAAATACTTTTCCAGTAACTTAATTAAGCATTTAGAAGTAGAAGTACTCAATCCAATATACTTCGATCTCTACCGAATATTTACATCAGAAGAATGCCTAAGTAACAAATCCTTCCACTGGGAAGAAATAATTATGGCCCTTGAAAAGTTTGCAGAGCCCCACAATGAGTCTATCACATACTATAAAGAAATACAAGAAATAGAAATTCTCCTGGGATACGCAGATAATCCATCTAGCTTTTTAAGAGAATGCGAGCATGTTTCCTATCTCTCTAAAGAAGAGTTAATCAATATTCTTCCTCTTCTCTTTAAAAAAGACGTTCTACCAACTATTATTTCTCATGTAAAAAAAGCAGACAAAAAGGCATAGGAATAGTTGAAATAAAAAGAAAAAATTAAAGTATTTTTAGAAAATATTTTTTACCCCCAGCAAATGTCATTTGAGATCCAAAGAGCGCACTCATCCCGCATGAAGAGACTAAGACTTCCAAGAAGAAGAAGACGAGAAAGCAAAACAGATTACAGACAGAGACACAATCTGATTAGACACAGCAAAAGAAATTACGGAGAAGTAAAATCCAGATTTGTAGTAAGAATAACTAACCAGAAAGTCATCTGCCAAATCGTCCAGGCATACAAAGAAGGAGACAAGGTGCTCTGCTCAGCCGAGTCCTCAGAGCTTAAGAGCTTTGGAGTCACCTTTGGTCTGAAGAACTACTCAGCCGCATACTTAGTAGGATTCCTCTGCGCTAGAAAGATGCTAAGCAAGCTTGGCCTTTCAGAAGAGTACACCGGAAAAGAAGAAATAGATGGAGAGTTCTACTTAGAAGAGGAGAACGAAGAAGGCCCTAAGCCATTCAAATGCTACTTAGATTTAGGTCTCGCTAGAGCCACTAAGGGAGCAAAAGTCTTTGCAGTTATGAAGGGAGCCTGTGATGGAGGTCTTTACATTCCCCACTCCCCAAGCAAATTCGTTGGATACAGCAAAGACTCCAAACAAGTTAACTCAGAGGAGCTTAGAGACAGAATCTTTGGAACCCACGTATCAGAGTACATGACTGCCCTTAAGGAGTCCTCCCCAGAAAAGTACGCAAAACAGTTCTCAGAGTACATCAAGCAGAACATTGCTCCAGAATCTATTGAATCTATTTACGAGGAGGCAATTACTAAAATAAGAGCAGTAACTTACGAGAAGAAAGAAAAGAAGACCTACGACAGATCTGCCTTCCAGAAGAAGCAAAAGAAGCTTTCAGGAGATGAAAGAAAGGCAAAGGCTCAAGAAAAGTTTGCTCTTCTTACAGGAGTAGAGAATTAAATATTCAATAAATAATTTTCTAAAAGAAAGGAAAATTATAAAAGATTTTCTAGAAATAGAAATCAAAGTAAAAATTTTATCTTAAAAACAATGTAAAGTGATGATACTATCTGACGGGCGGTCTGAAGGTATTGTGGAATGTCAGAAATCTGATTGCATTTTTTCTTTAAACTCATCCTAAAGAAATAATAGAAAATGACAGAAAAACAAGAAGTATTGGGTACCCCAATAAAAAGCTTTTGTTTTGGATTCCGCATCTTCTATTTATCTCAGAAGTGGAAATTACTGATGACCATATAGAAAACACCACGCCAATAGCCAACTTAAGCTTTTTTCCAAATGGCATAATGCCGCAGAAGAAAGAAAATATCACAGTGGGAGCAAATGCATACCCCAGAATGTTCATAAGACTTAGAAAACTTAAAGAGGAATTATGAAGAAGTCTGTTCAGAAAAAAGATAAAAAGAAAGCTTAGAGAGAACATAAGATACATATACGTTAAGTGCACTCTACCGCGCACCATAAGAATAAAGGAAAACAGAGTAAGAAATAGAAGAGGACCTGTTAAGTCGTTTCCACTCTTTTCATGGGGTTTAGACATAAAGAATATCCTTAGAATGTCCCGGCGAATAGATGAGAATTCTATTCCGAGTTCCTGAAGAAGAGGAGCATCTCCCGGCAAGTACCCAAGAAGGGCTTCTCTTACGTTTACTTCTATTTTTTCCTCCATAAAAAGAAGAAAAAATCATGAGAGAGGATGAAGACGATCCGCGGGAAGAAACATCTGAAGAAGAGATACAAAGTGGATTAAATTTAAACGAAGAAGAGCTATCGCGGTATGGAGCATTTAGAGGAGCTGGATTCAACAAGCCGGGAATAAGAAAGTTTGTAACCCAAATACTCAACCAGACATGCAATCCAAACTTTACAATTGTTCTAAGTGGAATAGCAAAAGTGTTTGTTTCTGAATTGATAGAAGGAGCCAAAGAGGTGCAATCTGAGTGGAACAACACAGGAGAGCTGCTTCCTTCGCATGTACACGAGTCATACAGAAGACTTTGCCATAAGATCCCAAATATGCAGAGATTTCCGTGAATAAATTAAATTATGTGGGTAAGTGTATACGGAGAAGGAAGATATTCTATAGAAAAGAGAATTAAGGAGCCGGAAGAAGAAAAAAGCTATTCATCGCACCATGCGTATATAGAGGAAGAATGCACAGGAAGATACAGGGTAAGAGATGAAAGAGGACGAGTTGTTTGTGGAAGTCTTTCCTTTAATTTGCTTCTAAAGTGGATAGAGGATGGAGAGCTTCCTTCTCTTTTGGAGAGCTGCGCTATTCTCTTGAACATAGGAAACCATCTGAAGAGCTATGTCTTTAAGGAAGAAACAGTCATTCTATGCGCGCGTGCATTTGTAATTTTTACACAGGGATTGAAGAGCATCATAGAGTACCAGAGAATTACAGGAATAGAGAAAAAAGAAGAAAAGCTAATAATTAGTGTAGGCAAAGAGACAAAAGAGATAGGATGGAATGAGAACCTGGAGAAAGAGATATTTTCCTTGTCTCTGCATCCCTTGGATGAAGACGCCGGAGAAAAAGAGTTGGTTCTGCAGTGCATTTCAGAAAGGCTTTGCGAAATCGTTCCGATATACCACCAGAGGATATTAACACTCATAGTGGCAGAGGAAGAGGCTCTTCTATTCACAGAAGACTTTCTTGTGATCAAAAAAAAATCATCGTATTTAGGGATCCCCATGGACATGATAAGGAAAATAGAAGTAGTAAAGGGGTGGAGTACTATTATGAAGGTGAAGGATGCCAACCAAAGAGAGTTTCAGTTTATTCTAAGTAAAGACGAGAAAGTGTCAGAGATTGCTGAAAGAGTTGGAAGAAAAGAGAAAGAGTTTAAAGCAGCGTATATTAATGGGCTACTGGATATGATAGAAATAGGAAACATTACTACAGAGGACCAGGAAGAAGACAAAACAGAGCCAATTTCTTTCAATGGGTCATCAGAGTACAAAACATATATAGGATATGAGGCAGATAATGAGAAAGTTTGGAAAATTGAAAGAAAAAGAAGGCCTTGGCTGTGGATGGAAAAGTTTTCTCTTTGCGGAATGGCTATTCACTCAAACTTGTACTCGAGCTCGCTTGCACAGGCACATATACATTCGAGAAACTCAATAGAGCAGATAGAAAAAGACGTACTCCGCTCGTCCTATGAAGAAATTTCTTTTTCAGAGGGGCTTAAAAAAGTCTTATTGGGGTTTTCCTCTGCAAACCAAGATGAATATCTTCAATCGCACTCCTTGGTGGCTGCGGTTCTTTTTCGGGTTCTTGGAGAAAGCAATTGTTTCTTTGCTCTCTACCATATTTTTTCGCGGATACTTCCAGGATATTCCGGACCAGAGATTCATGGAATGAGAAGAGATGTATGTGTGCTTTTGAAACTAGTGGAGGAGAAGTTTCCTGGGCTCTACGTGAACCTTATGGAAAAATCCATAGAAATTGACATTTTGGTTACTCCATGGATTATTGGAATATTTACAACAGTTTTTTCGAGAAAGCACATAGAAAGAGTTTTTGACCAAATAGCCATTGGCGGCGCGCCCTTTATCTTTAAGCTTTGCTTGGCGCTTCTTGAGAGAATGTATAAAAGGCTTTCCTGGTCAGAAAAGAATAGCTCAATACTTAAAGCCTCCAAAGAGTATCTGTTCAGCGAAAACTCTTCTGTTCCCTCAATAGATGATGAAGAGTTTTCAATTCTGATAGCTTTAGCCATTCAGAATAAGTTTGTGACCCATGAAAGAATACACTACGAGAGACAGAAGTACGAGATACAAAAAAGAGCACAATCACCTCCAACTCAATAAGCGCATATACCTATATATAAACAAACGCATAAATATAGAAATATAAAAGAATATAAAAGTATGCGCGTAGGCATAGAAATATTATGAGGTATTGTGCGCCCAAATAAAAATGATTCTTTATTGATTTACAAACTTTTATTCTATTTTTCATTTGTAAGAATCCTTTTTCCTATTTCAGATTCTAGAATTTCTTTATATATCTCCTCTGGGGACTTGGGAAGCTTTCCATTTGTCGATGAAATCTTTAGAAGCTTCGAAAGAGGTTTTTGTGATTCTATTTTTGAATCTGTTTGAGATGCCTCTTCTTCGCACAAAAAGCATATTGCTTCATTGTACACCACCTCCATTATTTCTACTTCTATGTTTTCTTCTATCTTTACTTCGTTGTATCCTCTTTCTTTGTATCTATCTCCCAAGACAGATAAATCAGCTGTCAAAACTATTATTAGATCAAAAGAGAGAAAAGAAACTGTTTCTGGATCATGCGTGTCAAAGATATAGCTTTTTTTCTGGGATATTTTCCTTTTTAAGTAACTCATTACTTTTTTTGGAGAGTATTCCAGAGAGTCATAATCTGTGTTTTTAGATGAATAAAGGCACTTTTTCTCAATCAAGTCGCTCATGTTTACCAATCTATACTTTGTAATTCTCTGAAGGTATTTGGAAAAGGTCGTTTTTCCTACAGCAGGCGTTCCAGTTATAAGTATTCTTATGGGGAATTGGTGCATTTCGTAAGAAAAAATATAGAAAAGAAAAAGGAGAAATTTATAGGAGAATGCTGAACCAAGTAAAGAGCAAAGAGCTGGAAATAGTAAAAAACTCAATAAAAAGCCTTCTAGAGAAGCCAGAAGCAGCAAGAAGCATGACAGTCTTCTTAGATGGATATAACGCGGTCTACTCCTACTGCACGAGCGAGCTAGAGGACAAATATGAGATAGAAGGCGAGCACATCTACCATCTCTACAAGAACATGCTCCAAAAGTACTTAGAAACCTTTCCAACGGAGTACTCTCTTACGCGACTCGGTGCGTTTCTAACGGAGTATAGGAGGTCTAATGAAAAGATTATAAAAATGCTTTCTTTTCTCTCCAGATACTTCATACGCATCACAATAGAAACCTCTTCAGAAAAGGTGCAGCCTCTTCATCAGATATTCTGCGAGCTGCTTAGAAAGGAGCTTCTAAACAAACAGGAAAAAAAGATTCATTCTCTTTTTGTAGAAAAATCCATTGAATATTCAAAGTTTCCGAGATGCTTTAGCGATGCTTCGGGAAAAACAGAAAAGATTCCAGAGCAGGCAAAGGAGCTGAAAGGCTTTCTTAGAGAGTATATAAAAACCATGGAGCACAGCAAGAAGAAGACTTCTCTTAAAAGGCTCTATAAAAAGATTTCAGAAAAACTCATTGAGCACATAGACATAGAGTATACAAAAAAAGAAGAGTATATAGAAATGTACAACAGGATTTCTTCCATTAATCAACTACTTCCTAAAAAAGACAAAAACAAAAAACTCTTTTATTTAGCAATTGAGCAGAGAATGGATGAAAAAAGAATAGAGAACTTTACTAAGACATTCACAGAGATTATTTTAAGCAGAGGAATCAAAAAAAAGAATTATGAAAGACTTTTATGCTTCTACTCTTTTATTGAGAATTCAAAGCGAGCTTCAGATTCATTTATAAAAAGCCTGTTTTCCTCTATTGTAGATATTATTTCTACAGTTACCTCATGCGCCTCTATTTTCCAATTGTTTCGATTTATTACTTGGCATCTTCATCGCATGCCAAGGCTTTTCAAGAGGATAAAAGAAACAATTGATCTTTGTGTCATTAGGGCTTTTAGAAATCTTCTTTCTACAGGCGATCCTGTCGAAATAGAAAAAGAGCTTCTTCTTATGATTTCTTCGCGCATTTTAGAAGAAAATCCCTCTCTAGAGGAGCTTTCATTGCTAATCGCAAATGTTTCCTCTGACCGAAAGAGCTTTTGGAAGAAGTTTCTATTAGAGATAAAAGACCGGCTTATTGTAGAAGATACTCTGAATAAAGAAAAAAGACTGGTTCGCATGGTCATGAAGAGAATAGAAAGACTTCAGAGACAGAAAAAGGAGGACATGCATGCAGAAAAGAAAACAGCAGAATATATCAACGTAGTTGATCTCTTTGATAACTTTTCTTCTTTTCCATTGGAAGAGTTTGAAGAAACTCTCCTGTGCATTCGAGATATTCAAACAAGCGAAATGTATTTTAGAAGAGAAAATGAAGAAGTTTTTACAGAGTGTCGCCTGCTCACGTATACTAGATGGAGTTATCCAAAAATACACATCCAAGTGCCCTGCGAGATAGAATCAGCGTGGAATGAGATAAACACCTATTGCGCTGAAAAGGGAAAAAGATTTCAGCTATCGCTGTGTCCCACAGTTTCTTCTGTTGTTTTAGAGGTAAACAATACTGAGGTAAAATGCAATCTTCTTCAAGCTACCATTCTTATTCTTCTGGGAAAAACAAAGTTTCTTTCTTCTGAACAGATTACGTCCTCCCTGCTTCCTGAGCCTACAGAAGAAGGAATGCTTACTATTTCTCAGAGCATCTCTTCTCTTCTTTCTTCTTCTCTGATCAAAGAAGAGAATTCTTATTTTTTCATCACTTCTGAAGAGCTTCCAAGGGAAATAAACATCTTCTCCTACTCCAATGAAGAAATGTTCCTAGAAGAATCATCTTCTCAGCTAATTTCCTCATTAGAAAAAATAATGGCATTTATTGTCCACAAAATCAAGGGCTCATCTGGAATAGAGGAAAAACAGCTATTTTCTCTTGTAAAGGAAAAATTCAACACTACCGAACATCTCTTCTATGTGGCTCTTAAGGAGCTCCAGGAAAAAGAAATTCTCTCCTGCTCAGAAGACTTTCTCTACTACATTCCATAAGTGCATATTGGATGGTTTGTTACTAAAAAGATTGGATGTAATAAATATTTAAATTATTTTATTTTTTGCGTTTTGCTTATTCTTTCTTATTACCAACCCAGAAATATAAAACAATATGTTAGTGTTTTTAATACACACAATGTAGAAATTAATTTATACTGTATTCCTAGCTCTGATTAAAAAACTAGAAACAGAGAAGAAATAAGAAACATATAAAATCGGCATACCTTTAAGGAAAGAAGAGATTATACAATAGAATGGACATGGAAGACTTTTAAGAGGCTTGTTCTCTTCTTGGTGATGTAAGCCAATATTATAATAGATTTGTATTTGAGCTCTGATTGGATGCTTAAAATATTTGACATTTTTGACACTTTTGACAATTAGACATATTTAAGAAAAGATGTTCCTGAATAACTACTAGATTATACAATTTTTTATTCTAAGAGTTTAACTACACATCTTGTAAGTTTATAACGTGACATTATTTTGAGTTTCCATATCATTCCATATTTGATACTTGAGCTGTGATCACATCAGTGGAAAAGTATAAATATGTGTACAGTTTTAATAAAAGTTAAGATTTACTATGTTTTATTCTAAGAATTTATTTATAAAATTCATATTAATACTAACATTTCTATTCTCAATTAAGCCAATAGAAAATGAAAATTCATCATTAGAGCCTCCCAAAACAGCAGACACAAAAGTAGTTTCTCAAGAAATCATTCAACAATATATGAAGCTTTATCTAGAAAACATAGACTGGGATGAATATAAACCTAATCTAACTAACTATACAAAGAAATATTGTATTGCAACCTTTATAAGTGACATAAGTCCTTTCATTACGCTATATGAATATGAGCACAAAATTATGGAAATACAAGATAGTATGATCGATATTCCTAATGGAACTTCCAAGTATAGACTAAACTTTATTGACATGTATGTGGTATGTATCAAATTACTAATTGGTGGAAAAACTTTTAAAGACAAAATAGAGTTAGAATTTAAACTGGCCCAGTTACTATTGGCTATCTCCGAAATTAGAGTACACACTCTAATTTTGGGACCCAAAAGGTATACAACAGCAAAGGTCGAAGAAACAGTACACATAGATATTATATCTTTGGTTCTATCTAAAATAAGAGATTGTACTATGATTAAAATCATTAATATAGGGAAAATCGAACCCCCAAACCCCCAATTAAGTGCAATTATCCCAACACAAGAGTCAATACTTGATAACTCATTAACGAATCTAACTGTGTATCTTCATTATAAATTCTTTGGATATACAACAGAAATTCGTATCTATCCATTAGAAACGTATATTTCTTCACTAGAGAAACTTATGAGCAATATCTTTGATCATCATGCATCAAAGATTAGAGAGCTTAACATTTCCCACGTTGCGAGTATATTAAATATACAGCCTTTAATTTCAGTTATTGATAAAAAGAAATGGAATAACGAAGTAAACCCTAGAAGTAATACTATGTGTCTCACTCCTATTGTTCACCTAGATCAGGAAAAGACTGCTAGTACATTTTCTATACATAATAGTAGAAAACAGCAAAAGGAGAAAAGTGTATCAAAGTGTAGTATAATATAAGGGATAAACAGTTTTATTCTTTATAACCTCCCAAATGGCAAATAATAAAGAGGTTTTTTAATATAGTGTATTTTCTTCTAATAGGCGTGTTGAAAATGCTCTTTGTGTGAAATACTTCTTTGTTTGGTAGTAAGAAAAGCATACAGATTTTTCTATACAGAGTATTTCATTTCTCCGCATACAC
>JALPMU010000030.1:0-139320 GCA_024243985.1 Nematocida sp. LUAm3 | reverse complement strand
TGGGTGGTGTGTTAGAGAGGCAGACATCTGGTAGATTGTGTGGATTAGTAGATGGTGTGTTAGAGGAATGTATATTAGTAGTAGAATCTACAATGGGATTGGTAGTAGAATGCATCCTGGTACTTTGCGTTTTCTGATCTTCGAGAGGTGTATATTTTAGTCCTTTGTTTAGATTAAAATAATCATTTTTACTTTCTTGAGTTTGATTTAAGAGTAGATTACTTATTCTAGTTCTATACCAAATAGATACTAATTTGGATTTAGTCGAGTTATCAGATAGTATATGTAGTATAATTAGCAACTTAGCATCTAGCATCTCATTGTCTCTTATTAGCTCTATTAATTCTACTCGTAGGGGTGCTGGTAGTGTATAAGAAAGATGTCGCAATTTTGAAGCTAAGTCAGGATTATCATTATAGATAAACTCATTTACATTCTCTGATAAAAGAATAGTTAATACTCTAGTTGCTTCAAATGGATTATATCTATAATCAGGTTGTATATTGGCTGATTGGGGAGTAGCTTTAATGGAGTTGTATACATCTATGCGAGGTAGATGCGCAGACCTATAGTACATCACAAATTCCTCCGGTACTTCATATTGTATATACCTATAATTAGTATGGGGTGCAGTACTTTTTACTTCTTCAAAGTAACATGATGTGATGTTGGTATATATTAGCTCCCAGTATATAATATACCCGAGTATGCGTAGATTGTATATGGAGAGCTGAGTTTTTGCAATGTCCAACGAATCAAGTAGCTCAGAAGGAGTAGAATTATCTATAGAGGCAGTGCCAGATTCATATTTCAATGTATCTTGTACTAAGTGTGCAATAGGAAGAAATTTCCTGTAATTATTAATTTGATCAGTAATATTATAATAATAAAAATCATTCCAATCTGCAAAAAAGCTATGTATTTCATCCTTAACTGTTGGGATTTCTATGACTTCCATTATTATTTTTCCTAGTTCAAGTACATTTCCAATAAAGTATTCCATTTTCATCATTTCTTTAAATTTCTCTTTTAGTATTTTCTCATCATCTGTAGCATTCTGCGGTAGATCTTTCTTAATGTATTTATATATTTGTAAATATCTATCTGATGGTATTTCAATAGATGCTATATGCATTGGTACCAACTGAATTACACTTGATTTTCTGGAATTGAATATGTATCTAGCTATTTTATGTACTAATTCATCATCCAAAAATAAATAATTTTTAAATCTGTGACTATTGATTATTTTTTTCTCTTCCTCACTTTCTTTAATACATTGTAATATACTTAAGTTAAGAACTATTTCCAATGATTTTGTTATTTTTTCCTGTATTATGTTATTGTCTAGTTTTTCTTTCCCCTCAATGTAAGATTCAATTTTATTGTATGGAATGTCAACATAAGGTATGCTTTCATTTGAACTTGGTGGATATTTCTCTTTTAATTTCTGCAGTATAGTTTTTAATATTTCTTTTCTTTTTGGATCTACTAATATTTTCTGTGACACAACTTTATCATTCTCCATTTCTATAGTACTAGTATCATTAGAAGTACTAGCAGCAGACTGTGTAACACTATACGGACTTACAGTGCCAGTGGGCCGCACAACCGAACTAATAGAATTAGTGAAAGTCTCAACAGGCTGTACAACAGCACTCGAACTTACAGTGACGGTAGAATATACAACAACACTCGAAGTTACAGTGACAGTAGAATATACAATACGAATGGCAGCAGTGCATACCTTATTAGCAGTACTAGAAGTACGAAAAGAAGCATGTCCAAGACTATTTGCCGTCTTCATCCTCTTTAATGTATATGTTTTCCCAGTCTCTGGATCCACTACAGCTACAGTAGTATATATTGGGTTGTTTACTTTGGCCATACTTTGACTTTTCGATGGATATCCTTCTTCTTTCCGCAGAAATAGTACTTCCTGGGGCGATGACTTCTTAGGCAATAGCTCTACTTTCTTAGGAAATGGCTCTACCTTCTTAGGCTCCTGTTTTTCTTTCTTAGGAAATGGCTCTTCTTTCTGTGGCAATACCTCCTGCAATATTTGTTCCTGTATCTCAGGTACCCCAGCAGACACTCCTTGCAACGAACCACCATGCACTGGTGACATTGACCCATCAGGTATAGGTCGTTTTGAATACCCGCCCTTCCTTTTACCTGCACCACTACTCGGCATCGCCAAGTATATTATAAATGCATTAATTGCCAACACAAAAACAAATCCCAATATAAGAATAACATTCGGTCTCTTATCTTTACTTCTCATAAAATGAAAAAAAAAGAAAAATATATATATATATCAGATAATCAATAAAATTTTTAATATTTTGATATATTTTTAATTTTGAACATATTGATATATCTCTACCATTTACTGCATATCAAAAGATAATACTTCATAAACACATTAAAGTATGTTTATTAGCTCTGAGAAGCTTTTTCTTTTTTTATTACCCGTACCACTATTCATACCGCTATCTGTATCATGTACAGTACCACTATCCGTAGTATTCGTAGTACCACTACTTGTAGTGTTGGTATCATGTATCGTATTATGTGCGATAGATGGCGTGGTAGATGGTGCAGTAGATGGCGTAGTGGTATGTGCACTTGTGCCGCACCTCTTTAAAACCTCCATAAATGGTTCATCGCACATAACCGTGTAACAGGGAAAGTACACACTCACCATGTCTTCGTCTACATCTATGCGTGTTCCCTTAACCATTATGTAATCCAATTCTTTATTATTGTCATCTACCAGAACCGCTCTATTATTTGCTATGTGCACCATTCCATCCATCCATTTCATCTTCTTTCCTCGACTCCCGCGGCCTCCCTTCTCCTCATGCAAATTCCGTGTGCTGTACTTTGCATACACACATGGCACTTTCATGGATCCATTAATAATTTTTTAAAATATTAAACAAAATGTTAAGAAGCGATGACGTATGCATGGTGCGCGTGTATATCTCGCCGGATATCATAGGAAGCGCCTTAGAAGTGTTAGGAGGAAAAGAAGTTCTGCACTTACTCCCAGTAGAAGGAAAAAAAGACTCCAAATCGAAGTACCGAGCGGAAATGGACAAAGCACTCGTGCAAGTAGAGTTCTTAATTAATGAGGCAAAAAAAGAAGAAGTGGAAAGCGTAAAAGAAAGCAACATCCCTCCACTAAGCGTTCCAATGGATCATTTAGTAAAAGAAATAGAAAAGAACTACCACAGAACCATACAGCTATCCCAGCTCACAAAGGAAACCTTAAAACGAGTGGAAAAAGAAAGAGAAGACGTAATAGTGCTCCAGGAAATACAAAAAATAATGGAGGAGTCCACAAAGGGCACAGAGTTCGACATGGAGATGCGCTCTAAAATAGGCTTAGATTACGTATCTGGCGTACTAAGCAAAGGAAAGCTCCTTACTTTAGAAAGATTCCTGTGGAAAAGCCTGCACGGCAACTTATACTTCCTCCCCGTGGAAATGCCAGAGAAAACAAAAGCAGGCTTTATATGCTTTACGCACGGAGAAAAAGCCATAGAGCGCGTGAGAAACATCTGCGAAAAGATTGAGGCCCGCGTAGTGCGTTACGAGAACAGAACAAAAACAAAGAAAGACAAAGACCTCCTCGAGCTCTCCAATAACTTAGCGCAGCTCACTAAGCTCCACGAGATAAATGAATGTACATTAAGGAGCAAGATACAAGTAATAGGAAGAGAAGTAAATAGATGGAAGTATTACGTTCTGCGGGAAATAGAAATAGAAGAGGCAAAGGAGAAGTTCGAGATAAACAAAGAGAGCTCCTATTTAACAGGCCACGGATTCATCCTCAGAAAAGACGAGGAGAAGTTCGGAAGAACAATTAAGAAGATCTGCGAGAACCATGGAGATATAGCAGCGGAGATCATTCCCATACCCGACGAAACAGTTAGACCGACTCACTTCTCCACCTCAAAGGTAACAAAAGGCTTCCAAGAGCTAACTAACGTATACGGAATACCAAAATACAAAGAGATCAATCCCACTATATTTAACATAAGCACCTTTCCATTTCTATTCGGCGCTATGTTTGGAGACGTAGGCCACGGTCTCATTATTCTCTTCATAGGCATGTACTTAATACGCAAAGAAAAGAATCTTTCTATTCCCAAGTTCTTAGAGATAGTTATGGAGGGAAGGTACGTTATGGTGCTAATGGGCATATGGTCCATGTACTTTGGCGCGCTCTACGGAGATATCTTTGGAATGCGCGTGGGATTCTCTCCCTCCGCTTACGTAGACGGAGAGAAGAGAAGAGCCTGTCTCTTCGGCATAGACTTGGCGTGGTACCTCTCCAGAAGCACAGGGGAGACATTCATTAACTCGTTGAAGATGAAGACCAGCGTGGTAATTGGCTTCTTCCATCTCTTGTTCGGCATGGTGCTCGGAGGATTCAATGCGCAGTACCAAAAGGACTACGCGCAGTTATTCGGCATAGTAATACCGCAGATAGTCATTTTCTGTTGTATAATTGGATACTTAGTCTTTTTGATTCTTCTTAAATGGTCCACGGGATACATGGAGTGGCCAAGTATTATTTCTGTTGTTATACAGATGGTCTCTTTTTCTTCGGTGCATGAGAAGGAGAGAATGTACGTGGGACAGAACTACGTGCAGATGGCTCTTATGATTATCGTAGTACTAACTATTCCATGGATGTTTACGTTCGCTCCTATTTACAGGCTTAGGAAAAAAAAGAGTGAAGAGGCTCCCATGGACATATGGATGCATACCATCATAGAAGGAATAGAGTTCCTTATGGGCCTTATATCTAATATATCCTCGTATTTACGGCTGTGGGCTGTCTCGCTAGCGCACAGTGAGCTAAGCGGAATACTCTTTGAGAAGACAATAGGCGCAGAAGACTTATCTATACCCGTAAGGATCCTCTTTGCTCCGCTGTGGTTCATAGGAACTATTATATTTCTTATCTGCTTAGAGGGACTCAGCTCGACCCTTCACAGTCTGCGTCTGCACTGGGTAGAGTTTGGATCTAAGTTCTACAAGGGGAATGGTACTCTCTTTGCTCCCTTTACATTTAGACCATCCATTCTCCTTGACCCAGAAAGAGAGAAGTAACCGTACCCTTACACACACCTTTACACGCACACCCTTACACGTACACCCTTACACGTGCGTAGACGCACGAATAAATATCTATCTCAATATATATACTTTTTATTGCATCCTTACTATATTGGATATTCTTACTATATTACCGTCCTTATTATATTACTATCCTTACTATATTGGATATCCTTATTATATTATCATTCTTATTATATTACTATCCTTACTATATTGGATATTCTTATTATATTGCCGTGGAACATACTGTGCACTATATGTGTATACCGTACCATATGCGTATTACGTAAGCGAGCGTGTAAGCGAACGTGTAAGGATGTGGATGTGGATGCGTGGCACGTACAAATCTTTATTTTTTTTTATTTTCCATGAAGATACATAGACCAGTGGAAAGAAGATTCTCACAGCCTCCTGAGGGAGTATCTAACTTAATACGGGAGATAGAAACTCTCGCGGAAGAGCATCTATCCAAATATTTAATGAAAATAGAAGAATGGAGACATGGAAGAACAAATCTTCTCTATTGGGTAGATGTATTAGACAGATTCGACGCAATACTCGAGCGAGTAATAGAGGAAACAGGATTGGATTCCCTCCAGAAAAAAGAGATGAAAAAAGAAGACGAAGAGCTCTGCACCAATATATTAAGGTTCAAAAAAGTATTAATAGAAAATGGCTCAAATAAAAGTCTTTTCAACAGCTTCGACCGCTTAGACTGCCTCGTCTACGCCTACGAGCTACCAGTAGCAAGAGAAGCCTTATACTTACTCTCCTTCTTCTCCTCAAAGATCCACGTCCAAAGATCCATCAGAATCTCCATAGACTCCATGAACATAGAAGGACTAAAATATCTAAGCGAAAAAGTAAGAAATAAGCCGCCCACCCACTTTACGTACTACGACGAAGCCATTAGATCCACCAAAAAGATCAGCCTAAAAAGGCTCATGAAGAAGTTCCCAATTGTTACAACAGAGAAACAAATCTCTAAACAAGAGATAAGAAAACTCTCCCACGTTCTGCGCTTAGTTTATTACTCAGAAAAAAAAGAAGAACTCTCCATTATAAGAATGCTAGCCTTCTCCGTAATGATATACTACAACCACACAGAAGTCACAGTAGACTCAGAGTTTATAACAAGAGACTTAATAGACCTCCTCGATCTCATTAGAACGGCTCCCTTCCCAGTACGAGAAGCAGCCCTCGTTATGCTCGATGCCCTATTCCGCATGCGCATTAAGCATACGCACATCGTATCCGCCATGAACACCCATTTACACAACGGATTCATTATGGAGCTCCTCCAGGACGTAATAGACGGAGAGTATCCAGAAGGCTTCTCAAATTTATTCTTCAATCTGCTCATCTCCTTCTTCGCTTCCTCCGCGGGAGCATCCGCCTTATACTCCGCTGGCATCGTGCAGTACATCTGTAAGGTGCTCAGAGACAGAACAGACATTCCGTACAGAAAGAAGGCCCGTTTAGTCTCCGGAGCAAATACCTTCGTCTTTACCATCTCCTCTACGCTTCCTCGTTTTATCTCCGAAGGCGGAATGGAGATCTTAGCCAGAGAGCTTAAGCACTCCGTGGTACAAATAGCAGAGGGAGACACAGATTACGATCGAATGGTTTACGTTAAACAGATCATGAAAATATCCGCGCAAATGTTCCAGAACGCCGTAACGGCTGAATCCATGAGGGGTTTCCTGGAGGGTGACCTTCCCTTCTCCATCTCCGTAATACTTAGGCAGTCCGAACTCTTCCATCCCTTAGTCCTCGCGTACCTTTTCTCCGCCGTAGGCAGTTACATTCACTCGGAACCAGCTAATTTGCCATTTATCGTGGAGGCAGGCATCTTTGACGGCTTCCTTGTGGCCATGAAACAGGAACTTCCTCCTTCCTCTGAGTTTCTCCTCGAACTGCCTCTTCTCATTGAGGCCTTCCTCCTCAACACAAAGCTCTTCAACGTAATAGAAGAGGAAAGAATAATCGATAAATTGCTTACGGCCTTTGAAATGGTAAATCTCTGTGATACGATTACGTCGTACGGAATATCTGCGCCGTACGGAATGTTCATTGAAAAGATAGTTAGGCACTACCCGCACACTAAAAGAATACTTAAAGAGAAAATAGAATACTTAATGGAAAGAATAATAGGAAGTATCCATCAGATAGATATGGCGCTAACTGAGGCACTTTTAGTTAACTTACTGCAGATGTGCTCCTCCGCTATACACACGCCATCTGGAAGAGCCTCTTTATTGCTCGACCAACAGATACTCGTAAGGATCCTCGATGTAATTAGCAGGATAGAGGTACCCGTTAAGTCTCCGGTATACGAGGCAGCCTTAGAGATAGTTAAAAGTGCAGCAGGAAACGAAGAAATAGAATGCTTGCAGGGATTCCTCGTGGAAATAGAGAAATACTTAGGAAACGGAGATATTGTTAAGGGGAAACGTATCCTTATATTCCTTAACTCTCTTTTATTCTGCTCGTTTAAGACGCATAAAAGATTCTTTGAGTACTGTATGTCTCAGGATATGATTGAGTCTTTGGAGAAGATTAATTTATTGCTTTTGAGGAACGAGGAACATGAGCACCTCTTCAATTTGTTTTACTCGGTGGCCCTCGGAGTTCTTCGGCAAATTTACTCTCCCCTCGAGGAAACAGGAACACAGGAATATACGCAACTCATTACGGCACTCATGAAAATATCCGCAAATAACATACTACACAACACGCCACATAACGCACTAAGTAACGCACTAAGTAATACGCCACACATAATGGCACGTGATACGGCACACGGCGTAGAACGTAACGCGGTATGTGATGCGGCACGCGACGTGGAACGTAACGCGGAAAGCGACGTGCCACATTTACACGCCTTAAAGAACTATATTTTATTGGATAAGGGAGCGCCGTACTTCAAGAGGAAGGCCCTCGACCTTCTGGGGATATCTTTGGACCGGGTGCTCGAGAAGGTCTCTTGGGAGGTAATTAGAGGAGAAGGTAATCTGGCGGGAAACTCGGAGAGAGTCACTTGTAGTAAAACACTATATATCCTCATAGATCTGCTTAACTTTATTCTTCCTACTATGTTTTTTGGAGAAGAAGAACTTAATGAGCAAGAGGAAAGGATCCTTAACGTAATGGAGAGAGTCCTTCCATTCGCCGGAGAAGAAAAGATGGATGGCCTCATGAGGATATCTGAGGAGATCCTTTTGTCGCGGGAAAAGAAAAAAGAGGCTATTTCTAGGATATCTCAGATACTCCTTAGGGAAATACAAGGGTACCCCCTTACATCTTTGTTTTCCGGAGAGATCCTCTCTATTATCCTTAAGGAGAGCGATATAGATATTCTGTACAGAAAGGGATCCTTTGACATGCTGCAGAAAGTATTAGGAAAAAATGAAAATATTTTTCTTAAATTACGAGATAAGATTCCTTTGCTGTTAGAGGAAATAGAAAATAGTAATATTCCCTCGTTATTGCACTTTTTCTCTTCTCTTCTTACGCTCGCTTCTATTTACGATCAAATTATGGGAACTAATTGGATGGGTTCCTTAAAAAGGAAAAAGATAATATTTCCTAAAACGGAATCAAAAACTATCCTCGAGGGAAGGGCTCTCCTCGCTATTTCTCTGCTCAGAAAAGAAAATATTCCTCTCTCCTTGGAGAAGGACTCCCTTAACTCTTTAATACGCGATCTCCTCTCTTACATTCCTACAGCAGATAATAAGGTATCCTTAATTACTACAACGTACTTCTTAATTAGGAGATCCTTAGAAACAAAGGAATACATGAAGGAATACGTGGAGGAGTCCATTAAGAGCAAATACGCAGGAAGAACTAAACAAATCTCCGTTTCCTCTTTATTTTCCTCTCTCTCAGGAATATTCTTCTACTCTCCGGAACTCTCCATTTCCTACACCACAAAGGCATTCGAAGCCTTAGCACAAGACATCGTGCAGTTCAAAAAACAAGAAGAAAAAGAAAAACTATCCCTCGAAGAAATTACCCAAAACATCTTCAAAAAAGAAAAAAAAATCTTAATTGAAATAGATAGCGACATCCTTAAATATATCCTTATAGAAACAAGAAATGATATAGACGTAAAAGATAAGATAGTTAGAGCGTACCTTCTCTCTCTCCTCTTTTTCTCCTTTCCGCATGCCATTTCCTCGTGGAAAAAGGAAGAATATTTTTACTTCGATTTCTTCATAGACCAATACTTACAAGGAAGAAAAAAAGACAAAGAACAAGAAATACTCTCCTACTGGTGCGGATACTTCCTAACAGGCCTACACGACCACACAGATATACTCGATCTAAAGGTTTACATCTTATCTACTCTCCTCAATAAAATAGACTCCTCCGTCGAGTACTTCCTCTACGTCACGGAAATCTTCCAAAAGATCGTCCTCGCCAGATTCACAAGAGACGCCTTCGAGGAAAACCTAAAAATCCTTAAAAATATTAAGGCCCTCGAAAGGCTCCTCGACCGCTTCACGGAAATCGACACAAGAAATAATGAAGAAGACCTCCTTAAGATCTCACGCACCGTGGAATACTTAGCGAGAATCACAGCAGCAGAAGAAAAAGATGCCTTTTTCGAGGAGTACGGAGTGCAAGACGCAGATATCCAATTAGACACAGAAGAAGGTTACATGGAAGACTTCGATACAGACGAAACAGTTGACAGTGAACAGTCCGAGTACTCAGAAGAGGAACAAGTCTCAGAGGAAGACCAAATCTCTTACTCCTCAGGAATCTCCATCTACTCCACGGAAGAGTCCCTCTCCGATCCAGAGCCCTTTCCCAATTACGAACACGAAGGTAACCCCTCCGGAAACCAAGATACACAATTAGAAGAATTAGAAGAATTAGAGACTCTCCGTGGACTGGGCCTTAAGTCTCCCGCGAGAAGGTTCCTCGAGGAAACAAAACTCTTCTTAGACGGCACCTTCTTCCTGCAGAAAGGCATCGAGAACATCCTCATCCACGGAATGGCAGTGGCATCTCACGATGAGAACAGCTCAGAGAATCAGGAGCCCTACGAAGTGGAGTACAACTCAGAAGAAAGAAGATCTTCCTCTGAGGAGTCTTTTTCTTCCGGAGAAGAAATTCTTCTTGGCGCAGAGGATGGAGACACTCCGGAAATGGATCCGGATGTCTTAAATAGCCTTCCTGAAGAGATACTTAGAGATACCATATCGCAGTTCTACGTGGAACGAGTCTCTTCCTCCACGGAGTACCTTCCAATTAATTTACACTTTCTAAATAGACTCAGAGACGAAGTAAGAATTCTTTTTGAAGAGGAAGAGTCTCGTTACTACGAGGCATTTTCCGCGGGAAGAAGAAGAAAACCCGTTAAACAGAAGGAGCAGGAGGTACTCGCTACGCAGAGAGAAGGAGAGGAATTGGTGGATAAGCGAGTAGTTACTTATCTAATTAGAATGATGGTACAGTGCGCAAATAGAAAGATTATTTACACTATACTTAATAGCTTATCGGTACACAGAGGTACTCGTATACACGTAGTACAGGAATTAGTTAGAAATATCTCACAGAATAACTCGGAGCCTTCTTCTCCTTCCTCGGAGGTAAAAAGGGAACTCCACGTGAAACGGTACCTCGAGGGCTTAACTTGTTTGTGCTCCTTATCTGAAGACTTTGTTCAGGTATTCTGCTCTGAACCTTATCTTATTACTGATATATTTTACTATATCAATAGGAAAAACTTCTTTGAGATCTCTAAATTGCTTAGCGCACTGGGGATATGCTTTACATCTAAGAAAATCAATAATTATAAGGAAATAGAAATAGAAGAGTTTCTTAAGGTATTCGATTACGAGATGCACGATGAAGCCTTTAATTACTTATACGCCTTTACTATTTGCATCTCTGAAATGTTCCACGAGGTCCTCGTTAGGTTCCTTCTCACGCGCGCTAAGGAAATCCTTAACGAATTAAAAGAAAAAAAAGAAGAATTCTCTTGTGAGTCCTCTCAGAAAATCCTTAATAAATTGGTTAGGATGCTTCTCCTCGTATCCGGGATGAAGGTTCCTCATTACTGCGCGGAAATCCTCCTCGAATTAAAATCCTCAAAATTTTGGGAATTTTACTTCGAAAATCTTCTTCCCCACGAAAAACTCTCTTCGTACATCTCCTCGATGCTTCCCCTCTTTAAGGCATTTGCGCTCGTTTTCTTAATTAACACGCAGCCCACCAATACACTTCCACTTAATACGCCGTTCCACAATACGCCTACCAATGCGCCGTTCCACGTGGTCACCCCTCCGGATACTCGAGATACGCACCTGACGGGTTCGATTCCGGTAACCCCTCCTAATACTCAACACGTGGTCACCCCTCCTAATATGTGTGATACGGATACTCGAGATACGTATCTATTACACGTGTTTACACGGGAGATTCAGCTAATTAACTCGTTCATTGCTACGCACCCGGATCTCCTCTTTGAGGCCTTTAAGGGTCTCCCCACGGATATCCTTGATTTCGATAACAAAAGGACGTACTTCTACCAGAGCATTAAGAAGAACGTAAAGCCAAAGATGGATATCCCTCTGACCGTGGAACGAGGAGCCCTTTTCGAGAACACCTTCGAGCAGTTAATGCGCCTTTCAGCGGAGGAAGTGCAATCCGGAAAGTTCATAATAAAATTCTCCGGAGAGCGAGGAGTAGATGCAGGAGGCTTAACCAGAGAATGGTACTCCGAGTTAAGCAAAGAAATGTTTAATCCAAATTACGTTCTCTTTACTCCAATAGGCTCAGCCTACCAGCCAAACCCAAATAGCTATATAAACCCGGAACACCTCCTTTACTTTAAGTTTATTGGAAGAGTAATCGGAAAAGCCGTACACGACGGAATGTCCTTAGACTGCCACTTTACGAGGTCCTTCTACAAAAGCATTTTAAAAAGAAAAGTTTCTCTCTCCGACTTAGAGACCATGGACCAAGAGTTCCACCGCTCACTCACTTGGATCCTCAATAATCCAATAGCCAATATATTAGACTTATCTTTTTCCACGGAAAATGAAAGATTCGGAGTAACAGAAGTAGTGGATTTAAAGGAAAAAGGAAGAGAAATAGAAGTAACAGATAGCAATAAGGAAGAGTACGTAGAGTTAATATGTAAGTTTAGGCTCTACGGCGTAGTAGAGAAACAACTCCTCGCCTTCTCTGAGGGATTCTTCGAAATAGTTCCCCGGGACATAGAAATGTTTAACGAAAAAGAACTTGAGCTCTTAATTAGCGGATTACCGGAGATAGACGTAGATGACTGGAGGAACAATACGGTGTACCACGGGTATACAGGAAACTCGCAAGTTATAAGGTGGTTCTGGAGAGCCGTAAGGAACTTTAACTTAGAAGAAAGAACAAAATTACTGCAATTCTCCACGGGAACCTCAAAGCTGCCTTTAGAGGGTTTTATTGGGTTAAGATGCCAAAATGGCCTCCAAAAGTTCCAAATCCATAAGGCCCCAGGAGGAGATACCCGTCTGCCCACCGCGCACACGTGTTTCAATCAATTAGACTTACCGGAGTATGAAACGTACGAGAAACTCCTTAAGGCCATTAAAATCTCCATGCACGAATGCTCCAGTGGATTTGGATTTGCGTAACACATCACATTATGCAATACGCAATACGTTACGTAATACGCAATACGTTACGGTACACGTTACATTACGCATTACGTAATACGTTATGTTACAGTGATACGGAATGATTAATAAATAGTTATAATACACGATACACTTACACTTATGTAATACGGTACGTAATACGTAAAACATAACGGGCACGTATTCCGTGGAACATAACGGAATGCGTTATGGAATGCGTTACGGGCATGTGTTGTACGGGCGTGTATTGCGTTACGGAATGCGTTACGGGTATTAGTTAGTGAGTGCAATTATTTTTTATGCTGATTCTCGTGGTATCCGGGGGATATAATATACGGGAGAAGGATGTAAATGACTTATTGGTGTATTTGCTTATGTATATGCGGAGCGGAGTGAGTCACCGAGTGGTTATGGTCTGCGGGATGGATGTAATTTACGACTCGAAAGGGGGAGATGAAGAGGAAATGGTTAAGTCAATTAGGAGGATATTTCTTAACGAGCATTTGGACGTGTCTTTGGATTTGGGGTACGCGCTAATGCTCGGAAGAAGGGAGAAGGTGAGTGGGACGAGGATTATTTTATTCTTTTCTTACGGAGATCCTTTACGGCTAATTAAATGTGCATTTACAGCAAGGAGCTTATCTATTCCTATAGACTGTATCTCTAACTCTGAAGAGTCTTTTGGGTTGTGGGGATTGCTGCAGGGAGAGTTTCTTTGTCTTAGTGGAGGAGGACTTTTTGAGTTTCTTACTGGGAAATTGGGAATTTCTTCTTTGGAGGAGAAGAAACACTCCATGAGCAGGAGGTGCCGGTGCCACGGGGATTTAGTGGATGTTGGGTACTTGTGCCCGATATGCCTCGAATTGTACTGTAAACTGATTCCCATATGCAAGTGGTGTAAAAGAAAGTTTGTATTTTAACCAGAATAAGAAGACTAATATACTTTTACTTTTAGTAATACATTAACACTTATACTTTTAGTAATATACTAACACTTATACTTTTAGTAATATACTAACACTTTTAGTAATATATTATACTATAGCAATATATTAAGCGTAAGTGTAGAGCAATATATTATACTATAGCAATATATTAAGCGTAAGTGTAGAGCAATATATTATACTATAGTAATATATTAAGCGTAAACGTGAGCGTAAGTGTAAGTGTAGAGCAATATATTAAGGTTAAAGTAATATATTATAGTTAAGGCGGGATTAAGGTTCCGTGGTCTATGGGGCTATATAAGGGAGAGAGGCATCCGGGGAGATGAAGGAGAATAGAAGGGCCTTAGGAGAGAAAATGAGGATTATTTTGGTTCCCGTGAGAAGATGCTGTTTCTGTGGCAACAGAATAATTAGTGAAAATGAAGGAGTTTCAACTGTCAAAGATAATTTAATAGGATTTAAATACGTAGGAGATAAGGAGTATATGGCTATTAAGGATATCCTCTGCAGTAATAAGGTACCTTTAGTCTCCGTTTGCTCTCTAGAGACAGATGAGGATAATAATATATGCTCCTGTTTATCTCCCAATGGATACTTCTCTCCTATTGGAACAAAATTCCTAAGAAACGAGTTATTTACTTGCTCCTTTCCCTTTCTCTTATTCTCCCCTAAATTTATTGAATACACGGAGTACGTGGTATGCTCAGAGAGAATAATTAGAGAGGAAGACTTAAGGAGTACCTGTATGATTAAGAATATTCCTAATAAGTTAACCGTTAAACAATTAGTAGTAATACTCTCCTCTATCTATTACAACGCATTTGACTTTCTCTATTTAAGAATGGACTTTAAAAGTAACTGCAATAACGGGTATGCCTTTATTAACTTTAGAAATCCTAAATATATTCCAATATTCCTTGAAGCCATAAAAGGAAAAAAATGGAGGAATTTTAATAGTGAAAAACGAGGAGACATAACGTACGCCAGAATACAAGGAATGGCTCAACTGCAAAATCGATTTAAAAGGAGTGACATCCTCTCAGCCAGCAAGGAGTACTGGCCCATTGTCTTCAACGAAAAAGGAGAAGAAATAGCAGCAAACAGGTGGTAGCCCCATCTCGTGCCCGTTACGCTTTTCGTTACGCTTTCCGTTATGTTTTACGCATTACGTGCCCGTTATGTTCTACGCAATACGCTTTCCGTTATGTTTTACGTAGTCACCCCTCCTAATACGTAATAGCTTAACTGTAAGTCTTTGGGTAACCTCTCCTAATACGTAATAGCTTAACCGTAAGTCTTTGGGTAACCCCTCCTAATACGTGGTATGTAATGTGTTACGTAACTGGGTACGTATTGCGTATTACGTGGAGTAACTCAATGCTCTGCAGGCTTAACTTAATACATTCATTAAATAGATCTTCTGCTTCCTTTGCCTTTTCTTTTTCGCTGAACCAGAAGCCGTGAACGAGGAGCTCCTTTTTCTCTGCGATCTTTACAATGAGGAACTGGCTGTGTCTCTCCACTTGAAGTATTTCTTTGCTAATTGGGAGATGGTAATCATTTGGATTCTTTCTATTAATAAGAAATAGACAGGCACTTGGTATCTGGTGCCTTCTGTATATGTACAAGGCGCCTTCTGTTTGCGTTTTAATCCACGTGCCTGTGTATTGGTACAGAGTTACGTTCCACGTGCTGAGGAGAGTGTTCCTGTAATGGGCATCCTTTGCCTTAAGCATCTTATTGGGATGGGTTACTTTTTGTTCCTCGTACGGGTGCATTTTATTGGAATATTTTTTTTATTTAGATGAAAATAGAGGTACTTAGGCAAATACATAAGGGAGACATAAAGGAGTGTATCGTAGAAGGAGATTTACTTTTTACTTGCGGAAGGGATAACAGAGTAGTAATGAGTTACTTTAAGGATATTTCTCCTATTTGTACCACAGAGGATTTAGGATGCTTTATTAACTCTATGTACGTATACGGGGATACTCTGTACGCGGGAGGCCATAATGGAACTGTATTTTTATTGCGCGTAGATGGCAAAAGTATTTCCGTGGTAGATAAGGTAATGGCTCACGGAGGAAATGTTTGCTCAATTAGAGGAGAAGGAGAGCGCGTGGTGAGTGCCTCTTGGGATGGCTCTGTTTGTATATGGGAGAATAAAAGAGTTAAGGAGAGCGTGTATACGGATAAGAGCATATGGGCGGCTGAGTACTTAAAGGGAGAAGAGATAGTGGCCTGTTGCACGGATGGCTCAATTATCTATTTAAATAAGAAAAACGAGAAGTACGTGGTAAGTAGAGGGTTACTGTTACACGATTCCTGTATACGGGATATAATCGTAGAGAAAGACCGTATTATTACGCTATCTAATTCCGGAGTGTTAATTGCCACGGAGCACTCGGGAAGAGTCATTAAGAAAGTCTCTTTGGACGCCATAAGCTTTAGAATTAAGAGAATGAGCTCTAAAGGTTCCACGGAGCTTAACCACGGAGTTACGGGAGGGGTTACCACGGAGCTTAACCATATAGGTATGGGAGGGGTGACAGAAGGCACTTACGGGGTATTCCTTGATGAGGGAGTTGTTAAGGTATTGGACGGGGAAATGGAGTATCTTTACGCGATATCTCTTCCTGTGCTTTCGTGTTGGAGCGGGTGCTTATTCCCTGAGGAACTCGTTATAGGAGCATCTGATGGAAATATTTATAAATTCGGAGGAGAAGAGAATGTTAAGGCTAAGGAGTATCTGGAGGGGTTACATGAGCAGATGAATATTCCTCAGGAAGAGGAAAAGGCGTATAAAGTGGAAGACGGAAAGGTTTTTGAGAGAAAAGGAGAAAGAGGGGAATGGGAACTGTTTGGAGAGCAAGTGGATGGACAGAAGAAGAAATACGACCATACTATTAATATAGAGTTGGGAAGTAAAGTCTTTAAATTATCATTTAATCAGAATGATGAGTACTCCTCTGTTAGTAAGGAGTTCGTTAGTGCTAACGGACTGAGTGAGGAGTATGTTCCTGAGATTATTGAGTTTCTTGAGAAAAATTTTAAGAGGAAAAATAATGTAGATATAACGAATTACACTCTTTATAGCAGTATATCTTATGAGGGAGTGAGTAAAAAATTTGAAAAATATCCTAATGGGGAAAGGGCTTTAGAGATTCTTTTAAAAATTTTTAATGGGAGCGTTAAGAGTGGGAGTGAAGAGTTTTCTTTGCTAATTAAGGAGATAGAAGTTATACTGAGTGAGTGGATACTTGGGGACTATGAGAAGTATCCTGTTTTGGACTGTTATAAGTATTTATTGGCGGTTGGAGGGTCTTTTGACTTTTATTTTATGAAGAATTTGGAAATATTTTCTGATAAGAGGGATGCTTTGCTTTACGCTAAGTTGGCTACTAATATATTGGCTTGCTCCTTTAAGGATAAGAAGTACGTGGTGCATAATATGAATAGGATACTTGATAAGAATCTTGTGGATAATGAAGTGATTCGGCACTATAAGAAGAATTTGCATAGGGCTGAGGAAAAATAAAAGAAGATTTATTTTGTTTTTTTTCTTACTATATTTGGAAATAAAACTTTTTATTGGGTAATGAAAATATTTTATTGATGAAAATATTTTCACGGATGAATAACAGAGTAATAGTTTGGATTATTGTTTTTGGAATGTGCATGTGCTTGGATGTGAATAAGGAGCTCTTGGAGAAGAACATAATGGCCACTGGGATGTATACGAAATTGGAAGGAGGAGATAAAAGAATAAGAGAGTGCGTTAAGTTGTATGATATTACTAAGAAAAGAGTAATTGAGAAGACTATAACATTAATTAGAGAGATAAATGAGAAATTGAAAGTGGCTGATGCGCGGTTGGTTAGTAAGTCATTTTACAGTGGGGATGGGTCTATTAACCGGGGGAGCATTGAAAAAATATGTGAGAACCGGGGAAGACTGATATTTTTGAAGAAACAATTGGAGTGTATTCTTTTCCTTTTTGAGAAGCATAAAAACGGAATATTGAAAAAAAATGATAATCTTGGGACAAAAGAAAATAAGAAGGAAAATATTAATTCGAGTGAATTTTGGGTTCAAATATCCAACTCTGCGAAGGAAAACAGGGCTAAGAACGTGTATGAGGGAGTTTATGACTTGTGGGAATCAGATATTATTAAGAGATTTTACAAAAATGCTATTTTTTATGAGCCATCTAAAAAAATATTATTTAGATATGGAGGGTTTATTAGAAATTTAATTGGAAAATTAAAGTCTCCTGGGAGTACGGATGATTATACTCATTATGTTACTAGGGTGCTTGAGTCGATTACCAGACTGTTTCTTCTTGGGGACTTTGATTTTGCTGGGGCAATTATGTTGCAGAGTGACTTTAAAGTGTCTCGTGCTATGATTGTTGAGAGGTGGAAGACATTTTTAGATGAAATCCAGGGATATCACTTGTTTGCTGGTAGGAATGAGATTCCTAAGCTTTTGGATGCAGTTTTGTCATTTCAGAAGGCTAGATTCATTATTGCTAAGGAATTTGATGTTTTATCTGAGAACGCTAATACGAAAAAGGAGTACCAATGGGATAGGGACACTATGGAGAACTTAGATAAGTATTTGCACTTGAAATTGCCTCTTATTATTTCTATTTGCATGAAACCAACTGCGAAAAAAGAGAAAATAATTGAAGATTGCGACTTAGATGATGATTTAGATGAAAATATTGAAAAATTACCATCAAAGCTGTTTAAGGTGAAAGAGCTTAAGCGGCATATTGACTTTGCTTTGTCAAAGGTAACTCAAGGAATTGTTAAGAATACATTTAATTTGCAAATAGAATGGAGTGGGAAGAACAAAACAGATAAAAAGGCTTCTTTTAGGGAAGCTAGAGAAGATTTTTGTTCTGATGAAAATCTTTTTAAGGAAATACTTCAAGAAAGAGATATGAAAAAAGATGACATAGCGGCATTGCTTCAGAGAATAATTGGGTACATGGGATTCCAAGTGATTAAGGCTCTTGAGCAGAACTTTCAATCTGGAAACGAAGTACCTATTTTTATTACGCAAATGACAGCTCTTAATTTTTCGAGCCACGCGCTTCTTAAGCTGCACTACATGATGTCTCATATGCACCAGTTGATTAACCAGACGGGTGATAATAAGGAAAAAATTAGAGAGATTCTTTTTAAGAAAAACGAGCAATTGATTTACATTATTAAGCTGATTCAGGGATCTCCTGATGCTCCATCTTTTGTGGACTATATAAGTGCTTTCTATTCCAGTGTGTTTGATTTTTTAAATGGAGCAGAGGTAAGTAATTCTCATATTCCTTATGTTATGCTGTTTGAACTACTTAAACATCCTAAAGGATTTTCTGGGCCAATTTCCCAAGTACTAACTAATTTAGAACAAGCAAGAAAGGAAGAGGAAAGAATAGAATTGGAACTGGATGACTTAAAGTTACATTTATATGTGTACTTTATGTGTAAATTCCCTGTTTATATGCTAAAAGAAGAAGAAATGAGGGATTTAATAGATTTCCACGACGGAACATTAAATTTACGAGATATTTTCCCAAGAGATCCAAAGATAAATACAGAGGTAGCTGCTTTCATTAAGAAATATGTTACTTTCCCCATGGAGGATCCTGTAGAAGAAGAAAAACAAGAGAAACCTACTCAGAAACCAATTGCCAAATCTATTCCAGCTTAATAGAAAACCAATAAAAAATTAAATTAAAATAAAAAATATTACATTCGTTTATTACACTAAAATATTACATTCATTTATTACACTAGAATATTACATTCATTTATTGTGGGTATTCATTTTTTTGTATTATCCTATCTTGCTCCATGCGCGCACATTCTTCTTTTACATGTTTCCTTGGGGGTCCGGAGAAGAGGAGCAGCTGCCAGGGAGTATATTCCATCTACTATATTACATATTCTTTCTTTTTTTTCTGATATTTCTCTTAATTTTTTCTCTTTTTCCGTTAAAAATCTTTGGAATTGCACGGCGGAAGTAGACAACTTATTGATTAAATTGATAAAGTAAATAACTTCTCTCTGTGATATTTCTGGATTTTCTCCTTTTTTCTTAAGCAAAATCTTAACCAAACACTTTAGTCCCTCCATTTGCACCTTTCCCCACACTTTGCACCGCATGCACTGCACGCATCCTATCATGCTGCAAAGCATTTCCACTCGATCCAAGGTATCCGGGCCAATAGAATACTCATTAAAAAGTGTCATATTTTGAGGTAATATTTCTTTTAAATTTAAAATAACCGAATTACAATCTCCAAATGGCCTCCCAATGTTCTCTATTTCTTCAATTACATCAGGAATAAGAGATAGAGATAAATCCATCATTTTTTTCATATTGTCCAAATGAGCATTTTCTACTTTCTTCATTATCATATTGTAGTGCATGTACAAAGATTTGCTTGTAGGATCGTCATTGTAAAATGAGAATTTATGAATTGTTATTGAGCAATGTATTCCACTTAGCATGCAAGAAAGCAAAGGATCATTTTTCACCATGGAGTGCATAACTTGCCAAACTGCCTTTCCCTCTGGATATCCCGTGTACCTTTCTATTATTTTCTTTAAATCCAAATGCAAGTACTTTGTTTCTTCTTCTTTTCTGCTCTCAAGAATCACTTGCTCCCCGGCATCCGTATGGAACCGATCCAAACTGGATTCCGGTTTTCCTGCATCTGCATCCAACTCGCAAGCCACTCCGCACGCCTTTATTTCTCTAATGGCGTACTCCGGGCATTTATGCGATATTTCTATGGTGGTTTTAGAAAAACAATCCATAGAACACAATGCCGATATCTGCCCTCGTATTTCCACATTGCTATAATGCATTGCTCCATAGGAACACCCAACAAAAATGCCTATAATTCCTATTTTCCTCCATATTTCCATTAGCAATTTAAAAAATAAATCATTTATTAATTATTTTAATAGAAGCATAACAAAAAGATCCATTGCCACAAAAATAAAAAGAAAATACATTTTTCTTTTTTTTCTTTCAATTAAATCATTTTCTGTTATTAAAAAGCACTTCAATCCCTTCCCAAGAAAAAACAAAAAGGAAACAAGAAGAAACAGCCATAAAAGCTTCCTAATAAGTGCCCCAAAAAGAATAAATGATATCTTAGATACGACCAGAGGAACATACTTATACCCCAAAAACGAAAATGTATCCAATATTTTTAATTCCCGAGCATCAAAGAAGAACTCCAGCCCAATAATAAGAACTCCCTCAAGTATATCCATAACCAACGACCTACTTATTAGCTTAGTAAGTATTTCCGGCTTAAATTTGTTTTTAATTTCCAATTCCCCAGCCGTAAGCACGATGTAAGTCACAAAGGCCATAAGAGGTATATACATATCCGGATAGTATATAGGAATATTCACAGTATCCCTATCCGTTCTCCCATTCCAATCTATTCTCCTATACGGATAAAATATTAGTAAAATCTTCCTAAATAAGTACCCATTGTCTATCTGAAAGTACTTTTTAACTCTATCCAATTTCCCCATAGATACCGTTTTACTTATATACTCATTCCCCAATTGAAAAGCCTGTTGCTGTATTCCCGTGCGCAGTGGGTTGTTCATTTATTTTTTAATTTAATTTATTTTCAGAATAAAATATTTTTGTTTTCCTTATAAAAGACGAAATGTTCTTTAAGTCCAAAATACTCACCACATGGTAAGAGTCCACAATAAACATATTATTCCTAGACCTCCCAAATGCCCGTATCCACTCGCCAACCTTAAAAACCACAGGACACGCCATAATTAGCTGTCTCTTTTTCCCTCCAATTTCCAAAGTGACGTGCGGATCAATTTCCATGACGTGCCCTATGATTGTTCCCATTCTCTGGTACTTAGCTCCTCCGTGCCCCATAAGAAACAAAAAAAATGAAAACAAAAGGAGTACTTACAACAGTAAAAAGAATCATAAAGCACCAAGAGATCTCCAGAGAAGAATTAGAGGAGATCCTCAGCAAAGATGCTCTGTGGCCCATAGCAAGACAATACCTAAAGGAATTCTCCGCGGAATATGATGCCCTGCGCGTTCTCACAATACTTTTATCGTAATATTACAATATCAATAAATAATTCGTATTACGTAACACATAACGCATTCCGTAACACATAACGCACTCCGTAACGTATTCCGTAACACGTGTTGTGTTGTGTTATAGTGTGTTGTGTATTAGTTAATGGTTTTATTTATTGGATTGCGAGGATATAACGGATGTAGCATCTGATAGAACAGAAAGCACTTCGCTAATGCTGCTGTGCTGCTTTTCTTTTGTTTTCTGCGTCTTTATGATGATACACATTGTCTCTTGGTCTATGTTTCCTTTAATTCTTCCGTCTAAAATCATTCTTCTTACTCTATTCTCAATGGTGGGGATATCAAATCCGAGCACTTCTCCTATGTACTGTACGCTTATGGTGGAGTACGGCTCTATTATTTTTAGGATATTTGAGTCGATTAAGTTGTCGCAGAGGTAAACTAAATGACTCATTAGGAAGGCATCAGAGGAAATATCTTGCATTCCGCTGTGTATTATTTCATTGCACTTTTTTAGATTTCTTTCTTCTACGCATTTTGTAATTTTACAGAGCATTTCTATGCATTTGTCTGATTTATGGGGAGAAAGGAATTTGTGGGAGAGCGTGGCAAAGGCTTCTTTTGTTTTTCCCTCCATTGTCTTCATAAGAACGAGGTACCTTCCGCATCTTACGGTTTCCTTTTTGTCCTGCGCAATGGAGAAGCCCTCGAGGGCCTCTAAAATATGAGCAGTTGCTGTTTTGTACTCTCTTTCGTCTGCTAAGTATATTCCATTTAAGAGGTCAATTTTTGCTTGTAATCTCGGGGGACAGTACACGAAAGTGAGCGTGGACCTGGCGAGGGTTAAGGAGGACTTTGCTTTTGGGAGGTTTTTTAGTTCGTAGTAGACTTTGCTTTCTAAGTAGTAGAGCCTGACGAGTCCTAATTTGTCATCTGTTTGTTTGAGGACTTTTGCTGTTTCATCGATTAGAGAGAGACACTCTTTGTACTCGCTGAGGGCTAAGAGGAGTTCTGCTTTTCTCATTTTGAAATCGAGTTTTAGGAGATTTCTTTTGTTTGAGGAGGCCCAGGAGATCATTTTATCGTAGAGGGCCATGGTTTGCTTTTTGTTTAGGCCTTCTTTTTCTAAGATATCGAGGGTATTTTTTAGGAGAATTGAGGAGGAGGCTTTTGAGATGGTTTTGGACTCTGCTATTGCTTCTAGGAGTATTTCTATTTCTTGTGGGTTATTGTGTTTTATGCTTAGGGATACTTGCTCTGATATTTTGCGCATTGGGTTTGCCTCGGAAAGTACTTTCTCGAGTGCTTTTACGTCCATAAAACAAAAATAAAATTAAAATTAATATTTGTTGATTGGTTTTTTGTTTTACGGGGAATGGGTTGGAGGGGGACGGGGGATGGTTTTGTGGGGTGGGGAGTGTTTTTTTTGGGGTGGGGAGTGCGTGGGGGATATTTTTGGTTTTGGTTTTGGGTTGGGATATTTTGGGAAATATTTTTTTTGAAATAGATTGTGATCTAGAATATTTATTGGTTTTTGGGATATAAATTATTTTCTTACGAAGCAAGCGAGGAAGAATCCTTTTGTTTCTTCGTCTGCGTTGCATCTAACTACATCATTGGAAAAGGAATATCCTGGGGATCCTCTGGTTTTCCACTGGGGGAGTATTTTTTCGATTTTGAACTTTTGGTTTCTTTCTAGGACTTTTTGGACTACTGACTCATTTTCTTCTTCGTAGAGAGAGCAGGTGGAGTATACTACTTTTTGGGCTTTTGGGTAACTTAGGGCTTTTTCGAGTATTTTTTGTTGGAAAATAGTGAGATTATTGAGTCTATTGTAGTCTTTTTCTTCATCTGGATGGAGACCTGATCCGCTGCAGGAGGGATCCACTAGAATATGGGTGGCTGAGAGGACTTCTTGGTCTTTGTGCTTGTCTATTAATAAGAAGTCTTCGTTCATGGAAATAATATTTTCTGCTCCGGCTTTTGAAATCATATCTCTTAAAATTTTGAATCTTTCGAAGTCTTTTTCTACGGCAAAGATCTTTCCTGTGTTCTGCATAAGCATAGAGAGATGGGTGGTTTTGTTTCCTGGAGCGGAGCACGTATCTATTACTGTTGCGTTGAGTGGAGGGTCTAAAACATACGCTGGCAGACAGCTTGAGAGGTCCTGTACGAAAAAGTATCCGTTTTGGTAGCTTTTTAATTTTGACCAGTTGACGCGTTCTTGGACTTTATAGACATTTGGGATGATTGTTTCTGTTACGGAGAGGGAGGAAATGGCAGAAAACTCTGCTTTTAGGGTGTTTAGGCGGATATACGCTGTTTCTTTGACTTTTTCTTTTACTGGCTCGACTATTCCTAATGAGTCGTACGCTTCCTTTACTTTCTGCAGCATTTTTTTGTTGAATCCCAGGGACTCTCTTTTGGTTCCGTAGAGGATTTCGTGGCAAATGACCATGGCCATCCACTTTGAGCGGATCTCTTCTTTTATGATGAAAACTACTCTTTCTAACGCTGCTTTTCTTCTTAATACACTGGAAAGCACTGCCATATACTTGGTTGGGGCATTTGTCTTGTAGCAGGCTGTTTTTATTCCTGTTTTCTTTTCTACGATGTCCTTTAGCATTCTTCCGCATCTTTCATAGAACTTCTTGGTTTCCATGAAAAATTTTATTATTGGTTCATTTATTGGTTTATTTCTAAAAATTTTATTGCTGCTTTTGCCTGTTCGAGGGAGACATCTTTGATGAGAATGGATTTGTCTTTTGATTTGCCTCCTGAGATAATGGAAAGAGAAGATTTTTTAATTTTTAAGGATTTTGATATTGTTTCTAATATTTCTTTGTTTGCTTTGTTTTCCACGGGAGCACTGGATACTGAGATATATATAATGCTGTTCTGCGCGTAAATGCTTTGGTTTTTTGCATTTGCTTTTACCTCGCACTCGACGATGACTCCTTCTGGCACTTCTCGCATGGAAAATATTTTATTGTTTTGTGTCTTTTAGATGTACATTCTTATGGATGGCGAGTCTTCTTTTGTCGAGAAACTCTCTGCTGCAGACGTCGCAAATGTTTTTTTCTTTTTCCACTGGGGAGTTTGTTGTGTTTAGAGGGGGAGAAGAAGAGGTCCATCTGTTCGTCCACAGCTTGCTGCCTCCTATTGTGGTAATTGGTACCTTTTTTAGCTCAAAATGCCTTGTTTTTACGGATTTTAACTTTTCTGCTGCTTCTGCCTGCATCTGCAAGACTAAAATGCCCTCTGTTGGCCTAGATCTTTTTATTTCTTCTGTTTCTATGAATTCTTCTTCTACCGCTGACATATTAATTATTGCTTTAATTTTTTTATTAATAAAAGTATATTGGTTTGAGTATTGGATATATTTATTTTTTTATTATTTTTATTTCAAAAGTAATATTGTACTATTCTTTGCTAATTAGTTGGGCGCACGCAGAGTAGAAGCAGCTTTTTCTAGGAACTGGATATTATCTACGGAAAGGAAAACAAAGAAATAAAACAAAGAACATATGAAAAAAGTAAAGAATATAAGTACTGCGCTAACGATATGTTTCTTTTTGTACGACTTAATTGGTATTATTTCCGTTTTTTCTACTTTTTCTTGCTGCTTAAGACAAATCAGAGAAATACCAATAATTCCTAAGAGTACACAGAACAATAATATGAATATAAAGGATGCTCTTAAATCGAGGAAGTTTACCTTTAAATTAAATAGAACATTCTGTAATTCTGAAAAAATGAAATAAGAAATAAAACAGTAAATGGAGGTAAGAATGAGCAATAGTGCTATTTTTAGTGCTTTTGCCAGATAAAAGAGTCTGCTGTTCTCCACGCTAAAGAGAAGATATATGTACTGAGCTACAAACATGGAGACAGTCAAAAATACAACTAAAAAAACAAAATGTACTTGGTTTTGGATGCTTATTAGTTCTTCAACAGATGAATTGTTAGTAACCTGTGAGGCGTATGCCAAGAACCCAATAACCACAAGTATGACTCCAATAGAGAGGTGCCACATTGTGATCCATGCGAGGCCTTTGTATGAATCCATGGAGATGTTTAGGAGGTTTTTTGTTAAAGAAATATTTGGTTCTTTTGCATTATTACGAGATTTATCTCGCATAATGACCACTGGTTCCGATGTAAGAGCTTCTTCTTGCTCTCTGTGCTCCTCTCTGGTGCTTTTTGCAGATGAATCTATTTTTCTAGGTATTTCCATATTTTGATGAAAAGTTTTTAGGATTAATATTTGAAAAAATATAGGCCCTTAGAAGTAAACATAGTAAGATAAACCAATAAATATTTATTATAGCACTATAGGCATAGCCTGTGTTTGTGCTGGTGCATGCGAATGATCTATCAAAGATTTCTGAAAGTTGTTAGCAAGCTCTTCAAAACTAGAAGAGTTATTGTGTTCTTTAACCAAAAGAGTAGATGTCACTATTATCACAACCGTGAAAAACAATGCAACTAAACACAGCATCCCATACAAGGTTTTTCCTAATTTTTGATTCTTAGCGGTCATCCAGATACTGTTGGATTTTCCCATAAACCATAAAACACCAAGGGACAAGCATAGTATACTCGCAAACACAGTAATGTATAGAGAGAATCCAAGAACCAAATTCTTTCCAAAGAGATTCATTAGCATTCTTCCCAAATTATTAAATACATTGTAACTCACTGCATTAATAACTATTGCAACTGGGAAATAAATATTAAACCCTCCAATCAACATTAAAAAGCTTTTCCACATGGTTAATGGCAGACTGCTCCTTGTAAAATGGAAGTATATACAGATATATTCCATAACAAATATTCCCAAACTGACTATTCCCAACCCAAACATCGGCCAAATTATACGGTTAATTGTCAATTGGGATGGATAGTATAAAATACCTAGAATATGAGAAGATTGTACAAAAAACTGATAAATCACTCCAATGTATATAAATAGTGCCAATAAACAAAAAACAGTGTTATAAGAAATGCTGTTTAGATATCTGCGAACAAAAGAAACCTTAGGTTTGCTGTGTTCTTTCACTTCTTTATCCGTTTTTCTGGTACTTGTCTCTTTTTTACTCTTGCTCTTTTTTTCTCTTAATTCTGATTTTTCAGCAGCCAACGAATGAGAATTTACCATACTTCTTAAAAAATTTTATTATTTATATGCGTGTTCCAAATATGGAAATAAAATATCATAATCCAATAAAACATTTAATCCGTCATAGCATGTAGATATACCTAACCAAATAGATATAAATTCTTATTGGCTTCCATTAGCACTCTTTTAGACTCCCACATAAGCTCACCAAAGTTATGCACGCCCTGATACGTGCTAACAATAATAATGCTAAACACTCCAACAAGACAAATAAAAAGAGCAGAAATTCCCACCATGTTCCAGTAAATATACTTCTTGTTCATGTACCGTTCATTGAAATCTACCACTCGATCCGTTCGAAGAATATTCCGCATAATCCAAAGAGAAAGAGCAATAAACGCCACAAACACCATAAAGCATCCAAACACTCCAATCCAAAGTGTAGATTTAGATCCATCCATCCCATAGGCCCAAAATGTTCTAAGTACCTCCAAAAAAAGAAAATCCAATCCAAAAATCACAGGAAAAAATATTACAAATCCAGCCACCTTCTTAAGCCACACCATCCATCTCTTTCTGTTCATATCCTTCTTAACTACGTTTAAATACGCATACATATACGTCATAATCAATACTAATATAACCGTAACTAAATATAAGACTGTAGTAGCTAAATTGATGTTAGTAAGTGTCTTAACGGATAACTCCCTAGACATACTTATTATGTAAAACATTATTTCAGCGTGCGTGCATAGCATAATAATTAAGTTGTTCCAAATGAACAAAGCGCCTAAAACCATCACAACATTCCAATTAAAATCTACAAATGTCCTGGTAAACCAAGAATTTCTATTTTTCTCCACTTCCGCATTGGTTTCTTCCTCAAACCGAACGCGTCTCACGGCTTCCTGAGTGTTTCTCTCTTCTCTTTCACTGATAACTGACTGCATATTAGAGTTTTAAGGGTACAAAAAAATATAAGGAATAAATAGTTTATTTTTTATATTCATTCGTATATGGGTATAAGAGTTAATAAAAAATGTTATCCAATATTCCGCAAAAAATATAATACGTTTCTATAGCACTTTATATATAATTATTTATTATATTGCATTATCTAATTTCAATATTGCGTACAAAGCAAACATAAAGTGTGAGGAAAGAGTTGCCACTAAAACGATGCATATCCATTCCATGGCTGTAAGGAGCTTTTTCCTGTACACGCACATTCGCGCGGCCTGTTCTTCCTGTTCAGCTCTTTCTATGCCCCAAAGCGCATTAAGGCACCGAGGCACCCACGCCATAACAATTAGACACATTAATATGAGTGCAGAAGCGCACAGTATTTTTGACTTTTTAAATGCCCAATTAAAGTATCCATATAGGAGCAAGAACATAAGAGACATAAATGTTATAGTGTACACTGAAACAATTGCGTTGTACTTAAAAATTGTAAGAATATTTTTTCTAATTGTTGCTTTTTTCTTAGAAATAAAGAATAGTACGTGTATGTAAACGCATGCATATAAGTAAAATATGCTAATTAACACGTAGGAAAACACTTGTAGGCTTCTAATGAGTTTTGAGGCGGAAAATAAACAAGAAAACGCGCGAAACATCGTATTTGGCTGTTCTATTGTATAAGTGCATAGGAATGTGCTGGAAAACATAAGGAATATGTTGCATGTGTACCACACGAGGAGCGCGAGCACGGAATGTCTGTGCTGGTGGAGTAGTCCTGTGCCGGCGGATGGGGAATCCGCGCTGGCGGCTTTGAGGGGGTTCGGAGAGAGCGCGGGCTCTGCGGCGTGCAGGGCACTTGGATGGTCTGTGGAATTGGCATTTGCGGAGGCCTCTTGGGGCATTGGAATATTTTTATGTTTTGGGGTTTGGGCGCTTTTGGCGCTTTGTGGGTTGGTGGGGGAAGGAGTGCTGGACATGTTGGGAGCTGTAGATGGTTGCGGGGCGTGTTGCTTGTTTTCTTGCGAAAACTCATTTTCTTGTTGGTTTGGAGTGTATGGCATGCGATACTAATGAAAATTTTTAATTGGATTTTTATTTTGACATTAATAATTGGATTGGATAAATTGATGGTTTATTATTGGGCTTATTTTTTGCTGAAGTAGTCGAGTTCGTTGAAACGAATATTAAATATTGTAACAAATGTTGCAACGCAACTTATTGCGATCAGATTAAAAAAAATAAATGTCATAAAAAAAAGAAGAGATCTCTTTATGTACCATAGATAGTTCCTTCTGTGCTTGCGAACGGAAAAGACGTCATTCCACATAAAAAAAAGAGAGAGAAATAAAAAAATAATAAAAAGAATTAAGACAACTATTATTGCTATGGGAGTGCAGAAGGAAAAAATATAGAAAACTATAACAGTGGAGATGCTGATGGCTAAAAGAGAGAGGCCGGAGAAAATAGGCAGAAGTATGAAGATTATGCATATTCCTCCAAATAGTCTTTTTATATGGTAGAGAATAGGATATTTGTCTCGTACAGTAAGTCCTAACATCAAATAATATACAAAAACAGATGTTGAAATGGTCCAGAAACTATATATAAATACCTTGCTCTTGGTTATTATTTCAATCTGCTTAATATCTATGAAAGAAAAGCCTGTTGAAATAAAAGTGCTGTCGAATAGCAACAGGGAAGAAATAACTAGTATCATGGTAGAGCATGCAAAATAAAGGAGAAGAGAAAAAATAGCATATTCTAAATTGTTTTCATATTGTGAATTTTCTAGTATGTTCCGCACATTCTTTCTTCGAAAAGACTCAGTAACTCTTTTTTCCTTAGACGCTGCATCTTTTTCCGTTTTATGCGTGGGCTGCAATGCATTTTCTTTGCATTCATTATGATATTTTCCTGATATTTTCATAAAATTAAAAAAAATGAAATATCCAAAAAAAGAAATTTTTTTAAAAAAAATCTGTAAAAACAAAGAAAAAAAGAGCAAATAAATCCTGTATTATACATTTTATTTTTATACCCCCTGTCAGAAAGCACTCAATATTGTGTTTGGCGGCAGGGGCATACAAATATGTGACATAAAATAGGAATAAATAAAATAACAACAATGGAGTAATAAATATGTAAATATTAGAAAACCTTGAGTAAATACCTAGTATTTATTTCTTAAGTGCTAATCTGGATATTAATGCGTGATGCTGCCAAAGTGGTATCCTGTGAATGTTCCATTTGTTAAGTTTGTAAGGATGAAAATGGTTCCACAGAGGAAAATAACCACAGTAATTAAGCAGAGAGAGGTGAAAAGTGTTTTTTTGACCAATTGCTTGTCTGTTGGGTCTTCGGCTTTTCTTAGCTTCATCTCGTTTTTGACTGGAACAAGAATAATGGGAAGAATGAAAATGATAGAAGCAATTAAAAGGTTGATGGCTACTGCAAGCTGCTTCTCAGAAAGCTTTGACCCAAGTAGAGCTGTTAGGTAGAGCGTTCCAAGTATGGTTAAAGGAGTAAGCACGAAGAACGTAAACACAAACATGCCGATTCTTAGAACACGGCCTCCAATTGCAATTCTTCCATTGTCATCATAGTTGGTATTATTTTTTTCAAATAACATGTAAATGTATCCTGTGAATGCAGCAATTGCTGGGAGCACAGTGAGGAGGTATGCAATCTTTGCATACGTAACAACCTGCGGAATAAATATGTAGGCTTCTCCATTGCTTTGGATGTGCTCTACGCCAAAGGCCATAAATAATATAGTTGAGCCTACTATAGCGAGACACAGCCAGGCTGCCAATGAAAGAGAGGTTGATCGGGTTTTGCTTATTAAGGTATTTGCCTCTTTGACTATTTTTACGAACGTTCTGCTGCTTGTTTGGGGCTGTTCTGTCTCTGCTATGCTTTGTGCTGCAGAATTGGTCTTTGTATCTTCATCAAATGTTATTTTAACATTAGCTAACACTGAACTGGGTTGGTTTGTCATAACCTGCAAAACATGAGAACTATTTATGTATAAAAAAATAAAAATTACCTTATTGGGAAAAAAGAAAAAAATAATTCCTAAGAAAAAAACACAATTAGTAAATTTTATTGGGATTTACAGCAGATTAAGGAAATTTACGAAAAACAGCATGTAAAGAGGACATAAACAATGTATGATGCACAGGAAGCAGAAGGCCGAGCGTCTTCTTCTTCAGCAGGCGTAAATAACACGATCACAGAGAGAATAATAGTAAGAGACTAGAAAGACTGTAGGAAGGAATAATGCTGGGATAGAAGAAGTGCTGCTATTTACTAAGCAGGAAGAGAGAAGGAAGAAGGAAGAATTTTACAGTCGAACACATAAGAGTTTACAAAATGGATGAGCGCAAAAAATTGCTATTTTAATATTATTCTTTGTAATTGCTCCACAGTCTACTCTATATTTATTAAAAGTGAAAACTTACTGTATACATGGAAAGACGATTGTAAACACTTAATCGGGCATAAATAAGCGCAATTCCAGTCTGGAGTAAGGATATTGCAGACAATTGGTGCAATGTGTTATTTTTATTTTTGCGAATTTTTAAGGTATTAAGACTTATTTCCAATTAAAAAATTTATTACGTATGAACAACAGTAGAACCTATACAGTATTTCACGATCCCAATGATTCTCAGCAGGTAAATGGCTTTACAGATGCCAATAGAGGAGAAGAAAGTGGAGTGGCTTCTGAGCACGTGAGTATATCTACTCAATCTAGCGCAGAAACAGATCAATCTGAAGTGATAATACATACTGGTAGCTTAACAGACGAGGCAGAGGGTCTTCAGCTAAGAGGAGAAGAAAACGGAAACCATTTGAGTTTTATAGAAGAGATAAAGTCATATTTTAGACATATGGATAGAATCAAAATCATTTCATGTTTCGCAGTGGTTATGCTTTTGTGTGCAACTATACAGACGTTTATAGAATATTTTCGAGTTGTACTATCAGGACCCACTATTCTCTTACATATATCCACAACGCCTCTAGGGATGTTTATTAATTGTATTGCGCCTTTAATTGTATTCTCGATATACATATATCTTAACGTGGCGCAGGGAAACAGGCACAAGCCATTGGAGTATAAACTGCGAAAGTTTTTCATTTTTTATATAATATGTTTGATATGTGCCGTGTTTGTTCTCATAATTTTGTTTTTCCTCCACACATATGTCCATAGGATAATAGGATATTTTACCGCCAACATAATATTTGGCGGAGCGGCTAAGCTTCTTTTTCTTTTCCTCACCGGGTTTGCTATTATTCTATCTATAGTATTTGATATACGAAGAACACAAAACTTCAAGAAAAATCTTTTTAAGTGTATAATTGTGCTACTTTGCCTTTATTTCATAATTTCGGCTATTTGGGGAACATCTCATGCCATTAAAGTGAAAATAGAAGAACTTTTCATTCAAACACCTCTATAAGTGCATACTGCCTTTATAAATAAGAAAGGCTGCATATACAGAGAAGATATATTCGATATTACAGTTGAATAAAGCTTTTTGCAGAACATTTATTATGCTTAAAATTTGATGAATTATTTTTTACTTGCTGTAAGGGATAAATAAATTATTTTTTATATACCCCTGTCAATAAATAATAATAAAAACTTGTCTGTGATCCAATATTTATTTAAAAAGTTTGTAAATTACGTCATAATTCAGTTAAAATAGGTATTTATTTTATTTTTTTTTTATTACCCATCACATAATGGAACACTCTGTTAAATATATGCGTACATCTGACAAAGAAGAGCAGCCCGCGCCCAATACAGATGCCATTCAAAGTATAGAGGCATCATCCAGTGCGTACGAACAGGATCCCCCATCAAATGTCTATTTTGAGAATAGATCATTAATTATTACCGACGATGAAAGTCAGATATATGGCTCTTCTTTTATACAAGACACGGATGAAGATGAGTTTAGCAGCCCTATGAGCTTCCTCCGAACATTCTATTTGGATCTGAGAAAAACTCACCGAATTAATATTCTTTCTTTTTCCGCAATGATCGTTCTTACTGCTATGTCTTTGTACCAGTTTCTTCAGATAATTATTGCACATAATGACATAAAAGCATTCATAATAATCGAAGATTGGCCAAAAGTAGATGAGGATCTGCTGGATGCAATCAAAAACATGTTTATTCCTTTGGTAGCGGCAATTATTCTTTACCAGATATACATATATCTTGACCTTTCGCAAGGAAATAATAATAAGCCAATGAAATACAAGATGAAGAAAATGGCAGCTATTATTGGAGTAAGCATATGTTTATCTATCGCAACAACTCTACTTATAACTTTCCTTTATCTTTGGCTACGCGAAATAGTGCATATTGACATATTTCTTTTTTATATTGATTCATTAATTGAGCTGTGCGTAATAGGTGTTTGCATAATAATTATTATAATAGCTTTTATCCAAGACTGCAGAAGAAAATCTTTTATGAAAAACAAGCTTAAGCTTCTTATTGTCATTCTTTGCAGCATTCTACTGGTAGTTAGTTTCGCAAATAGCGTTCGTATTCTTTCTATGGCATTGCCGGATTTTATAGAGCATGCAAAGAAAGAATACTTTTCTAATGGGTAAAAGAGTATGCATCTAACTAGACTTATAGCCCATCTAGACTTGTTAGCCTTTTTTCTTGCTATTTTCTCTATTTGGGTTGAAGAATAGTATTCTATAGTAAGAAAACCATTAAATGTAAGGGATAAATAATGTATTGTTTATATGCCCCTGCTGATGATTAATAAAGACTTGCCTAACATCTAACATTAAAATTTAGTTTATTGACAAAGTTCTTGTTTATTACTTCTGTTTATTGACAGGGGCATATAATAAATAAATTACTTTTTTGTTACATACATTATTTTTTTATTTATTTAAAAAATTTGTAAATTACGTCATAATTCAGTTAAAAACTAGGTATTTATTTTTATTTTATTTTATTACCCATCAATTCAATGGAGTATTCTGTTAAATATATGCGTACATCTGACAAAAAAAAGAAGCTAGCACCTAATACAGATACTATTCAAAGTATAGAAGCGTCATCCAGTGCATACGAACAAGACCCACCATCAGATATTTATTTTGAACAGACACCATTAATTATTACTGATGATGAAAGCCAGATATATGGCTCTTCTTTTCTACAAGACACAGATGCAGATGAAGATGAGTTTAGCAGCCCTATGAGCTTCCTCCGAACTCTCTATTTGGACTTGAGAAGAACCCACCGCATCAATATTCTTTCTTTTTCCGCAATGATCGTTCTTACTGCTATGACTCTATATCAGTTTTCTCAGATGATTATTATACATAATGACCTAAAAGTATACATAGTACCCGAAGATTGGTCAAAAGTAGATGAAAATCTTCTGACTGCAATCAAAAACATGTTTACTCCAATAATGGCTGCAATTATTCTTTACCAAGTGTATATATACCTGGACCTTTCACAAGGAAATAATAATAAGCCATTAAAATACAAGATGAAGAAAATGGCAGCTATTATTGGGGTGAGCATGGCTCTATCCATAGCAACAGCTCTTTTTATAACTTTCCTTTATCTTTGGATACGCGAAATAGTGCATATTGATATACTTGTTTTTTTTATTGATTCGTTAATTGAGCTGTGCGTAATAGGTGTTTGCATAATAATTATTATAATAGCTTTTATCCAAGATTGTAGAAGAAAGTCTTTTATGAAAAACAAGCTTAAGCTTCTTATTGTCATTCTTTGCAGCATTCTACTGGTAGTTATTTTCACAAATACCATTCGTCTTGTTTCTATGGCATTGCCAGATTTTATAGAGCATGCAAAGAAAGAATACTTTTCTAGCGGGTAAGCTAATGCGCCCACTAAACTTTTTAGCTTTTTTCTTGCTATTTTCTCCATTTACTCCATACTAAAGAGTAGTATTCTATAGTAAAAAAATATTAATTGGAAAATTTTAATAATTATCTCTACTATATGCTTAGCAATAAAAAAGTCTATTTCAAATACTATCCCCAATCTGATCGCAGAAATATGAGATTTTGTGCGCAAAATGCAAATTATTTATTGTTTTTAAGCAATTCCTTTTAGGAATATTGCAAATGCAAGCTAAATATAACACCCAATACAAAGAGTATATAAAGTATCGAAATAGCTTAATTCTTGCTGAAGGCGCTGCAAAGAGCAACAGCTGGCGAGAATATTTCTGGCCAAGTGGTAAACCATACCCAAAGCATAAAAATGCTCAGGATATAGATAGAAGTCACAAAAACACACAAGATCTATGGACATTCCTAAAGCAAACATTCTTTTTTATGTTCGGGCTGGGGCTTTGGGAAATAGCTATTTTTGACCTCAAAATATACATAGTAATAGCATATTTTTCTATATACTGTGCAGATGCAGACACTACCAATGCGTGGCTAGACGAAAAAATGAGAGAAAGCTATTTTATAATCATTTTCATGTTTTTGACCAAAATGATCACAACTATATACATTGTATTGGTGGGTCTGCAGTCCTCATGCGACACTTCCCTTCGATCAAAGCTATTTAAAGGGATTCTTATACTGTTTGTTGTTATGCCATTCACGACAGTTATAGCATACGCCGCTTCTTATTTATTCTCCTGTGTATTACTGCGCATATACACGGTTTTTATAGGCAAAAATTCATCATTTTATTGGCCTGTCTACCACCAAATGACTTCTATGACTGTTGTTGGGTGTTTAATGTGTATCATAGAAGAATATAGGAGGCACTTTATGTCCAAAAGGAGCAAAATTTGGCGAATGAAGTCTTTTTTCTATCTAGCTATCCTTTTTATTAGCTGTGTGGTATTGGTGGCAACCCTCTTCATAAACTTTAAAATTTTTCTGCACTATGAAAAGTTTAATGCTTTTATTAAAAATATTAATGATCACACATTTAAGGAATATACATAGCAATAAATTGCATGTCTCTTTGCTGTAAAAATATTTATGCTGAAACATATTTTTTTATTTTAAATAGCTAAATATTTTTCCATTTTTTAGTTAATTTTCCTTTTATGGTAACATTAAAGTATTTAAAATATTTTTTATAATTTTTCATGGATCTACCACATAATAGCAAGAATAACAAAAGAGAGCAAGAATCTGGCATCAATGCCAGTGCAGGGTCACAAAACATATACATTTTATCGACTACTCATCAGAGTGCTACTGATGCAGAGACTAAAAAGATGTATTTCGTCTCAGAAGCATTTAGAGACTTTTCAGAAATTACAAAAAAATCATGGATCTCTATGGTTCTAGCAGTCTCCTGGTACACGACTATTTCAATTATGCTATTATCATTAATAGTAGCTATATCTACTTATCAGTTCGGAGGCGCTATTAACAAAGATGTCTTTATCTCTACACCGATTTATATCTCTATTATTTTAGTTATCGTTGAAGCAATTATGGTTTTTTACATATTTTTACTTGCTCTAAAATCAAGAAACAACATATCTGCTAAAGCGCTTATATTCAAGATCGTCTTTATGTTATTTGTTGGGTTTATAACAATTTACACAATAGGAAGTTTATTTGTTTTTTTAATTCAACTACTACTAATAGTTATAGCAGCCTCTATTGCAACCTTCAGTTTGTCATTTGGAGTTGCATTCAGTTTAGTGGTATCCATATTGCTTTCTTTATACTGCTTAAGATTCTTAAGAAAGGAATTAAAGCAAGATGCTGCAACCGGAGAATCAAAAAGATTGACTATTAAGAATGTTCTATTCGTAGCTATGATAGTTATAACAGTTATGAGTATTTTACTATCAATATTCACCATAACTATGGCTATTGTATACTCTGAGGCATTTAGCACTGGAGGGATCAATTTATATTCGAACCATTTAGAATCACCACTTAATACATTTGTTTTTCCATAAGCACACAATAGGGTTTGTCTAGGGGATTACATATCATTTAAATATTATCTATTTCATTGGGTGTGAAATACAAGTTTATATTGTTAAATTAGTATATTATTATATATCATATTGAGTTGATCTCTTAAAAATATAAAGTATCAATAGGTACGCAGTTTGAATAAAGATGAAGATTACAAATGTCTCGTCCTCTGAATTCAACTTATTGTTTTTCCAAAATATCCTTTTATGGCAATACCTGAAAAATTTTTATAATATTTTTTTTTACAATTTTTATGGATCTATTACCTGGCAATAAGAAGGAAAACGAAGAAATAAGCAGAAAAAGCTCTTCGTACTTAAACTTTTCACAGGAAGAATATACCGACTCCACTCCAGAAACAAATTCCCAAGAGCCCCAAAACAAAAATGTAGTAACGCGTGTTCTAACAGAAGTGTACACAGATATTTCACAACTCAACAAAAAAACATGGACTTCCATGCTTTTCTTATGCATCTATCCTGCTCTTTTTATTGGCTTATCAATACTCCTAGGCACAGCAATAATCCTGTACCGCTTTGATGGAGTAATTCCAGCAGAGAAAAGCTTTTTAGAGTTTCTTGACATGAAATATTACATAACAAGCGTTGCTTTTGTATTTTATATATTTATAACCTATTACATAACAATGACCGCCATGAGGTCGCATTTTAATATTTCTACTCTAGCAACAGTAGTCAAAACCGTTTTCATAACAATTTCTTCAGTACTCGCATGCTCTGTGTTTTCGTACATGTTTATTGCTTTCACCATCTCCATGCTGAGCGCCTCAATGCGTATTTTCAACTTTTTATATCCACCACTAGCTATTATTGTCTTTACACTTATAGTGTCCTTTATTTTTTCCTTCTTCTTATGGCGCCTAAGAAAAGAATTAAAAGAGGATGCAGTAATCAACAAAAACAAATACGTCCATCGCGTTAAATGCATTCTATTCACGATTCTGTTGATTATATCAGCAATTATGATCCTAGGAGGAATATTTGCCATAATTATGAATTTAATATACGGAAAAACCTTTACCTACCACCTATGCCATATGATAACTCATGTGCACATGGGAATAGAAGCCAAACCCATGATCTTAAAAAACTTTCCCAAACTCTAATCCCACCCGCCCAATCTGAAACTATATCCTGGAGTATCCAAGATACATCTATATAGTTCCTATTATACTGCAATAAATCGTACTGCTTAAATACTACTCGCGTATTACTAATTATTTTCAGCTTTTTTAATTATTAATATTGTATTAAAAAATATATTAGAAAAATATATTAAAAAAGTAATTCTTAGTGTTTATTCTGCAACACTTTCTTTTCTTTCTATTACAATTTTTTATTACTCTCTTAGAAAACAAGGAAACAATAAGAAAACCAATACAACATCCCAATTAATCAACCAAATGTCTATACATTCAACTTAAATTCCCAATTTGAAACAATCTTCTTTTCAAAGTATCTATCTCAAACTCAAAAATAAGCATTTCCGTTCCTATAAAAAGCGATTCGCCGTTAGGAGAGAACGCCATACCAGATATGTGCCTATCTGCATCGGGAGAAGCAAGCGCTATGCTCTGTTTCCTCGTGAAGTCCCGGGTATCCACAAGAGTAAAGTGCGAAACGTGCTCAGTAAATGCCAATAAATCCATGGAAATCGTAGGACAGAACTTAACATTTCTACACGCTCCCTTCACCAGAGGACTTTGTATAGAGGGAATAGTGGATATTTTCTGCGCTGTATTTCGAATATCGTATATGCATATATATCCGTCCTGTGTGCTCGCAGCCAAATACAAAGAAGAAGGACTCCAAGACACTTTAAACGAAGCATCGTTTGTAGCCTTCATGCTCTTAACCAGCCTGTACTTCTCTTTTCCAATAGAAAACAAACTTACTTCATTATTGTCTCCAACTGTAGCCAATAATTTGCCATCAGGACTAACTGCGCAGCTGTTAACAGGAGCCTTGTGCATGATTACGGAGTGCTTCTTCATGCTGTTAATGGAGTATTCCTTAATTGTTTCGTCATTATTGCAAACCAATACGCGAATATCCCCAAAATGATCAAATATTTCTACTCCATTATTAATTGATCCTCCTGTGCAAATTCTTTTTTCAAAGCCCGTGGTGATATTCTTAACAACCAACTGGCTTCTCTGTCCCCCGATGGCCACCAGACCGTGTCCGTAGCATATCGAGGTCGGATTGAACACCAAATTCTTAACAATTGTATGGCTCTTTTGTGTTTCAGTGTTTAAAAGATTAATTGTGTTGGAGTGCGTGTAAATCACTTCATTTAGCTTAGTCGTGGTAGTGACCATATCGCGCAACTGCCAATGGTGAATGCTTGTTCTGACTTGATATTTTTTGTACTCTTCTCTAATAATTCCTTCAATCTCTCTGGGAGGATGATTCATAACAAAACATCTTTTTTACAATTTATTTGTTTCTATTTTTAATATGCAAAGAACAATTAAAGACCCAATAAACAATGAGAAAAAAGAGGAGTTACAAGGTATTTTAGGAAAACTTTTTCCTTTAGGAGACCCAAAAGAGGTCTCTTCTTCTCTTGTTTCTTCCCTCGAGGAAAACTCAGAGGATTCCCTAATTAAAACAGCATCCTGCTGCAGAAAAACAAGACACGCGTACGCGAAGTGGATATTTTCCTACATAGACAAAGAAAAACAAGGATTTATTACGGCAAACAATTTAAAATCACTATTTCTGTCGTTTTCGCAGTTAACAGGAATTACTAACCCACAGGAAATTAAAGTAGAAAAAATATCAGAAAACGAGTTTATTTCCATGTGCCTGTCCTCAGAGGCTTTCAATAGATCCTGGGCAGCCCTAAGAAAACACACAAAATTAAATCTGTAACAAATTTAAAACACAAAGTATTAAATATTCAAAAATTAGAAAAAAATAATATGCCCGTACAAGTTACTCCTGTTATTTTTCTTTTAAACGTAGGAGCCGCTCTAGGCATGATAAGCATGTTTCTAATATTTCGAGCGCATCTAAGACTCCAGGATAAATTACACGGAAAAATTATCACAAGAACAGATATATTAATTATTTGCAGTTCAGTAGTTCTTACCTCTCTTTTTCTTCTATGGAGCCTAGGAGGATCCATAGCAGCGTATTTCGGATCATATGCGCTCTTCGAGCAAGACCTCCCTCCAACTTATCTCAGTCTCTTAAAAATAGAAATATTAACGGATCTCACGCAAAAGCTAATTGGATTTTTAGTTCTCTCCTTAAGCTCCTTCCAAAACTCCTACGTAGGAGACAAAGAAGTTCTCCTTCCCTGGGGCAAATCCTGCATGGCCATAGGATTTATACAGACTTTTCTCTCTTTAATCCTCATAAATACCTTCCACGGATCAAATGCCTGGCTGCTCTTCTACGTGCTCAGCGCAGTAATTGACGGATTATTAGTTTGTCTCGGCATATTATCATGCATTTTAATGAGAAAAGACACAAACGAAAAAGGAATCTCAGGCTATCTCCCAAAGCGAGTAAGCACATGGAATACCACAGTCTGCTTAAAAATCATAATAGCATCTCTTTTAGATCTTTTTTCAAAAACATTTTTAGTGTATATTGATTTACATCGCAAATCAGTTTTTTCCCTACTAATAGATCTATCGTGTCTCTCAAAAAGCCTCTCAACTCTTCTTCTCATACACACAGCGTACTCCGCAAGAATTCCTCTCACCAAGCCGTACACCACAGGAACCCAATAAAAACCAATTAATATATACCAAAATAAGATAATTAAAAAAAATAAAATAAATTATAGAGAAGAAGATAAAAAATTATGCCAGAATTCCGCAAACTAAAGCAATTTATAGAGCAAAACAATGGAACTATAAAAAGCAACAGAATATTCGTAGCAAATAACTCATTAGCCGCAGTAAAATACATCATTTCCATGAATGATTTTTCATTTAGACATTTCGGAGAAAAAGTCTTCCAATTTTACGGAATGTCAAGGCCCTCAGACATCCAGTCAGAGAGCAAATACCTCGAGCTGCTAACAGATTACGCCGAGTTCCCAGAAGAAAATACCTCCTTTTCCTTCAGAAACCCAAAAATCATCTGCCAAACCGCAGAGAACTTCAACTGCTCCTACCTCTGGCCGGGATGGGGCCACTCCTCAGAGGACCCAGAGCTCCCCAGTGAGTGCGCAAAAAGAAATATTATATTCCTCGGGCCCTCCCAAAAGTCCATGCAAAAAGTAGGAGGAAAAATCTCTGCAAACCTCCTCGCCGAGTCCTGCGGAGTAAAAAGCATTCCGTGGATGGAAATCACAGAGCTCCAGGATGCCATAAATTTCTGCCACCAAATTAAATTCCCAATTATGGTGAAGAGCCAAGACGGAGGAGGAGGCAAAGGAATAAGAAAAATAGAAAAACCAGAAGAACTCATTCCTGCCATAGAAATAGTAAAAAAAGAAACAAATTCAGAAAAAGCCTTCGTAGCGAAGTATTTAGAGGACATAAAGCACATCGAAGTACAAATTGTATCCGACAGAGCGTACGATGCGCTTCCTCTCTCCACGCGCGACTGCACAATTCAAAGAAGAAATCAAAAATTAATAGAGGAAGGTCCCTCTCTTCTTCCCAACGAATTAATTGAAGAAATTAAAGAAGTGTCCAAACGCCTTATGCGCGCCGCGGAGTACCAGGGCCTGTGCACCATTGAGTTCGTGTACGACAGAGCGGACCAGCAAATATATTTTTTAGAGGCAAATCCGAGGCTGCAGGTGGAGCATACCGTTACGGAGTTGCTTGGAGGAGTTAATTTATGCGTAGTGCAGTGGATGGTGGGGTGCGGAGTAATTTTAAAGGACCTTGTGGCGAGCGAGTTATTGGGAGACTTTCAGGGGAACAGGCACGTGGTGGCTGCTCGCGTGATTGCGGAAAATCCTGCGAACGGGTTTACGCCGAGTTGCGGGTCTTTGTTCGTATCGGCGCAATTTCCTGTGGGATGCGTTGGGTATTTTGGAGTGGATCGCGGAGAAATAACGCAGTATAATGACTCGCAATTTGGACATGTTTTTGGGATAGGGAAGACGAGGGAGGAGGCTATAGACTCTTTAAAAATGATTTTATCGTCTATAAAAATAATTGGAGAAGTAAAAACATTAAATGGATTTCTTTTTGATCTTATCTCAACGGATATTTTCAGAAAAGATGAGCACAATACGCAATATGCTGAGGAATTCAGAAAAAAGTGGATAATTAAGAAGAGCATGGATAGATTCTATATTCTGTGTTTTTCTGCAATTTATGCTCATGTAAAAAAAGTAAATGAAGTGAGCTTTGAGGTGCACGGGGTGAGAGTATGCGGGGAAGTGGAAAAAATACATTTTGAAAAAGAAAAAACAATATATTGCATAATAATTAATGGGGGAGTGTCTGTCTTTGAGATAATGAGTATTTCTTCTACTAAGTATATTGTAAGAACAAATGGAAATGAAATCAAAACAGTGTATTTTATGGAGGGAGCTCTTTCCTACGAAATAATAGATTGCGGGGTATCTTGGGAGTTTTTTACGGAAAGCGAGGGGAAAGAGATACGCTCTTCTCTTTCTGGGAGAGTTTTAAGGTACGTTAAGGAGGGAAGTATTGAAAAAAACGAAGAATATATTGAGGTGGAGAGTATGAAGAATATTATACGGCTGAAGGCGCCTAGGAAGGGAAGTATAGTGAGGAAAGTGGAAGTGGGAGATGCCATTCAAGTGGGACAGGCTCTAGCGGAGTATTTGGAGATAGAAGAAAAAGAAAAATCCGTTAAATATCAGGAGAAAATAGAATATATTAATACAAAAGAAGAGTTCACAGCGAATATCTTGGAGGGGTATAAGGTGCATCATTCCCTATTATCTTATGAAGTGCCTATGCTTTTGTACGTGGCGGAGGAGTATCTTTTGAGGGGCAAAAAAAACGAATTAGCTAACGAGTATTTGATTACTGCGCTAAAAAAAGCAAAAGAAAAAGAGATAGAGCGCGCGGTGCAAGAAAGAATAATTTCTTATCTTTCTCCAATTAGACACATAATATCTCGGTATCCCGGGAAGAGTGCTCTTGCACAAATAGAGGCGCTTTACGGAATAGAAAAAGAGTTTGTGTCGCAAAAGGAAAAAAAAGTTTTAGAAGAAATGGAGGCTCTTCCTAAAGAAGAAATGAAAAGTTTTTTCAAAAAAAACTGCCATTTATTTTCCTCTTCCTTTCTTCTGTCCTTTCTGTTTGTTTCTGAGGTGAAAAAAGAGGCTCTTCTTCTTTGGATAAAGAAAACCTTCAACAAGGAAGCAGAGATAGAGGAAAACTCTGCAATTTTTTCATTTGGACAGATGAAATATTTATTGTGCACAGAGTTACCAAAAGAGGAAACAGATTCATTTATTTTTTTAGTGGAAAAAGAAAAGGCAACAGATATTACACTATTTCCTTATTTGCACGGAGTTACGCAAATATTAATTACTGAGACACTTTCTGCTCACTACCAGACATACTACAAGGGAAAGCTGTTTCCGGCGTACGCGGGAATAGATCCAATAATAGCAGAAAGATTTTCCATGGCCATTTGCCAGGAGGCCAAGTTAGAAGGAATTCTCTGGGAAAGAAAACTTTTCTTCTACTCCGCAGAGGAGCAGGCATCCGTTTTCGTGATACTCACCTCAGCAGAGATCATGAACGCAGAAGAAATTCTTCCAAAACTTTTTAAGGAAATAGAAGTGGCATATACCGTAAAAGGAAACAACCTTCCTCTTTCTATCTCAATTTTAATAGCAGATCCTGTTTCTCTGCCAAAACCCCAACTAATTGAGCACATGCAGAAAAGCGTATCAAAGAAATTAGAAAAAATCAAAAACATTTTCATAACGGAAATTACCATAAAAGGAACCATAGAACCATCTTCCAATGAAGAAAAAGAGCTCCTGCAGAGCAATGCGTACACCATAACCAGCCCAGGCCTCACAGAAAAAGGCTTCTACCTGCAAATTTCTCTAGAAAAGTCCTTCAAAGAGTGCAAGTTCTTTATAGAGTACCAGCAAATTTTTCACTTAGTAGAGGAAACAGAAATCTCAGCAAAAAAAGACTCAAAAAGAAAAGAAGAGTTTCTACAGAGAAGAAGAAAAGCCTTCTCCCTAAACACCATCTACCTCTATGATTTCATCTATCTCCTAGAAATTCTTTTCCAAGAAAAAAATAACGGTTTTTTCCTAGAAGAAATACTTGCTCCCACTCCCTGCGCCATGAAAGCCTGGAAGGCCGTAATTGACCAAAATATTCTGTTTGTCCTCGTAGGAAACGACATAACAGAAAATAATGGAGCGTTCTCAGTAGACGAAGATATTTTCTTTGCAAATTGCGGAAACTTCTGCTTATCCAAAAATGTTCCATTCATATACGTATCAAGTAACTCCGGAGCAAAAATAGAAGTATTTGAGCCGCTAAAGCCCGTTATGCTCTACGACGAAGAAACAGATACCATGTACCTAACAGAAGAGCAGTACAATACATTCAAAGAGAAAGATCTAATAGAAGTACAAGAGTCAGAAAAAAACAATGAAAAAATTTTTACAATCACTTCCATAATAGGAAATTACGGAATGGGAGTAGAAAATCTCTCATATTCCGCGGAAATTGCCAACACCATGGCGAGAATGAACAAAACCATCCCAACCATCACCTACGCCACAGGACGCGCCGTAGGAATCGGCGCATACCTCGCAAGACTCAGCGGCAGAGTAATACAAAAATCAGACTCCCCAATTATTCTAACAGGCTTCCAAGCCCTCAATAAGCTCCTCAACCAGTCCCTCTACGCGAATAACCTGCAAATAGGAGGCCCAGAAATCCTCAGCAAAAACGGAACAGTCCATAGAATTGTGCAAACCGACGAGCAAGGAGCCCAAGAAATCATCCATTGGCTGAGCTACATACTCCCAGCATCTCCAAAACCGCATCCCATACGCACCCTGCCACTCCCCGTCCCGCCATCACATCCCAATCAAAATCCACAAAAAAACTTACCCAATATGGAAATAGAACCAATATCTAATAATCCCTGCGAAAATTACACTCCAGAAGAGATAATAACACACATCACAGATAAAAACTCGTTTATAGAGTACCTCTCAGAATGGGCGCCAAATGTACAAATAGGAAGAGCCAAAATAAATGGACTGCCCTGCGGAGTCATCTTCCCAAGATCCCAATCCGTATCACAGAGCATCCCAAGCTCCCCGCCAAAAACAATTCTCTGGACGCAAAATGTCCTTCTCCCAGAAAGCTCAAAAAAAATTGCCCAATCCATAACGGAATTTTCCCTGGAAAATCTAAATATCCTTATCTTAGTCAATTGGAGAGGATTCACAGCCGGACACACAGATATGCTAGAAGGCTCCCTGGAACACGGCGCAGATATAGTAAATAGCATGGCTTCCTGCAAAACAAAAATTTTCACTTATCTCCCTCCCAATTCCGAGCTAAGAGGAGGCTCCTGGGTGGTTTTCGACAAGAAAATCGCAAAAAACATCCATTTCTCTGCGCACCCAACCGCCTCAGGAGGAGTCATCCACCCAAACGGCCTAGCAGCCATCAAATTCAAAGAAGACCAAGTAAAAGATCTCCTAAAAAGATCAAATATAAAAACATCAGAAAATTTAATCAGCAAAGCAGCAAAAACCTTCTGCTCCCTCCACGATCTCTCCCAAAGAATGTTAAAAATGAAAGTAATCGACAAAATACTCCCAGTTTCCTCACTTAAGCAGGAAATCTTAAATTACTTCCAAAATCCCCATTCCTAGTGAACTCCTCACATCCCAAGTACCTCCCATCCATGGATAGCTCAAATTCCCCAATATACTCCTCTTTTCTACCCAATAAATCGTCAATTATTCTCTTTTCTCCTATTTGCACCACAGGAATATCTATTCTCTCACTCAGCCTCTTCTTTGCCTCCTCAATGTGCCCAAACAAATGCATATAAGTTTTATTTTTTTTTTGCTAATGGTTTTTAAGCAAATTATGAACATGTTCACGGGACAAGAGCACTGTGGAAACCTCTACGAGAACAAAACACAAAGCATACAGAACGCATCAATTACAGTGGACACCGCAAAGATACTCATCTCCTCAAAAGAAGCATCTCTCTCTATTCCCCTGCAAGAAGTAGAATATTTAGACTTTCTCACCACAAACACAGAAGAACCAGCCGTTACAATGGTAACAGCAAGCAAAAAGTATCTTTTTGTCTTCCGCACGCACCTCCCACAGAGCGTCTTAAATTTCTACGGAAAAGTCATAAAAACCATCCCAATAGTCAATAATTGGGATATAAAGAATACAACGGATAACGTACAGTTTAAGGCGTACAATAGAGAAACAGAAACATACGAGCTATTAGATGAAAATGCCTCAATTACAACGGGAAAATCAAAATTCGGAGTATTCATAAGAGTACACAACCAATATAAAGTATATAGAAAATTAGATATTCTCCAAAATAATTCAGAATTTTACATCGAGCAAAACACAAAGAGTTTCTCCTGGGTAGTGTCCTCAGAGCGAGCAGAAAGCATCTACCGAGTCGTCTTCCCCTCCCTCCCCTCTCTTTTTGCCTTCTTCGCCTCATACATCTCAGCAGACAGAGAAGAGGAACAAATAGAGTACCTCGAGAAAATGGAAGTAGATAATTACGTGGAGTACAACGAGGAACAAGAAGAGTCCCAAGAGGCATCAGAAGAGGAAACAGAAGAAGAAAGCGATGATATCAAAAGAATCTACCAAAAAAGGAAAGAAAAAAAAGAAAAAATAACCGCCATCCCAGATAACATTTTTGGAGGAAAAACAAAAGAAAGAAACTCCTCCCTCGCCGTAAGCGAAGAAGGCGCGTTCATCTCCAGAGGATCCTCAATAGGCCTCTTCAGGAACTCAGACAATGACCTCGAGTTCTCAGGAGCAATAAAAAATCTCTCCGAAAATGGAAATCTCATCAATCCAAAAAAAATGATAGTAACAAACAAAGAATCAATCATCCTCTCAGATGCAAATGCCCAAGACACCCTCTACAAACTCGATCTAAACACAGAAAAAATCTCAGATACCTGGAAAATCAAAAATAACGTAAAAGACTTCTTCTCAGAATCAAAATCTTCCCAAAATCAAAATTCCCCTCTCCTCGGAATATCAAATAACTCAATATTTCGCCTCGATCCAAGAAAAAAAGAACAAGAAGTCACAAAGCAATACGCAACTAACCCAAAATTCTCCTCAGGAGATGCAAATGCCTCTGGACACTTCGCCATCGGATCAGACACAGGAGACCTGAGACTCTACGACAATCCAGAAAAAAGAGCTAAAACTCACCTCCCAGGCCTAGGCGACCCAATACTTAGCATGTACATCTCGCCATCAGGAAAATACATCATTTGCACCTGCAAGAGTTACCTTATGCTCGTTACCTCAGAGGCATCCGGAGCAAGTGGCTTTAAAAAGTCCCTCGGAAAGGAAAAACCCGTTCCAAAGAAGCTTATGGTACGCCCGGAGCACCTCCACATCTTCAATGGAGCAATTAACTTCACAAATGCGAGCATTAGCACCGATGAACACGAAAAGTTCGCTCTCGTCAGCACAGGAGAGTGGCTCATCGTTTGGGACATAAAAAGAGTCCTTTTGGGGCACGTCTTCACTTACACGATAAAAAGTAACTCCCAGAAGATCGTCGCAAATACCTTCGTGCCGGGAAACACCGACAGAATTGTTGTGGCAATGGAGGATGACATTCAGATGGTGCCGCGAGCGCTCCTCCATAAGCCCGGAAAAACATCACAGAAAAAAAGGTAACCCATCCTAAAAGTATATCAGAAATAAATAAAATTTTGCTTAATTTTTTTAATCATTTTCTCTTCTCTGAGCCGTAACCCATGGACTGGGTTACTGGGTTGAGTTACTGGGTTGGGCTTCTGGGTTGGGAATAATTTCTTTTCTAATTCTTCCTAAAATAGAAGGAACATACTCTATCCGTAATATACTTAGTAAATTAATTAACATATAAAGCGAAATACATAATAAATTGAATGAAATGCGCAATAGAATGGATTATGGGCATGGCTATGGTATGTAACGTAATGTTGGTTATTTGGATATACAGGAGGATATTCCATAAGCCCAATAAAAATATCCTTCTTAATATGGCTCACCAATATATTTCTCCTATTCGCACGGCGTACATGGTATTTAGATATAACAATCAGATATTTAAGCAGAAAAAGAGCTTTTTAATGGAGGCAGTGAGGGATACGCACTTAATGGAGTGCCTGCAGAACTCAGATAAAAGGTTCCTCGTGTGGAGACAAAAAGTGCTCTCCAGGTAACCCAGTCCAACCCAATATTCAATAAAATAAAGCGGCATGTATTTATTCAGAAAAATATTTTAAAAACATGAGAAGAGCAACAATGGCAGGAGCTCCTCAGAAATACTCTGTTTCCGGAGAAAGAGACAGATCCACTCTCTCAGAGGATCCAAGAAGAAAACTAAGAAACGTAAGGGATAAGGCGTACCAAACATCCTGCATAAACTCCCTAATGGACTTTTTAGTCCAAAAAGAGTACGATAGGCCTATTTCCACCACCACCCTCTCCAATCCCTCCCTTAAAGAGTTCCAAAGCATATTCAGATACATACACGGATACATAGACCCCTCCTCAGACTACTCAAGAAAATTCGAAGAAGAAGTAGTTCTTTTCCTACGCGGCATTAAGTACCCCTACGCCTCAGAGATAAACAGAAGCCAATTAATAGCCATCACTCCCCACACGTGGCCAGTTCTCCTCTCCATGCTCGCGTGGATGGCTACCCTCGTGGACAGCATAGAAAAGAAGCTCATCCCAACTACCACAATGGAGGACGAAGTAAAAGGAATATTCTACACCTATCTCTATAAGGAGTACTCCGCGTACATGGAGGGAAGAGATAACGAGGAATCCTCAGAAAAGTCAGTTACCACTTCTCTATCAGAAATCCACAAAGAAAAACTTTCCAATATCTTATCTTTAAAATCAAAAGAAGAAAAACTTTTAAATGACATAAATAACTTAAATGACTCATCAGAGCACTTAGAAAGAATAAAAGAAAAAGAAAAGCAAATCGATATAGATATACAGAAACTCACCCAATTAAAGCACCACAATGAGTCTAAACTCGTAAATTACAGAGAATCCTTAAATGAAGCAAAATCCTTCCTCGAAAAGACCCTCAACGAGCTCTCAGGAGCCTCATCAGCAAAAAACGAATTAGAACACGAAATAAAGCACCAGCCAATAAAACAAGAAGACATCCAGGAAATGACAGAAGAAAGAGATCTCCTCATTAAGCACATGGAAGAATCAAAAAGAGAAAAAACAATTTTAATAAGAGAAATAGAAAAATTGAATCAAAAAGTAAGAATATCCGTAGAAGAAACAGAAAAACTTTTATTCGATCTCTCTTCTATTAATCAAGAAACAAAATTAAAAATCATAAGAAAAAGAATCAATACGGATCTCCTCGAGTACGACGAGTTCTCCGTAGAAGGAAATATAAAAGAAGAACACTCCTCAACTACCTCCTCGCTCGATCACTTCACAAGAGCCCACGCAGAAACAGAAAGCCTTTTAGAGAAAGAAAAAGAAAGAAACCAAATGCTCACGGAAAAAGAGAAGAATCTCTCAGAGGAAATCTCACAAAGAAAGGAAAGAGCAAAAGTCCACGCGCAAATTTACATCGAAAAAAGAGAAGCCTCAGAGGAGGAGTACAGAAGAGCCGTCGGACGCGTCGACAAAGCAGAAGCGGAGCTCATGAAAATCCTCGTCGACGGAGATAATGGCCTCTTCCAGAGCGAACAGAACTTGGAGCGCGTTAAGATAAAAAAAGGAAGAATTTCCAGTAGAATTGCCGCAGAGCAAGCGGAAATCGAAAGAATCTCTTCGCTCACCTCCTCAACACTCCACGCCGTAAAAGAAAGAATTTCAGAAACTTTCTCCTCCCTCCTTTAATTAAAATGATTTTTTAATTTTTATGATTGACTTGCAAATACTCCGCACGCAACTCGGAAAAGAACAAATAAGAGTTAGTGAACTGAAAAGAGGAAATAAAGAAGAATTACTCAATAAAGTATCTGAATTAGTAGAGATAAGAGTAAAGAAAAGATTCGAAATGGAGCAAATCAATAAGGAAATGAACATAAAAACAAAAGAGGCCTCTTTCCTCTTTAAAAGAAGAAACTCCCTCACGGAAGAAGAAACAAAAACTTCTCTTCTCCTAAAACAAGAGATAGAAGAAATAAAAAGAAGAAAAGAAGAATGCGCCCTTCTCCTGAAGAAACTCGAAGAAGAAACTCACGAAAGAGCCTCAGCCATCGGCAACTTAGTGGATGCCTCAGTCCACGTCAGCGCAGATGAACAGGAAAGTCCCGTTATATGCTCCAGGCAGTACATAAAGAAGCCTTACGCTCCAGAAGTTCTTCTTCCCTTCGACAGAGTTCTCGAGCGATTAGATGCCGTAGACACAGAAAGAGGAAGCAAAATCTCAGGACACAGAGGATACTTCCTAAAGAATTACGGAGTTATCCTCTCACAGGCCTTAGTGAGATACGGAATGGATTTTTTAAAAAGAAAAAATTTTGATTTAATACAAACTCCTTACTTTATGAGGAAATCAATTATGAAAAAAACAGCTCAATTAAGTGATTTTGACGAACAGCTCTACAAAGTAGAAGGATCCTCAGAGGAGTCTTACCTCATAGCTACCTCAGAACAGCCTCTCTCCGCGCTCCACGCAGATGAATGGCTCAGAGACGAAGAATTGCCCATTCAATACTGCGGGTACTCCACGTGCTTTAGAAAGGAAGCGGGAGCCCACGGAAAGGATAATAGAGGAATATTCCGCGTGCACCAATTCGAGAAAATAGAGCAATTTATACTCACTTCCCCGGATACGAGTGCCAGCGCGTTCTTTGAGATGGTGGAAAGATCCAAAGAGTTCTATAACTCCCTGGATATAGGATACCAAGTAATTAGCATTGTATCTGGAGCACTAAATAATGCGGCATCTATTAAGTACGACTTAGAGGCTTACTTTCCGTGTTCCGCGAAGTACAGGGAACTCGTTTCCTGCTCTAATTGCACCGATTACCAGAGCAGAGACTTAAACATAAGATACGGATACGTAGACTCAAATGAATCCACAAAGAAATTCGTGCATTTGCTCAATGGAACACTTTGCGCCGTACAAAGAACATTATGCTGCCTCCTCGAGAATTACCAGGGCGCAGATGGAGTGTTTGTTCCTGAGGCACTTATTCCTTACGTAGGAAAAGACTTTATTCCTTATACGAAATAATTGATTAAAAATTTATTTTCCTTTTTTATCTTTTTTTCCTTTTTTGTCTTTTTTTTTAAATATTGAATTGTCTCCTCGTCTTATGGCATCCGCGTGAGAGAGCTTCGTGTTGCTTAGGAGGAGTAACTCCATTTCTTTATCTTGTATGTTTCTTATGAAATTATTGTGACTTGGAGCATCTTCTTGGGAGAGCGCCAATAGCTCCTTTATGATCATTCCCTTTTTATGGGCTCCCGGTAATAATCTGTACTTTGGCGAGGAAACTCTTTTATATGGACCGGTAACGGGGAGCGCGTATTCTATTGCATCGGTGGGCTCCGGGGAAGGAGTGAAATTCGGAGAGTCTTTTACTTTGTAGAGGAGGCCAAAGGCGTATTCGAGCTTGTGGGGGTGGAAAAACTCTTTTTTTCCTGAGATCATAAAGGAGCCTTGTTTTAGGTATTCTCCTGAGGGAGCACTTTTACTGACTTGGTGGCCTTTTACGGCGTAAACTTGCGTAATTACATTCTTTGTCCAGGCTTTGGAGAGGCAGAGGGCCATTTCTGCGGCGGTTTCTTTACTTTCCTCTGAGGCATCTCCTGGGAGGATTACGCTGGAGGCTCCTGTGATATCTGCGTGGAAGTAGTAATCTGAGTCTTTTAGGTGCTTTTTTATGATTTGCTCGTTTTGTTTGGCATCTCTTCCTCCTATTATTAGGGTATTGTCTTTTGTGATAAACCAATGGAACTTTTCGAACCAATATATTGGTCTTGTGATTTTTTCTAATTTTTCTGTTTTTTTCTTTTTTTCTAATAATTCTTGTTGCTTTTTATTGCTTTCTTTTAGGGCGGTTTGGGCTTTTTGCGCTTTGTCTGTGAGTTTCTTTGACAGCTGGAAGAGTTTTGTGATTTGCTCGAAGTACGATTGGTTGTAGAAGATTGTGATTTGCTGATTGCTATTGGTTAGAGTGATTGTTTTTTTTCCGAAATTAATGTCTTTTATGGCTTTTGCTGCTGCATTTGTGGATTCGGAGTCTTTTTTGAAGCGTTTGAAGGCTTCTTCTGAGATTCCTGACTTGATTGCGAGGGTTACCGCTTCTATTGCGCTCTGGAAGAGGATTTCGTGTTCTCTTAAAAATTCTGCTTTTTCTTTGTGGGAATTGGCTTCTGAGATTTTATCTTTAAAACTTTTTTCTTGGGCTTCCTGGATTTTTCTTATCTTTTTTTCTGCTTGGGTCTCTACTACGGCGGGCACAAGAAAGGCGGCATCCATGGCTTTTCCGAAAGAGGAAAATTCTTGTATTTTTCTTTTTTCTTCTTTTTCTTGCTCTTTCCAGGGAGTAAAGAGGATGGGCCTTGCTCCGTCGTAGTACACGGCTCCGTAGTGTCCTACGTCCATGAGCCTTTGGAATATTTCTGAGAAAAATTGATTAAAATATTTTTTGAAATCAATAGATTTTTCTTTTCTTATATTCTCTAGGCTCTCTAGGGAGACTTCTTGGATGCCGAGGTGCTCTTTAAAGAAGAGTTTTAGCTGCTCCTCTACGTCATCTACTATTCTTCCGGAGAGAGAGAGAAAACTGGATATTCTTTTTTTTAGGGTGTCTCCTGTGACGTAATCGTATCTTTCGAGGTTTAGCTCTAGTTCTGGCTGGTTTATTAGGTATGTTCCTTCTTTTACTATTCCCAGATGCTCAACGGGACGGAGTAAGTTTAATATTTTCATTTTTTCGTCGGTTAGAATAATATTTCCGTTGGCATACATTTCTATTATTAGAAAATACTTTCCTTCTCCTGTTCCCAGCTCGATGGCGGATATTCTATCGAATCCCAGCTGGTAGACATTTTCTACTCTGGAATTGCTTAGTGTTTTTCTTAAGTAAATGGCGAGGGGAGTTAAGTTGATTTTTTCGTGGGGAGTGTATGTGAGATGGAATTTGCTTGGGGGATCGATTAAAAGATGCTCTTTGTTGCTGAATTTGATCAGAATGGACTTTTTATTCGTGCTGTATACTGTTTTTACGTGGGTTCCTACTATTTTTTGTGCTTCATTTACTCCTGCCTTTATATCCAGCCATGAGAGTCTTCCTTTCATTTAAAAGAAAAAAAATAAAAGAATATATACGAAGATACGCATTAAATATTATTTGTACATTTATTATTTATATATTCATTTATTATTTATTATTCATTTATTATTTATACATTTGTGTATATATTGTCTGTTAAAAATACTTTTTCATGGTATGAAAGCAGCACAGTTATGTGGATGGTTTCTGATTTTACGTACGGGACGGTTCCTGTTATGAATGTACATACGAGGAGAACGGGAAGCAGTTTTAGGAAGCCATCTTCTGCGAAAACAATAGTGGAAATTACATGCGTTGCGATTATGGGAGCTGTGATTAATACGGCAAATATGCTGCTGAGGGGATGGGTTGTTTTTCCGCTTATTCCGCTTCTTATTTTTTCTATAAAAGCGCCATCACTGTTATTTGTGATTTCTATTAGCTTTTTAACGGCTTTTTCCGGAGATATTTTAAAAAGAATTGAGGTAATTAAAACAGATTTGACTCCGTATATGTGATAGAAATATAAATTGGTAAAATTTTTTCTGAAAAACTGCTCTAACCTCAATTTTACTTCAATATTCATCGGTAAGCAGCAGAGAAATATCCTGGGAACGAAAATAAGGAAGAAAAGGAAAGACACAAAGCCCATGTACACTATTATTCCGAAACTCTGAAAAATTTTCTTAAATATTAGTCTGGCTTTTCTGTGTGTGCCTCTGGTAGTGGGAGACGTAATGAGCATAATGGAGCTAATTGCGAATATTGACGAGAAGAAAAGAATAAAAACCTGATGGAAAAGAGTAATATATGCATATTGCGCAATGGAAAACAAATCAGGATTTCCTATGCAATTTTTCTGCACTCCCATAGATATAACTAATGCATATACTATGGAAAAAATAATAGTATTGAATAGACCTAATCCTGGAACGGAGTCTCTTACTGAAACATTTCTTTGCGGGTACATTTGTGACACAGAGTATAAATACGCGTCTAATGGACTCTTATTTATGTAATCAGACATAAGAATTAATATAGCTTCTCTGAATAGCATTGTTTGTATCCCGAAAATCACGTACGTAGTTACCATAATGTTTTCTATATCTATTCCGAGTATCATAATAATGATGGGCCCCGTTAGTTCTATAAGAATAATAATGGGAAGAAGTTTTTTAAGAATTCTCATTTTTTTTATGTCATCTCGTGTCAGTATGGTTACTGGACCAAATATGTACATAATAATCCAAAGATAAATAATGGTAAATCCAAAGATGTTTTTTGGGTCATTTGTAGTGTTATATGGTGCTTTTAGAGTAATGTCTATGTAGAATACATATACATAGAGAATAGATAGCAAAAGAAAGTAAATAGGCCAAGGAGTGTGCCGGGTAATTCTAAAGAAACTTTCTTTTTTCTTCATAGTAATTGTTAGTTCTCCCTGCTGGGCTTCCGCCATAATAAAAAATTACTTTAAAAATTAATTTTTTACTAAAGTTTTTATTAGTTTATTGTTTTTCTGATGATGTGAGCATTTGCATGCTAAAGGACTTAGATTTATTTTCAGGGTGAAGAACACGTAGGAAGTTGTTAAGATTTGCCTTAAACAAAGGACTCACCGCCGGAAGAAGAGAAAACACCTCCTGCGGCGTACTTGGCATGTTTTTAAGGAGAATGCACATTTGTCTATCTGTCATAATAAATGCCGGGCTTTCATCTTCTTGTTTTGCTAAAAATTCTCTAAGAGTAAAAAGATCAGTTAACTGTTGGGAAACAGGAATGGAGTAAGTATTTGAGAAGAATTCCGGGCTTTTCTCTTTTATCACGTACTCCACGGGCTCTCTGTATATTTTCATAAACTGTTCAATAGAAAGCTTTCCAGAAACCACGGAAAATACCTTTAGAATATGCTGCACGTCCTGTTTCATCTGCACACACATTTCCTGCGTAATGGGCCTGTGCCTCCAGTCCACCAAATGAAATTGCTTTTTAATTCCAATGGATAAGTACTTATTAGCCATCTGGTAGTAGGATAAGTTAGGAAGCACAAAGTCAGAAATCGAGTTAAGATCCACAGCGGACTCCACTATGCACTTAAGGTCTTTTTCTATTAAATATCTCTTTTTACACATCTTATACATTATCTTAAAAACTTTTTTATCTCCCAAAAAGGAAAGTTCCCCAGAAAAATTCCTAAGAGATACCATATCAAAGATATATGTCTCCTCAAACGTATCCACAAGCAAAAAACACATAAACCCGTTATAACTCCTAAATCTATGCATTTTTACATCCATTCCCACAATAGAGCTCCCAAGTATCCTCTCATTAGCCCTACGCATATCCTCAGCACTCTCTACAAATACTACGTTCCTCTCAAATTTTTCAAAATACCTCAATATTTCAGAGTGCAAATGAAAAATTTGCTCTTCACCAAATCCACAGTGCAAAAATGCCCCCATCCCCCGGGCAGTAGTCAAGGCATACTTACTGCCTCTATCCTTAAAATCCACCTGCGGACGAGGAATATTCTGAGAAAGAATAAAATTCTTCTCAAAACAAGAAATTTTAATGCTTTTAGGAATAATATTCATATTCATGCTCTGTCTCTCATCCATTATGCATTTCCTATGCAGTTCATCCATCGCGTCCTCACTTTTCTTAAGTATTTCCAATTCAGAAATATCCAATAAATCCCTTATCTCTTCCACTATTAATAATATTTTTTCCCTCTTACTCCCAAGAGCCTCCTCGCTCAATAAAAGTTTTTCTTGCTCAATAAGCAATTTGCTCTTCTCCAAAGACTTTACCACTCCAAAAGCCACATGCGATAAATCCATTAATTGCTTAAAATTTTTTAAGAAAAATAATGAGTGCCAATAAGAAGTCCCAAGAAAACAAGCCAAAAGTAACTTTTGGAAGAACCAGTTCCCACAATCTCGTAATGGGCATAGTAGGCCTCCCAAATGTAGGAAAATCTTCTCTTTTCAACATGATGACAGGCCTCCAAGTTCCAGCAGCAAATTATGCCTTCTGCACAATTGATCCATCAGAAGCAAAAGTCCCAATACACGACGAAAGATTCAATAACCTCTGCGAGATCTACAAACCAAAAAAAAGAACTCCAGCTTATCTCACCGTCTTTGACATAGCAGGCCTCGTAAAAGGAGCCTCAGAAGGCCTCGGCATGGGAAACAGCTTCCTCGAGCACATCCGCCAAGTAGATGGCATTTTCCACCTCATTAGGTGCTTCGAGGACAACTCCATTTCCCACGTAGAAGACTCAGTAGACCCAGTAAGAGACTGCCTCGTTATAAGAAACGAGTTAAGACTAAAAGACCTAACAGATGCAAAAAAAAGATCAGAATCCATAAAAAGAGAACTAAAATCAAAACCAAATGACAAACAGATCAAACTCCTCTCCTCTTCCCTCGATAAATTGATATCCCAATTAGAATCCGGAAAAGATGCCAGATTAATTGATTTTTCCCAAGAAGAGATAAAAGTTTTAAAACCCATAAACCTAATAACAGCAAAAAATGTAGTTTATCTAGCAAATATCTCAGAAGAAAATTACAAAGAAAAAAAGAGTCCCTCTCTAGCCGTTAAACTCAGAAAACACCTCCTCGAAACAGATCCAGATGCCAAATTCGTCCTCGTAAGCGCCGCGTCCCAAGAAAATCACAAAGACTTCATCAATAAGGCCATCCACGCAGGATATTCTTCCCTCCAATTAAGCAATTTCTTCACGTGCGGCCCAGATGAAGTAAGAAGTTGGACCATCAGAGAAAATACGCCCGCCCCAGATGCCGGCGCAGTAATCCACACAGACTTTAAACTCGGATTCATAGCCGTAGACCTCATAAAGTACGAAGACATCCTCCTCCATAAATCAGAGCAAAAAGTAAAAAGTGAAGGCCTCTGCAAACTCAAAGGAAAAGAGTACCCCGTGGAAAACGGAGATATCCTCCACTTCAAATCCGGAAAAGTAAATCCCCCAAAAAAATAATCAATTCCGAACCCAAATAAAACTTTTCCAAAAAAATAAATCAATATTTCTATATTTAGAAAAATAAAAAAGTTTTATTTTCCTCATATGGTTATCTCACACGGTATATGCTGTTTTTTGTCCCTGAAAAGTATACCCGCAATCCCGTAAAAGATCATGGATCAAGTCCAAAGGCTGCAACCGCCGCACAAACTTAGGCTCAGGATCCCGGAAGTTACAAAGGTACTGTATCTTAAAGATCAAATGAGTATGTCCCCCAGCTATGTCAAAGTCCTGCACCGTTATAATCTTCTTCTCAAGCAGTTCCTTCTTCTTAAGCACCTCAAAGAGCTTCTCACGTAACTCTCCTATTTGCTGAGTACTCAATTCCTGCTCCACCGTAATAGTAGCCACCTCCGTCTGTACATCACTCCTCCGTACGTTATGTATCGCAGCAGTTATCAACTCTTTATTGGGAATATAACAAACTGTTCCTCCTCTAGACGTAAACGTACTGTACATTAAGTCTATACGTAAAACAGTCAATTCCTCTCCCTTAGCAATAATTTTGTCTCCTATGTCATAAGGATGCTGATGCAGTAAAAATATAAAATTGTTAAAAACTTCCTTAATTATATCAGAAAATAACCATCCAGAACTCATAATCAAGGGAATGACTCCCGCCATGTACTTAATCGGATCAAAGCCAATTAACGAGGTACTCAGTATAGTAGTACTAATTAGTACCACCACCATAAGTATTACGTCTAATTTATCCAATATCCTGTCTCTGTCCATAAGAGTCCTCTTTAGGTCTAATTTCTCGGAATACGCCTTTTGCGCTATCTTTATAAAGAGATCCTCCGGAACCTCCTTAAGGGGCTCTCCTTCTTTGTCCCCCGCGCTATTGAGGAGGTACGTGAGCACTTCCTCGCTCTGCTGCCCAAAGGCATTTTGAATTTGCTCTTCAGAAATTCTTTCTACGGAGAGCCTCTGGAAGATCGTCTGAACGACTTCCTTGCAGTGGTGCCGGGAGCTCACGCGAAAGTCCGTTGTATGAATAAGGAAGCGGTCCGTGACATCTAAGCCGGTAAGAAGCTCTAAGTTTAGTACGGAGGGATCTCCTGTGTGTACGGCATCCGCGTAAATGAAGAGTCTCCTTATAATGGCCATTTTTAAGTTTACATCTCCAATTCTCTCTGAGAATACGTTATTCCCGAAGTACATAACCGCAGAGCGCAGTAGAATCTTCTCCGCAATTAACATGCCGAGGAGTATTGCGCACACGAAGGAATATCCTCCTAATTTTCCGTAGCCACTGGAGAGCTTTCCCACGGAGTACGCCTCCAGAAACATATTGCACTCGATCATGGCGAATATAAAGAAGAAAAACATAACGATATAATGCTTTACGTCATTAATCACTAAAAGTATTCCCTTAGTGTGTCTTGTGATTTTCTTATTAAATATTCTGTACAGTAAGATCATAATGTATACGCTCTGATTGAAGAGCTCTCTGAGGAGGAGATACGTTACGAACATGGCGGCGAGGTAAAAGGAAAACTTAAAGTTCTCTTGCGCGGGCGTGAGGGTGCCCTGCAGGTCGGAGACGTGCGAGAAGAAAGAGGAAACTTTTTCGTTCTTAATAATTAATATTAATAAGGGAGTGGAGAGAATAAGGAGGAATCCTAGTGCCATGTATATCACGAGGACTATGTAAAAGGCTATTCCTGAGAAATTGCTATCTATATACTCCTCTATTCTAAAGAGCCCGAACGAGACATTCTCGCTGACTCTCGCGCTAATAATCTTTTTTTTGGCTTTTTCTTGATCGGATTTTTTTGGGCTATCTGAGCCTCTGTTTAGGACCTCTGAGACGATTTCCTTTTCATCTTCGGAACTCGTTTCTTCTCTTTCTGTGTCTTCGTTTACGTTCGTATCTCTTCTTTTTGCTGGTTTTTTTACGATTTTCTGAATGGCCTTGGAGCTATCCTTGTCATTTGGGGGTCTGGAACTGGTTCCCGGAGAACTATTCCCTTCCTCCATTTTCTTGAGTTCTTCTTTGTGGTCCATCTTGTTTTCCCCTCCTAAAGGCAATTATATCTTTTATGTACCAATAATTTTGATCTTTAAATTATTGGAGGATTTTCTTAATAATTTCCTTGGTCTCTGCAAATTTTTTCACCAATGAAAGAGTTAAAGGATTACAATATCCCGGAGGAGATCATGATGTCCTGTAGGAATTTAGGAATAATTCGTCCTACGGAGATACAACAGAAAATCCTCGAAAATCTCCATGAAAAAAGAGATATTTTAGCGGTATCCGGAACAGGAACAGGAAAGACTTTGGCGTACGCCATCCCAATACTCACTAATCTCCTTAAGGCAGATAGATACTTCTACGCCTTAATTCTTCTTCCAACGAGAGAATTAGCGCAGCAAGTCCATTCTCTCTTCCAGGAACTCGGAAAAGAGATTTCTCTAAGAGTTTCCCTCTTAATTGGAGGAGTAGACCTTCTCCCGCAGGCAAAGAGCCTTTCCGCTCGCCCGCATGTTATTATAGGCACTCCAGGAAGAGTCTCTTACCACGTAAAACACACAAAAGGCATCCATTTAGATGCCTTTAATTACGTGGTCCTCGATGAGTGCGACAGGCTCCTCGACGGAGACTTCGAGGGAGAAGTAAAAGAAATTCTTAACTCCGTGGAGCAAAGAAATACTTTCCTCTTCACCGCTACCTTAAGCAAACGAGTTACCTCCTTAAAGACGAAAATCCTTAATAATCCCTTATTCTTCCACGTAACAGAGCACTTAAGCACTCCAAGTGCTCTTCTACAGAATTACATTTTTCTTCCTCAAAAGTACAAAGATGTCTATCTCTGTGATATAATTAGTAAAATGGGCCCCATTAAGACAATAGTCTTTGTGTCTACGTGCGTATCCGCGGAGAAACTCGAAATGCTTCTTCTGCGGATGGGAGAATTAGTTTGCAGTGTCCACGGAAACAAACAGCAACACGAGAGGTCCTCAATAATTGAAGGATTTAGAACGGGAGCCCAGAACATCCTCATTGCCACGGATGTCTTAGCACGAGGAATAGATATACCCTCCGTAAGAACTATAATTAATTACGATGTCCCGGAATGCGCAAAGGATTACATCCACAGAGTGGGACGTACAGCACGAGCGGGAGCCTCCGGGAGATCAATTACCTTCGTAACGCAGTACGACGTAGAAGAGTTCCAGAGACTGGAGATCTCCGCGAAGTGCAAAATGCAAGAGTACCATGTAGATAAGGAGAGCATAGAGCAATTAATGGATGTAGTAATGGAAGCGAAAAGAGACGTAGAAATAGATGTAAAGTCGCAAAAAGAGTCGCAAAAGGCATCACGTACATCACGCACATCTCGTGCCCGTAATGCGCCACGCAACACGGCACGATCTCGCACATCACATGCCCGCAAAAGATAATTCCGTGCGCCATGTTTTACGGAATCAATAAAATAGAGTTACCCGAATCATATCCATTATGTTTTACGGAATCAATAAAATAGAGTTACACAACACGTATATAAATAAAAAGTTTGTCTTCCGGAACGCGTACCGTAACACGCTCCGTAGCACGCACCGGAGAGCGTACCGTAAAACAAATTGTGTACTATTAATAGTTTATTAGTGCGTAGCACATACTACGCTTCCGTGGAACATACCGTACCGTAACGTGTACCGTACCGTAACACATAACGTAAAGTGTATTGCGTGTTGCGTGTTACTGGTGGTGCTGTTGCGGCGCTTGAATTGTTGCGTCAATTGAGAGGATGGTGCATGCCGCGGAGATGGCTGCCTGCATCATGTGCGTCTTAACCTTTAAGGGCTCTATGACGAACGAAGAGAAAGTGTCATCTATTCCGTTCTCCAGGACTCCGTAGCCATTCAGTCCCTCGTGGTGCGCCTTCCTGAGCATCTGCATGGTGAGGAGAGCCTCGTGCCCAAAGTTCTTCGCCAATTGGAAGGGAATTACTTCGAGGGCCTCTGAGAGCGCGAGGATAACAAACTTTTTAGCTCCGTGGGAGGATGCGCTCAACTCTTTAAGTTCTCTGCTCATTCGCATCTCAAAGGCTCCTCCTCCTGCAACGATTTCTTTCTTTCCGGCGGTTCTCCTCGTTACGGCGAGGGAGTCGTTAAGGCTCCTCTGCACTTCCGCAAGTATCTCTGCGCCCGGTCCTCTGAGGATAATCGTGCAGGCTTTGCTTATCTCTTCATCTGTGAGCGCGTAGTGGAAGAGATTGTATCTCGTTTTTCCGATTTCTTTCTCTTCAAAGAGGACGCACTGCGTGGAGAGAATAGAGGGATGGAGGAGGGAGAGCGTAGAGATGGACTTACCGCCAAAAGCTTCTATTATTCGTTTTGCCTCTTTTTCGGGAACTCTTCCTGCTGAGAATATTTTGTGTTTAGCGAAGTACTGCGTGGCGTAATCTCCTATTGGGAGGGTGCTAAGTACTACGTTTGCTCCTGTTTTAGAGATTCTTTCTAACTTTTCCGTTATAATTCTCCATTCCGTGGAAACTACTTTTGAGTACTCATTTACATCGGAGATTCTTATTTCACTATTCTCTACTTCGCTCTTCCATTCTAATTCCACGTGGATAACGAGGATCTTTGGGTGCTCTATTCTTTTAGGCTGTTGCTCGTATCCCGCGTACGTAAAGCACTTCTCGAAGGCTACTCCGTTAATTAGTTCGGTGGAGTCTATTGACTTACCGCTTACTCGTTTTATTGAGAGATTTTCTTCTTTTACGTTTAAAGTTTTAACGACTATGCGGGAGAAGTGCTCTTTGTATCTCTTAAGGATCTTTGAGTTTAAACTGGTCTCCGCTAACATACTTAGAGAGTCTCTGTGGAAGGAGACTAATTGCAAGTGGCTCTTAGAGAGGAGGAAGTTTAAGGAGTCCTCTAAGGAATTGATGATTACTTGGATGCTAATGTTCTCTTTAATGAGTTTCTTCATTTTTTTAAGGATGGAGGAGGAGAGGAGGACTACTGAAGTGGTTCCGTCTCCGATATCTTTATCTTGTGCTTCTGAGATGTTTAGTAGGATTTTAGCTGCTGGATCGATTATATCTAAGGATTTCATTATTGTAGCTCCGTCATTGGTAATTAACATATCTTTTCCGTTGAAAAACATTTTATCTAAGCCATTTGGGCCTAAAGTGCTTTTTAGGATATCTGAGACTTTCTCGCACATCTCTATGTTCCTTACTATTTGATTTACTCCAAATCTTGTATCTGTCTCTTCCTTAAGTATTAGCACAGGCGCATTCTGTGAGTAGCTCATAAAATAAAAATTATTTTTTCTTCGTCATATACCATAAGACTTACCACCTAAAGACTTACCACATGGCTTACCAACCTACGTATCCGGAGGGGTTACCACGTAAAACTATGAGTTAAGCCATCGTTTCCGGAGGGGTTACTCCGTGGAACAGTTAGTAAGTGCGTTACGGAGAGTGCGTTACGTGTTGTGTTACGTGTTGCGTTACAGAACATCTTCTTCCGTGTCATTTTCCGTGTTCTGCGTGTCGTGATCATCTTCGTAGATGCCGCGGTACTCTTCTTCTGAGTCTTCGTGTTTTTCTGAGTCTTCTTTTGAGTCTTCGTGCTGCGAGGAGTCCTCAGGAGCTTCTTCTGTGCCTTCCTCCATGAAGAGGTGCCTCAGAGATGCTCCTTTCCTCGTGGCCTTAACTCCGTGCCCGAATCCCTCTCTAACTAACTCATCCGGATACTTTCCTGTTCCGTGGAGCATAGCACTAAGCAAATGCACAGATCCATCTCTTTTCTCCTTCTCCTTAACGTATCTCTTCGTCTCTGAGCTCCTCTCGTGTTCCATGGAACTTTCACGGAAATATCTCAGAACCGCTTCTATGGAGCTCCTCATATAAAATTCTTAAATTATTTGTTGTGCATGAAAAGCGACTTAATGGTTATCCTCGATAACTCCATGTACAGTATAAATAAGGATTACAGCAAAGAAAGATTGGAGTGCCAAATAGAAGCCGTAAAGAGTATAACAGAAAAAAGGCTCTCCGATTCCTCTGAGTCCACAGTGGGAGTTATGTCCTTAGGAAGAGGCAGCACAGTAAAAATAGTATCTCCTACGGCAGATAGAAATACTATATACTCGTACTTATACTCGTTACCACGGGACAGTAAGATACAGCCAGGTAACTCGATATCCGTAGCACGAATGGCCTTAAAGTACCGAACTAATCAACAGCAAAGTATTCTCCTTCTCCTCGGAAGTCCCCTCGAGGACGAAGCGCTAACGGACATAATAGACGCCGTAGACACTTCTCTGTCTAATAATATCGCCGTAGGAGTTCTTCTATTCGGAGAGGCCTGCGAGTACCACGCGCTCTTTAAGAGCTCCATTGAGGAGTCCGTGGACTTCACGTGCATCTCCATTACGCCGCAGGAGTCCTTCATGGAGGGAGTCTCCGCGGTACTTAGAGAGAACGTACAGGAAGTGGATCCCGACCTGGAAATGGCCATAAAGAGGTCCCTCCAGGACGCCGAGGACCCGGAGCTCCAGAGGGCCATTGACAGTTCGCTCACGCAGTAACACAACATCTCACGACACGTGCCCGCTACGCATCACGCATCACGCACTCTGTTATGTTTCACGGAATGTGTGCCCGTGCAAGGGGGGACCCTTATGCATCTCGCATCTTGTACAACACGTGCCTGTTATGTTCCACGTATCTTGTGCCCGTACAGTATGTTCCACAGAAAACGTATTACGTGAAACATTGCGGGACGTGTTACGGAGTGCGCAATGAATAAATACTAAAATAACTAATTGTTACGCACTACGCGCCCGTTATGTTCCACGGAATGCGTTACGTGTTACGGAGTGCATAAAACATATTGTGTAGTGTGTTGTGCGTAAGGGGGTACCCTTACATGTTACGAAGTGCGTATTGCATGATGCGTTGTACGAGATGGGCATAAGATACGTTGTATTGGGTTGCGTAATGGGATGGGTGTATTTATTTATCTGGATGCCTTCTCCTTTTTTCCGAGGTAAATAGCAAGAAGAGATACATCTCCTATTTTGCTGACTCTAAAGGAGATTCCTGGAATATCTCCCTTGGACCTTCCTTTGTTTCCGAAGCCTTCTACGGTAACTGTATCGTTTATCTCTATGCTGTTAAGCATTCCGTCCTTTGGAACGTATGCTGTTATTTTTTTTCCATTCTTAATTAATTGGATTCTAACTGCCTTTCTTACGGCGGAGTTAGGCTGCTTAGCTCCGAGTCCGATTTTCTCTAAAACGATTCCCTTCGCCTGAGGAGCTCCTCTTACGGGGTCGTGAATAATTCTCGTTCTAAGGAGCCTCGCTCTGTACTTTGGGTCTGCCTTCCTCTTCTCGTGATGTTTCTTCTTAAGAATTCCTCCGCAAAATAATCCTAACATGGGCACAAAAAAATATTAAAAAATTTATAGAAAATTATGGAGACTTTTTAAAGGCAATTCCCATGTACAACTCAATTATTTGTATTTCCTCGGGACCAGGAGGATTCCTAACCATCCTCTTATACGTCTCCTTATCTTCTTTTATTCCTTCGTTTAAAATTGATAAAAAATCCATTTCCAAAACAGGAAATATTTTATATTTAGCAAATTTTTCCTTTAATATTAATATATCCACGAGGTACTCCGGGCACTCCTCTATGGCTTCCTCAAGGAAAAATGAGTATTTTCTATTATATATTGGTTCCTCGGAAAATGAAGGAAAAGGCTCTATTTTATATAAAGAGTTCCCAAATGCCTTATTTTCTCTTTTATATCTCCGGAGGATCACTGAGGCATTTGGAACAGTAAGAAGAAACACTCCGTTCTCCTGTAAGTTCTCAGATACATTCCTTACCGCGGTATCCAAAGAGGACTCATCGGAGAAAGAGTAATGGAAACTGAACTGCGCCATAACAAGAGAAGCTTTCTTCTCGCGTAAACGAATTATATCCTTAGAGAAGTCTGCCTTAAGGAAATCTGCCTTAAATCTACACGAGGACGCCCTAAAAAGAGCCTCATTTAAGGAGTCTCCCGCGATATCGCATCCGAAATAATGATTTACCGCAAGAAACTTTAACTTAGAAAGATCTCCTCCTTTTCCGCATCCTAAATCCATTACTATCATTCCTTCCGTTGAATATTTACTAATTAATCTCATTTTTATAAAATTATTTATCTCTCTTACTCCTATTATCTTGGATTCCTTTCTTTTTTCTGTTCCTAAAGACTCTATTTTATTGTAATGCGCCTCAATATCTCCTCTGTCCATAAAAAAATTTATGAGAGAAGAATCCATAAAGAGCATCCTCCCGAGAATTAGAAGATACGCAGCATCTCAAGCGGGAGGCTCAGAAGTCATCCGCTCCGTAAGAGACACCCTCCACGGCCTCGGACTTCCCCGTACGCCAAGAAGATTGCCGTACAAATACGCAAAGCACCTCAAGGAGACCCTCCGCAAGGAGTCCGCGAAGCAAAAGGAAGAGTTAAGGGAGCAGGGCGTTATGTCGCGCACGCGTAACCGCAACACGCGCAACAATCGCAACACGCGCAACGGCAACCGGTAAGTGCGCTGCGGCATGTTCCACGGAACACGTAACGGAACACGCAACGGAACGCGTAACGGAAAGTGGCATGTGCTAAGACACGTTCTATGGCATGTTCCACGGAACACGCAACGGAAACGTGTAACGGAACACACTACGGAAACGTGTAATGCATTACGGAAAGCGTAAACGACATGTTCCACGGAACACGTAACATGACATATTCTATGGAAACGCATATTGTGCTACGGAAAGCATTACGGAAATCGTTACGGAATGCGTATTGTGCTACGGAAACGTGTAATGCATTACGGAAACGTATTCCGTAATCTATTGCCGTAACACGCTGCCTGGTGCCATGTCCCGTAATGGAGTGATACTTAGTAATGATGTGATGATATTTAAAAGTGTTTTTTTAACAAGTAAACAAAATTATGAATAACACGGAGAGAAGAGACAAACTAAGTAATATAATGGAGCAAGGAGGATTTATTGGATCAGTTGTTCCGGAAATAGAGAAAGTAAGAGTAAAAGAGTTACTTTACTTAATATTCTCCTTTGACCAATTAGAAAGTAATTTACTCGTAAAGGAGGCAAAGGACAATCCCTATAAAAATGATAAACATATCATAAAAAAAGAAGAAGAATTAATAAGAAGATTCGAAGAGTTTAAGGAGACCGTAAAACGGACAGGATGCTGTTACGCCATTTTTGACTTCGAAACCGCCCTCGAGGATGGAGCTCCTCGTTCTGTTCTTTTCCTCGTGGTGTACATCCCAGACGGCATAGGCGTAAGAGAAAGATTCCTTTACTCCTCGAACGTACAAAAAATTGTAGATCACATAAAAGTAGCCGTTAAACAGATACAGATAAATCGATTTGAAGACTTAACATATGAAAACCTAAAGCAAATGTGTCTCTCGCTAAAAAAAGGATAAATAAATAGTGTGCTCTACCCATTTCGTGCCTGCAACGCATCACGCACTCCGTGCCCGTTATGTTTCACAGAACACGTAACATAACACGTAACAGGCACGTAGTACGGAACACGTACCGTAACACATTCCGTAGAACATAACGGGCACGCATTCCGTGAAACATGCCGCAGCGCGCTGTACGGGCACGGAATAGGACGGGCACGGAACGTGTAAGGGGGTACCCTTGTGTGTGTATTGTGCGTTGCGGGAATGCATTGATTGGCCACTGTTTTTTTATATGTTGTATTTTCCGGGAAATAAAGGAGAAAATGGGCAAGAAGGAAGAAGTGCATAAGGCGAAGGTAGTAGTAATAGGAGATGGAGCCTGTGGAAAAACATGTTTCCTCGAGGTGTACAAGTCAGGAACATTCCCAGAGAGTTACGTGCCCACGATCGTAGACAATTTCGTGAGCAAAGAAAGAGTAGGAGACCAAGAAGTCCTCTTAACCCTCTGGGACACCTCCGGACAAGACGAGTACGATGCTCTACGTCCTCTCTCCTACAGCAACGCAAATCTCATTATAATATGCTACTCCATAGAAAAAAAAGATATGTTAGGCAGCGTAGAGGAGAAGTGGATCACAGAAGTAAATAATCTCTGCAAAAATGTTCCTTATTTCTTAGTTGGCCTTAAGGCAGATATAAGAGATGAGGCTCCAGATAGCAAAAGATCACAGTGCGTGAGTACCTCAGAGGGAGAAGCCTTAGCGCAGAAAATAGGAGCTAAATACTTCACGGAGTGCTCCGCCCGCACAAAAAAGAATATTAATGAGACCTTCCGGGAGATCTCTCAGTACCTTCTGACGCATAAAAAAGAAACAAAATCGAAAAGAAGTTTCAAATGGTGCTATTGCTGTTAAATATTTCTATTTTTTTCTTTATTTCCATGAGCTACCGCGTACACGAGCAAGGACAAGAGTACACCACGGAGTATAGAGCATACATAACAAAAGACGAAAAAGTAGTATCTCCCATGCACGATATACCTATCTCCTTAAATAAAGAGAGTAGAACGGTATATTACGTTAATGAGATACCTAGATACTCCAATGCTAAGAAGGAAATTAACAAAGAAGAGAAGTACAATCCCATTAAACAAGATATAAAGAAAGGAAAAGTAAGATTCGTACATAATCTCTTTCCCGTGAAGGGATACCTCTGGAACTACGGAGCCATTCCACAGACCTGGGAGAGCACCGCGGCACAGGACACAAGAACAGGCTGCTTAGGAGATAATGATCCAATAGATGGCATAGAGATAGGAAGCAGAGTAATTAACACGGGAGAAGTGCTTAAGGTAAAGGTATTGGGAGGAATAGCCCTAATAGATGACGGAGAGTGCGACTGGAAGATTCTTTTGATTAGAGAGGGAGACGAACTGTACGACAAACTGAACGACCTCCAGGACATCGAGGAACAGATGCCCGGACTGCTCTCTGAGACGAGGGAATGGTTTAGGAACTACAAAGTGGCTGCAGGAGGAGAAAAGAATCACTTCGCGCTAAATGAAAGATACATTACCGCGGAAGAAGCATTTTCCGTTGTAGAAGAGACGCACGAGCACTGGAAGAGCCTCATCCAGGAAACGAAGCATTCCGGGATTTCCCTCGTGAACACTTCGCTAACGGGAACGCCCGGGCACTCCGAAGAGACGCAAATCCCCGCGGGACCTCCACACGCCCCCAATGAGGTGCCCCTTGAGGCGCAGGAATTCTTTTTCATAAAATAAACTATCTATTTACACGGTATGTTTTACGTTTTACGTTTTTCTAATTGTTTTACGGTACGTGGCGTGGAACATAACGGGCATAAAATAGGGTACAGGCGTGGCGTAATGGTAACGCGTCTGACTTCGGATCAGAAGATTGCGGGTTCGAGTCCCGTCGTCTGTGATAAGTTTTTTTTTGGTTTATTTTTCATGGATGCAGCAAATACCTTCTCTGTTCTCCTTGAGAAGATGGCGAGTGACGTAAAGAGAGTGAAAATGGCCTTAAGGAAGAAAGAAAGAACAACAGAAGAGATTCTTATGAGGGACTCCCTCGATAAGGACAGTTACATCTCTTCGTTGCAGGAGGAAGTATGGATACTAAGGGAAAGGTGCATGGAGTTAGAGCACTTAAGACAGCAGGAGGCTCTTTTTAGGACAAAAACGAGTTCTGTTACGGAAATAGACCATAAAACAGTTTCTGTTACGGAAGTAGAAGATACTCCTCTTATTGAGAGACTCAATAACGAGGTATCCTCTGCTAATAGTAAAATACTTGAGCAAAGTAATATATTTAGAGTATATAAAGAGAAAACAGAAAAAAGAATAAGAGACCTTCTAGAGGAGTTACTGCAACTAAAAGGACAAATTAGAGCTATTTGCAGAGTTAAGCCTTTTTCTTGCTCTGAGCCCGTAGAAATAGAAGAGGAAACTCTTACCCTCCCTAAACGAGGACCTCCCTATCACTTTACATCCGTATCCGGTCCCTCCTCCGATCAAAATGATCTATTTAAAAAATTAGAAGACTTAATGTACTCCGTGTGCAAGGGCCACAGAGTAGGTCTCTTAGCGTACGGAGCAACAGGCTCAGGAAAGTCTTACACCGTAGAAGGCACAGAGACCCATCCAGGAGTCCTTTTTAGAGCCCTAAATTACATCGAGGATGAGTTAAGAAAAAAAGAAACAGGATGGGTTACCAAAGTAATATGTTCCTCGCAAGAGATCTACAACGATAAAGTAATAGAAGAAAGAAAGGAAACCGTAAATACTCCAAAAGAAGCTCTTCCTCTTTTTATTTCTTCTTTTTCCTCGCGAAGAACAGGAAGCACAGAGTGCAATAAAAGAAGCAGCAGAAGCCACTTAATACTTCGCATCTCCGTGGAAATGAAGAGGCCAGTAGGACAAACAGAAGAGTCTCTAACAGGAGAGCTGTGCGTGGTAGACTTAGCCGGCTCAGAGAGGCTCTCCCACTCAAAAGCAGAAGGCACTCGCATGAAGGAAACTCAAGAGATAAACAAAAGCCTAAGCGCGCTCGCCGACGTAATACACGCCATCCACAAAAAAGCTCCTCACATCCCCTACAGGAACTCAAAACTCACGTGGGCCCTTAAAAGTGTCCTCGGAGAAGGCGCAAGAACTGCCTTCATCATTAACGTAGACCCGCAGGCATCCATCGAGGAGACCATAAGCACCTTAAACTTCTCTCGCATCATACAAAAGTGTTACTTAAACAACGCGCGCAATACGCTTTACGGTGCGTAGAACACGCAATACACTTTACGGTGCGTAGAACACGCAATGCGCTCTACGGTGCGTGTAATACGTTACAGTGTGCGTTACGTGAATGGATACGTGAAAAATAAAAGAACTCTTCTAAACGTGAAGCATAGCAATGAAAGATGCAAGTAATTTATTGCTGCGTGTCGTATCTCGTGCTTTGCGCTCCCTTTGACACGCCACGAACGCATAACCCGTTGCGTGTTACGTGTTACGTAACGGGCACATAATGCGTAATGTATTACGTATTGTGTAATGTAGTACGTAACGGGCACATAATGCATAATGTGTTGTGTTAATAGTCATCTCCCTTGGAGAATACGTCTATTCCGTTATCTGTAACGTAGATGGTATGCTCGAATTGCGCTACCATGCTGCCTTGTGCGTCTACCAGGGGAGGATACGGTTCTACTCCATTTACTTTCTCTAATTGCTTCATGTATACGTCTAAGCACTTAAACTCTGGGTCTATGTACCTTTTGCAGAAGGGCAGCGTGTGGAAGTGCTTCTTAATGTACTCTGAGAGTTTCATTACTCCATCTAATGGAGAGGATATTCTATTGCCGGTGATCATATAATGGGAGCAGTCTCCTTTTTCTTTTACGTAACCATCTCCCGTAGAGGTGAATGTTTCTATGGCGAAGAACTCTCCTTCTTTCATTCTGTCTTTGTTTCCTGAGTTCTTTACTATTGGAACGTACTTTCCTCCATGGATTTTGTATCTGTTTATGGAGTGTCCGTTTAAGTTACTCACTGGGCGTATTGGAATGGATCTTCCATTGACTTCAACTTCGTAGCTTCTTATGACTTCCTCTATTCTTTCTCCGATTTCCTGGAGAGATGCCTCTGGGCCGGCGTACTTTAAGGCTTCGTAAACGGAGTCTCTTGCGGAGAGGAGGAGGTTGTTCCACTGGGGATTGAAGGAAACCGTAAAGGCTGAGTCGATTATGTATCCGTCTACGTGTGTGCCTATGTCTACCTTTAGGACATCTTCTGCGGAGAGCGCTACGGGATGCGATTTTGGGTTTGGAGTGTCGTGAGCGGCGCAGTTGTTTAGGGAGAGGCCTGTTGGGAAGCCAATTCCTTTGTTGTAGCCTTGTCCTATGAGGGTTTGCGTGCACGTTTCTATGTGGGAGGCTATTTCATGGAGGAACATTCCTGGCTGTATAATGTTTTGTATGGAGTACCTCGCTCTTCTGTGGGTTTCCGCTGCTATTTTTGCTGCTTGCAGGCGGGTAAGAGTTGAGTCGTTTGGGTTGTAGTCCTTTGGGAGGAGAGGCTCGATGGTTGGGGGATCCACTTTATTGAGTACTTGTAGGGCTGCGCGGTTGCTCATGCGGAAAATAAAAATTTGCAAAAATAAAGAAAAAATCTCCTGGGATGGAGTCGAACCATCGACCTCACGATATCCCCAATGAAAATCCATTTCTACAGTCGCATGCTCTACCACTGAGCTACCAGGAGCCACAAAAAGGACGGGGAGCAGGGAGAGTGCCGGTGTACTGGAATAAAAAGAGAAAAAAAAGGAGGAGCATGGGGGTATCTGAGGAGGCTATAGTGAAGCGGTTGTGCATGAAGAGTGTCCGGGAGGTATTTTGGAGTACGTGGGTGCATCCGGAGATGGAGACATTCATTCTTCCTGATGAGACTCATTTTCTTATATTTCTTCGGAAGAGAATAGAGGAGTTCTCTAGGGAGGAGGAAAACAAAGGGATAGAGGGTCTGGAGAGAGAGAAAGAGAGTATTTGCGGAGTAATAGTTACTTGTAAATGGGTTACTCGGGTTCTTCTTCTCTTTGTGGATGAGGCTCTTAAGGTGAGTATATTTAAGTTGGATATGGGTAAGTGTCCGGAGTACAGTATATTCAATGGGCAAGTTGTGAGGGTATTTGGGAAAATGGAGAAAGAAGTGTTTTTTGCTGAGGAAATACAGTACGTTAACGAGGTGAGTGTTCCTCTTCCTGATGGAAAGAGGAAACAAGCGTATACTCTTTCTCTTTTTAACATGGGAAGGAGTAAGGAAAGTATGTCTGTTGAGAGCGTATTGGACTTGGTTAGGGAGCAGGAGAGCGATGTAACTATTATGATAGCTGATCTTTCTATTAGGGATAGGAAAACCTGCCAAATATGGGCTAAAAGGGAAAAACGAGTAATTATATGCATTCCTGAGAGAGATGGCATATACGGGAACATGGTGTATCCTATTAAGTACTTGGAGCCTTCTACGGAGAGGAAAGTACAGGAAAAGAGTGAGAGCGCATACGAGGTGGATTTATCTAATGAGTGGTACACTGAGCTATGTAATCCTTGTTTTGTTACGATTAACGGGGTGTCCATTGGGATATCCTCTTATGATGCCTTGTGGAGTATTGCTACTTCTGAGGTCTCTAAGAATATTTCTGTTCAGAGAATGGATAGATTGGTTGGTCAGATGCATTTGCAGGGGTGCTTTGCTCCTGCTGCTTTGCGGGAGACTCCTATTAACTACTTGGCATATACACACCTTCTTTGGCCGTATATTCCGCACTGCTTGTTTATTGATACGAAGTTAGAGCTTCCTATGAATAGTTTTGAGCTTGGGGAAGTGCATTCTATTTCTAAGATGCTTTCTAAGTATTCTTTGCGGTTTGTGGAGGAAGCACAGAAAGTCCAGATAGAGTTATTAGAGTAAATCAATTGATCTGTTGGAATAAAAACTTTTAAGGTAGTATTAAATTTTAATTTCCTATTAAATGATTGCAAGGTACATTATAGCTTTGGTTGTTTTCTTTGCTAATGGAGTGATATGCTCGCATAAAAGGCAACTTAATGAAGAGGAAGAAAGAGGGAAGAATCTGAGGAATAGAGTTCTTTCTCCGCCTGCTAAAGTACATAGAAGAAGCCATAAAAAACAGCATAAGTTGAAAGTGGATGAGCTGCGCACTCCTTTTGAGGATAACTTGAACACGAAAACGGAAAATAATATTTCTCAAAAGATCTATGAAGAAATTAAGGAGTGTATAGACTTATATAGTCTGTACAGTATGAAGGATATTGAAGAAAAGGACATTGTATACTGGGACTTGTGTCTTGGGATGGGGGGAATGTTTTTTAGGAGTAGCTCGGCTGTTTATGAGGCTCCTAAAAAAATAGATTTTCTTGAAATGCGCAAGATGGTAACGAAAGAAATTATTCAGAAGAATGGGAAAGTGCTTTTCTGGATTTCCCTCATTCAGCTTGAAAAAATACCTAAAAATCCTGCTCCTGGGACTAGAGAGCATAATATTAAGCTGCAAATTGAACAGGAGATGAAAAAGATGTGGGGAACATTCTCCTCTGATGCTAATGTGGTTGTTACCTATTATGAAGAGCAATATATAGTATACGGCGATGAATATGTAGAAGTGCAGAGAAATATAATGAGAGACCGACTAAAGAGTCTTAAAGAACATTTAAATTTTTGTTCGCACTCTTCTGGATTTCTGATATACTACAATGTATTGTTTATGAATAGCTCGCTAAATAATCCTGCTAGGCCTGAGGAGGCTGATGCTCGGGCGACTTGTCCTGTTTCGCTCTTCCAGAATCTTAATGAATATAAAAACATATATGTTGTGTATGATGGGTACGCCTCATATAACCAGAACAGAACACTAAATATTGACAACTCTATATACAATCTATCCAACAATATGGATATAGAGGATTTTTCTTCTGTTTGGCATGAAAATACCGCAACAGCAGGGGTTATATGTGTAACTCATAATATCCAGCTTTCTATTCCTTTTTTCCTCCAGAAAATAACAAGTCTAAAAAACTTGTATAACCTGAGCTTTGTGGTGCCCAATGAACAATCTGGCTATGTAAGCAACACGCAATTCAAATTTGCTATGTCTTTTCCTGCAATTCTTACTTTGAATGGGAGCGCTTTATTGACTCTTTTAAAGGAGAAGGGAAAAAGCTGCTTTGAGAATACTAAAATAATTACTGTGCCTAATATGGTTGATATAACATGGCTCCAATATATTGCTTTTATCCTGGAGCTGTCTCTTTGCGAAACAATTGATGACATAATGAAAAAAACTACTTTACAAAAGAGCATCAATTGTAATATAGTAAAAAACCTATTTAAAGGAAAAAATCTAATATTTAACAATTTAGGAGAAATAGTTTATCTTTCTAGAAAACTATTGATTATTGAAAACAAACAGTATCCTAATTGTATGTCCTATACCTTTATTATTTCTCTAGATAAAAGGTTAAATTTTATTACTGAACAGCCACAATAGAAGAATATACTAATAAAATTGCTTTTCTCCTATGTTCCTATAATATATTGTTGTTCTGTCTTATTGTCTGCTCCTTTTTGTTTTATTGGTAAGGCTAATAGTGTATTTATGCATAATATAGAATGTTAAAAAAAATAAAAACCCAATGTATTGTATAAAAGGATTATGGTAATGAGTAAAGAAATAATTTTTATTAAAAATAAAAGTATTTATTACAGTAAAGAAGTCAGAAAGCCTATAATATTCTTCATAACCAGTTAAACATTGGCAGCCCATATCGAGTTTAGCATGTTATGCTCATAAGTGTCTAGAGTAGTATCTGTTTCCATAGGATCCTCAGCTGAGAAATCAGCAGAATTAACAGGATCATTGGGTATGTTAGACGTAGGTCCAAGTTCTGAATCTATAAACCTATTAATCCAAGCCTGTGGATATTCTGGATCTTCATCTTGTGAAGCAACATATGCTAGACTGTCTTGTGTTTGCACATTTGTTTGTTGCATATAGTTTTGTTGCTCATATAGGCTGCTTTCTGCCTGAATAGCAGTATTATTATAGTAAAGAGGATATACAGAAGTGGTATATGAATATGAATGGCTGTCATTAGTGGAAAAAGAAGAAACAAATGAAGGAAGCTTAGGAATAGCACAAGAAGTGTCTGTAGATGCGTTAAAAGCATCTTCTACAAATCCTACGCAAGAATAGTCAGAATTGGCTGTGGGTGTTTGCTTATGATCCACTCTACCATTTGAAGAAGTATTTGGTTTCTTGGACACAATATTTTCTTGACTATTGGAAGAAGAGCTAGATTTTCTCTTTAGTTCTTTTTTGTTAGCAACAGAAGAGGAAGATACATCTATCTGTGATATTTCTTTTTGACTAGAAAGACCAGCTGCATTCATTCTTTGTATTTTTCTTCTCTTTGACTGATATAAAGCATCGACTCGTGAAGTGAATTGTCCTTGTTCTTTTTTTACTATTTTTCTTAACTGGTTCTCTGTAATAAGGGAATAGTTCAGGGTTATAATATTTCGAGATGGATTATGTTTTGACTTGCTAAGCCTATTTAGAACTTCTGTTATCTTGGAAAGTTCTTCCACTCCTCGTAATTTTTCTTCTTCTGTGTCTTCTTCTTTTTTTATTTCATTTTTAGAGCCAATTTCTTCTTCTGTTTCTGTTTCTGTTTCAATTGTAATGTACTCTTTTAGGGGATTCTTAAAAATCAATACATCGAATATTTTATGTTTGGGATGTTTATGATCTTCTTCTATCCGAAGAGTGCTCCTCATAAAGAGCATATGCTCAGTGTAACAATAGACCATGTTTTTCATGGCCATTTTGGGAAAGAACTCCCTCAGTTCTTCATTTTTTATATGAACTTTTAGTGGATTTGAGGAAACTTCCAATAGTCTATCTTCATTCGCAGAAATCTCATTAATGTAAGAGAATCTCCTATGAAGCCTACAAGTTAACAGAAATTTAAGATTTCTATAATCTATATCCCGAATAAGAAGATACTCTGTTTTACTAAAGAACTCATTAAAACATTTTCCATGCAATGTGTTAAGAACACAGTATGAAAAGTCTACATAAAGAGGAAAATATCTAGTAATCCAATATTTGTTATAACCAATCCTTTGGTTAAGAATATTAAAATATATTTTAGCTATTTGAGGATGTGATATAGCTAACAGTGCCTCGAAATTAATGTATTTTAGGTTTGAATATTGAAATCCCGCATGAATAAAGTATATTGGTTTGATTCCTGGATCTATTTTAGATACAGTATTGCTTATATCTATACTTTTAGATATAGGTCGTTTTTTATGTACTCGATTGGGTTTTATGGGTTTGTTGTATTTTTGTTTAAGCGTTTTATCCACTTTCACAAATGGATATTTCTTATTTCTTATTTTTTCTAATAAGAACTGATTTACTTTATGGTGTAGCATACCAAATAGCTCATAGGGCTTATTATTAAAAGCTTTGGTAATTGTTGCAGTTTTCTTTTGTGTAACTGTGTATTTATCTTCATCATTCCCATCCTTTAGCCCTAATACCACGAATGACTTCCTAAAGTTAACACTTTCTTGCATAAAGGCATCAAATGTAACAGAAACAAGTGTAGGAGTATCCTCAATAAAAGCAACAGCCATGACATATCTTGACCATGGAGTATAGAATGTAAGACTATAGCCATATGCATGTTCAGTTAACACATGCCACCAGACAAGATCAAGTTTTCTAAGGCGTTTTTGATGTCGATATTCTTCTTGTGTAGAATCAATATGTAGATTATACTCAGTATTGACTATGGGGTCTATAACTATGTGTTTTCTCTGTATTCTCATAATATAATTAATTAATGTTTGTATATTGGCACTAGTTCCTATACACTTATTATAAATATCAGTATTCTGAACAACATGTATCCAGATAAGCCTTTTCTGTTCTATCTGGGCATGAAATTCTTGTAAGTCAGCTTTAGACTCAAGAGAACAAATTTTTTCTTTTTCCCCCAAAAACTCAATATAGAATACATCCATGTAGACAGCCATGTATAATACATCCTTTTCATTGATCATAATATTTTCATCGTATGTGTAGGTGGTATCTATTGGGTTGGGTTGGAGATGTATAGTATTGTCATGTACTGTAGGGGTGTTGTTTACATCTGGAGTGTTAGCGTCATCATCTTTCTTCTTTTTGACTCTCTTCGCATCATCTATTTGAGTTAGAGATTTTCTTTCTGTGTCCAATGTTGTATGGAACAACATAAATAGCGATAATATTAAGAGAGTAGTTATCAACATCTTTCTGTGTCTTATTCCTCTCATATAAAAAGTATATTCTCCAGATAAGTATATCATTGATCTTTATATATAGAAAGGGAAATCTTATGATTTTATTTTAGAAGAATAACTCATAGCATTTTTGTTAATAGTAGAGAGACATCTGACAGACAAAGTGCAGAAGCTATAGAATGTATCAACAAAGGCTTAAAATACTAGAAGAAAGGAATATACATGACATAGACAGCAATGTGTAGATAAAAAAGAATATGTCAACCTGATTAAAAATATAACAAAAATCAGGTGATGTCTACTAGCATGCATAAATAGGGAAGGAGAATAAAAATTTACAGCATGAGAATATTCTTGAGGAGAGAAAGAAGAAGAAATTATATAATACTATGCACATGGAAGATGTTTGTGGTGTTTATAACACTACTTAGCATAGGACTTAGTACAGAATCCGGTTTAAAGAAACATATACGCAATAAGTGGGAAATACATAGGCTCTGTAATAAAATAGAAAGATTACTGTATAGCTTTACTATAGCACACCATACGCATCCACACTACATGACATCGGAAGAGCTTTCTACTAAAATAAAGTATATAGAAGACATTGACAAATTCTCTATAGATCTAAAAGAATTTAATATGAAAAAAATACTAGTAATGAGTAGAGAAGAATTAAATCAAAATGACAATGATCTAGAAACTATACTAAATATAATAGAAGCCATTACAGTCAATATTATGTATATCAACACAGAAGAAATGTCTGATACAGTATTTTCTATGCTTATTGAGCGAGTGGTAGTTATTACTAAGTTATATATAAGGGGAAAGAATTGGTGGAGAAAAAATCAAAATATAGCACAGCCAAATGGTAAAATGGAGAAAGCAGAAACAGATGTATCTTTAACAAAAGAGCAGGAAATATCTATAAAAACTCCGAAAATTGTTATCGAAAATTTATCTGAATATATTATTGGAGATATTCTTGAGTGCATTAAATTACACACAATTACAATACTAATTATAAAAACTAATCGCATAAAAAATCTTAATCTGAATCAGTTTAATACTAAAAATGTAGACACCATTATCTGTATAGAATGTGGATTGGACTTAAAAAGCATAAAATTTCCAGGAAATGATATCACCAAATCTTTATCTGTAAAACTATACGATCTGCCAAAGTTAATAAGTATTGAAAATAGTGTCAAAGATTCTTCTATTCCAATAGCATTAAAAGATCTTTACATTGATAGAGAAAGTTTTAGGACACTATCAGAATTAGCAGATAAAGAAAATGCACATAAATCCATAAAAAAGACTTTTAAGGTCAAAAATACATTCATAGACTATGTACCATACACTTTCCGAGAACTGGCAAGCAGTTCCTCTGTTCCATGGATTGAAACAACAAATATAACGTTTTTAACTGACTGTAATAAGCATGTCTGCGGACACAACATAATAAGCAATCAGTTCTACTACTTAGGCATGCTTAAAAACCTAGGGATGCTCTGTTCAAATTTGAATGGTTGGGTTGATTATGAGAATTTTGTTGATAAAGACGTGTTAACAAAAAAATACATGTATTCATTCAAGTATATGCAAAAGTTTATAAAAACTGTTAGATCAATAACGATAAATCATTTTACATGCCCCTCTAATTCTGAATTTCGTTTTAAAATACCTTTTTTTAAAATAGATCTAGGAAAATCTGATGAAATTCAAGAAGTAATTGACGAATTTCAGAAAAAATATGATATGTTATGTCCCCATGTCTATTATCGTGATATTCATGTTCTTGGATATAACGCGCCAAAAAAATGGTTTAATGTTATGGTAAATACATTTAGATGGCTAGGCCAAGAAATCCAAATAGATAGTCTTTCTTTCCATGATATGAAAGAGCCTAGTAATTCAAATGTAAAGAAAGAAAGACCACCAAGTATAGGACTTCCTAAACTTAAGTTTATCTTAACAGAACTCTACTTCTACAATTCAGAAATAAGTTTCATTAAACACATGCTTGAACATTATAACTATACCCCAGAAGCTACCATCTTGATAGACTGCCATAAGATTGAAGAGAAAGACTTTTTGTATCTCTATGAAAAAACTAAACAATATGGGTTTTCTAAAATTATTCTGAAGAATGCGTCAAAAATAGTAGAGAATATGTGTAAAAACCCTGATCAAATAGATCCAGATCTAAAGAGCAAGCTTATGATATCGAAGGGTAAGCCAGAATATCATATAGCACTTTTTGATATCATTGACTGTCTACCTTTACAAATTGGCGCTGTTTTTTCTGCACATTTTTGTGAACTCATAGAAAATTCCTTTCCAAATGTTTCTATGAAAGTTAAGAACAAGGATTCTTACTATGTAGTTAGTAGGTCAATGAAGGAAGCATGTGATGAACTGTCTAAAGTTATGAAGGACCTAGAAATAGATTTTCTTCTACGCTTAGACATCTTTATATGCAACTATTGTTCTAATAATGACTCTTTTACCACAATCGAACAGCTATCTAGATTAGTCTCTTTGATTAACAATACTTTTAATAAGTTAACGTCATTGACAATTCTAAATATAAGAATGAAAAAAGAAGAATATAAAAAAATAAGGACATTGAATGCGCTTATAGGCCCAACAAATAATCATGGTTTACAAGGAATGTTCCTGAGAGGATATATAATTGATGACGGAAAAGAGGAAAAACCCGCCCTATCCACACAACAGAGAGAGGAACCCTGTTTACATGAAGAAGTGGAAACTTCTGGAAAAGAGAAGCTAGAAACTCTGAACCATTGGATAAAAAGGTATCTCTAAGCTACTTAGTAAAACAGAAAATAAATAAATATTTTCTTTAAACTCTCTTTCTCTTTATTATTCTCTCAGAGTCTCTAAACAAATTAGTCTCCACTAGTATTCCTTCTACTGTTCTTGTTTGCATTTCCTTTCTCTTCTGTTTTCCCTTTTGCTGTATATTTGCTTCTTTCTGCTGAGAAAGAGTGTTCTTTCTACAATCGGATGCCCAGGAATACATGTTCTCGGAAATACAATAGCAATGTCGCCCTCCTCTTTCTTCCTTATGAACTCTGCTGCACAAATAAGAGACCCAATAAATAGGAAAACATCCTCGGGATTTGTATCTATCTCTTCATAGCCAATCTCTTGGCTGCACATTTCCTTTTCTGAAGAATAATACGTCTCCTCGGAGGTCGGCTTAAAATAAAGATGGTAGATCATATTCCTCTTCTCCCTGTCAAATCCTATTTCTACTTGCCCTCTGATTATTTTTTTCTTAGATTCATCTTCTAACTCTTTAATAACCATGACCCCCTCTGCTGTGTATGTCTTCCCATTGAAAGCATTTTCACTTTCAGAAAAGAATTCGTCTCTATACTTGAAAATTGATTGCAAAAGATGGAATCATTGTATAAACAAGCAAACATACTTAGTTAACACTCTCTACTACACACTCTATGTGTTTGTCTTGGTGAATCTATATTTTCTTGTATAATTTATTTTTTAGCTGGCTCACACTACTCAGCTAGCTGTCCATCAGATCTAAACCTCAAATCAGTAGAAGGGGGAGTGGTAAACTGCTTTGGAGAAGTCATGCATGAAGCGGCATGTGAAAATCTAGGCATGTGTGGAACTAGTTCAGATTCTACAACATCTTCTAAGCATTGATCGTTATTAAAGGGGATTTCTTTTTGTGGAGGCACTGCTGGCTGGATTGGTTCAGTATCGGAGATGTTAAAAAAGGAAAAATTAGTAGAAGCTCTAGTTATGGGTTGACAATGCTCAAAGTCTTCTTCATCTCCTGAGGAAGAGCATTCTGCATCTATATTATCTTCTGAACAGAAGCGTTCGCTGTTTATAGCAGATGGTGCAATATTTGAAGAAAGTCTTATTTTTTTTGGCTTTTCTATATTGCCTTTGGTATTTGAAGAGGCATCTATTCCTCTTTTTCTTTGCTTTTTCTGGCTAGTAGAGGGAATGGTTGCATTGGTCTCTGTTGACCAAGAGTTCTTCTTACTAGTTTTAATAATGCTTACTAAATCATTCGTTAAGGCTGAAAGCCGATCTACTACTATAACATGGTCTGCTGCTGTTTTACTAGTATTCAATAGCTTGTATATAAGCGCAGTACGGTTTCTTTTAGATCTTTTTAATTCATTTATCAGTCCTTTTTCTCTTGTTTGTTTCTCCGTTATGGTTCTTATTCTTTCTTCTATTATAAGAGTATCCGGCTGTATTTCTTTTTTTGAGATCAATACATCGAATACCATATACTTCTGGTATTCCGTTCTTGTTTTTATTTTAAGAGTGCTTTTCATAAAGATCATGTGCTTTGTAATGTAATAAACTGTGTTTGGGTCGGTTATTTTAGGACAGAAATTCTTTAGATTGCTGTCTGTTGTATCAACCTTTAATGGATCTGTAGATGCTTGGTATAGTATTTGTGTTTTCTGAGGAGCCTCTGCAATACAAGAGAAGATTTTAGACATTTTTTCTTCTTTTAGAAAAGAATAAAGATGCTTACAATCTATATCTCGAATAAGAAGATACTCTGTTCTGCTGAAGAAGTGCTGGAAGCAGTCTCTGTGCAATGAATTAAGAACACAGAATGAAAAATCAACATATATTGGAGAATAGTTCCTAATAAAGAGTTTTTTGTCAATATTGGATTTTTGAGATATATTTGAATAGATATGCAACATTTTATGGTTCTTTAGCATGGCAATACCTATTCTAGTCAATATACCTTTAAGAGAAAGTTTTTCCTCTTCACTGGGAAAAATAAAAGAAATTGGGTTTACATCTATAATTATATCCTTTGCCACTAAATTGAGGTTGCCAAGTGGAATAAGCATGCTTAGTGGTTCTTGGACTTCCGAAATTTTAATATATTTATGGGAGCGACTTTGTAGAGCAGTTTTCAATGATTCATTTAAGAAATGTTGTATATAATCAAAAGTTGAAAACAAAGAGCCCTCCATTGTTCTTATTATTGAGAGTATGTGTTTCTGCATATGCAAGTCTTTATCTTGCACATGTTTGTTAGAAATTCCTTCTGTCAAAAAAGCTTTGGAAAACTCTTTGTAACTATTCATAAGAATAGTCAATGCAAGAAAAAAATATGTATCGGGATCGGCACAAAATAATGGTTTTTGGACTCCATTATACAATATAATGCTGGAACATTTGCTGTGTTCACACAACACATGTCTCCATACAGTATTAAGCTTTTTAAAACGCATTATGTATGCAGCTAATGGATACATTGGATTTTGGAGTAAAAGATATTGTTCGCTAGCGATAAACTCGATTACTATGTTTCTTTTCTTGTTGTTTTCACAGATTGTCTTGAAAGAATCTAATATGCTTGGTATATAATATATACACTTAGAATCGTTTTCTACAAAATATATCCATATTACTTTGTATTCTTTTTTTGCTTCTTTTAGTATATTAAAGACATCAATCCAACTAGAATCGTATGTTATAACACATTCGTTTGTAAACATAAGAATGTGTTCATTGTTTAGAAACAATATATATAATACATCTGCTTCTACAATTGTTTGGTTTTCATCTGTGTATGCTTTAAATATCCGATTTTGCTCTTCTACCTTCTTGGGCTTCCAAATAAGAACATTTGATATAGACATGAAATATTGGTATGTTTTTAGCACATTCAAATCTTCTCTACCTTTAGCCAACTCAGTACTAGATGCCATAGGAGATAACAGTAGGCAGAAAAGAACAAAAACAAAAGAGATTATTAGAAAAGCTCTTTGTCTTATTCGATTCATATAAAATAAAATTTTTCCACATGACATTCTTATCAAATATTTTTATATAAAGACAGCAACATCAAAAACATATGCTTATAAAAGAAAAAGGAAAAATTATAGCATGTACAGAAATGTGTGTAGCTTTAATAGGAAAAACAATGCACAGCTTAAAAACAGTATACAAACAAAAACTGCACTAAAGTAAAGAAGAGTACAGAGTAAATGCTAAGGATGTTCTCAAACTATTAAAAAATATCGAATCCGCAAGTATTGATCAATTTAAAGTATAAATCCATTTGCTTTCAATAAGCCTTCATATATCTTTAATTTGTGGCAGCTATAGCTCATTTATTGATATATTTGCATTAAAAACAGAGAATAGAGAAAGAAATATACCTCATTACAGTACAATATGTCATTGTACAGAAAGAAGTTTCTGTAAATGCCTTCTAAGTACCATGGGCAAAGCTATAGTACTCTCCTAGATAAAGGAGATCAATACAATGGTTGTATTAAGAGAAATTAAATTAAAAATAAAAATATTGGTGTAGTGCATGGGGATAAAAAATAAAATGCTTAAAATGATTGGTTTAATTAATCATGTTGTAAGCTAATCGTAAGATAGCTTTCATTTGAGTTTCTTGACATTTGAAACTTAAGACATTTGGACACTTTTGACTTAGTGATTAAACCAAAGTTAAAAGTATAAATACGTGCGCGATTCTAATAAAAGTTAAGATTTACAAATGTATCATTCTTCGAATTCAACTAAAGCCATCTTTAGAAGAGCAGGAAGTCTGAGAAAAAACGTAATATACCTCTATAAGACAGAGTAAGCAGCCTATTAAATGGACTTCATTTAAATAAAAGTGGTAAAAAATATTTTGTTCCCCATAAATAGTAGAATTATCTGTATACTTTGCTAAGAATATAACTGCGGCACTTTTGATAAATCACAATGCCAAGTATCACAACCCAGCATACAACAAGTGTCAAGCATAAACCAAGTGTAGAGGTACTGTACTATTATCTTGCATTAGCTCATGTCTATTGGTAGTTTTCTATTGAGTCTTCGCATATTTAAATATTGTTATATTCCTGGTTAAAATAATAAATAGTATATTGTACATACTATTAGCAAAAATATAAAACATATATAACTTTAATATTTTATTTTTACTCAATAAAAAAATATTTTAAGCGTTATAGAAAATAGATGTGATTTGTGTGCATGACATTTGTTGCTGGTTTTAGGTCTGTTAGGAAGAAATAATTGATTTTTTAGGAAATATTGAGAATTTTTTATTATCCCCTGCTAATGAACATAAGATACTTTATAGTAGGAATTATCTTCTTTTTCATTGAGATTAGCTGTACTCAGAAAAGAGCGTTAGAAGAGAATGAAGAGCATGTGCTAAGAAAAAAAGAAAGACCTGTTCTTCCGCCTCTTAAAATGCCTATATATGGAAACATGGACTTGGCCGAGGAACAGCTAGCTTCAAATAGCTCTAATAACAGCCTTAATCCCGCAGTAGAAAAGAGTTTTATTAGTAAGGAGCCAATTAGAGTGAATGTAAATCACTATATGAATTATAGTTTAGGAAGCTATAAAGAACAAGACATTATTTATTGGGACATTGTTTTTATAAAAGAAGAAATTTTCTTTAACGATAGAAAAGACGGCTTGGAACTCTTAGAATTACTAGATAATCTTGCACTGAGAAAAATGATAACCCAAAAAATAATTGCTACAAACGGAAAAGTGCTTTTCTGGCTCACTTTTATACAGCATGAAGATGTCTCTCAAGAAAGCGACGCAGACAATAGCAGACAAAACCCCATGCTGCAAGACAATGAGAAGGTGCAGAGAATGCTTGATATGTTTTCTGGAGACACAAATATAGTTGTTACATATTTAAACAATATGAGTATAATGCAGAATAAAGAAGAACAAAAAATCAATTCAGAGGTGATGAAAAAGCGTTTGGATAGCCTAAGAAACCATTTAAAGATTTGTATGCACACATCCGGATTCTTGATCTACTACAATGTGCTTTTTACATCTAGCTTATCAAATAACTCGGCAAGAGTAAAGGAGTTTTCCAATATAGGTCTTTGTCCTGTTTCTCTATTTAAAGGTCTTGATCAGCACAAGCATGTGTATGTCGTGTACGACGAGTATGCATCATATCATCAAACCAGAGTAAGAAATATTGACAACTCCGTCTTTTTGGCGTATCAGAATATTAACATAGAAGATTTCTCATCCATTTGGCCTGAAAATATTGAAACAGTAGGGATTTCCTGTTCAAACAACAATATTCAGCTCTCTGCTCCTTTTTTCCTTCAGAAAATGCTGGCTTTTCCAAACATCAACAGTCTGCATTTTACTCTGCCTAATAATCAATCAGAATATGCAAGCAACACTCAGTTTGAAATTGCAAATTTTTTCCCAAAAGTTACCACTATAAACGCAGGTAACTTTTTGGGTATACTAAAAGCAATAGAACAAAAGAAAGAATACAATCCCGAGCAAAACTACTTTAAGAACATCGAAATGCTTACTATAACCAGCATACTATCTATTGAGTGGGCTCTATACATTGCTAAGCTTTCTAATATAAAGAATGTCGGCACTGTAGAAGAGATCATGCAAGGATTAGACTCAAAAAACATAGAGATTTTTACAGAAAAATTAACAGTTCTGTTAGGAAGCAAATCAAGCATCACCCCTCTAGAAAAAATAATTTATGCTTCCAAACAACTAGTTATTATCAAAAGTAACCAAAATATATATGAGCCATATACAATGATCTTTGCTCCAAATGAAAATATAAGGTTTTTTTAAGCAATAAAAACAGAAGAATTTTTTAATAAATATGTGCTCTACGTGTGCTTATGATAAATAAAAGTAATTCTATTTTTTAGTAACTTAATTTTCTATTAATAAATAGAGCAGCAACTCCCCAAAATAGTTAGAACCAACACAAGCTAGTTTTTAAAACAAAGGCATATTAATTGCAATCCAATGAATAATAGGAAAGTTTTGTTCCAAAGACTCCTGCGGTCTTTTGTATATGTGAAAAAAAAGCAGAGCATAAAGAGAAATAAATAGTAATAGCAAAAATGCAGAAAGCAAAACTATGTATACTCTGTACTTTCTTTGCAGAGTAAGAGAACCATCCTTAGCCTCCGGAATACTGTTCTTACATGTCTGATAGTAGTAAAACACTTCAAATGCAGCATAAATCATGCAAATGCTTGTGGAAACAAACAGACAAATACGCGAAACCGACAATGCATATAGCGATTCAGGAGATGAAAATATACAAAATATCAAGACATAAGTAAAAAATGCCACAAGAGGAAAAAAGACCACAAACAGCACAAAAATCGCCAAAGATAAAGAAAGAGGATTCCTTGGGCGCCTTTGCTGGTTGTACTCCTGAAACTCCCGCAAGCTTCTCCAAATAAGAAGACATATCCCTCCCATTCCAAGTATAAAGAATAGCAAGCCCTCAAAATACATAAAGTGGTCGGTTAATCCCTGTAAAATGTCTTCCATCTGAACTATTTTTTCAGAAAATCCCTCCAAGTTATAACATATTTTCTTAATAGCAAGCACTATATAGAACGAAGAAAGCATGAACAAAGAGGAAAAAATAAAAGAGAAAAATATGCAGCTAACATATACATATCCTGTTCTCACAATAAAAGGAAAAAAGCTATTCCTACACCCACATACATGCCCAACAAAGGAAAAAGAAAACTCATCACTCACGTGTCGCATGGTCGTTTTCATATGTGTTCTGTATATATAAGAAACTTTCTCTTCTTTTTCTTCTATTGGGCTCTCTGTATGTTCAGAATCACTTTTTCCACTGTGTTTAAGGTATTTATGCAGAGCACTCATAAATAAGAAAGAAAAGAGAAAATTTGCTAATTAAAAGGATATGAAACGAAAATTTTTTATGTCGACTTCCGCGCGAATAAAAGAGAAAGTTGATGAACGTATTATAGAAAGAATAGAAAAAGGAATCAAGCGAAACCACAGAGTTATCATTGGAGTAGAAGGAAAGGTCTCTGAGGTAATCCACCACATCCATGCTCTTCTTGCAAGATACATTATCCGTCCTCGGCTCCTATGGGTCTATAAGAAAAACTTAGATGTAAAAGAGGAAAAAGTAATTAAAGCAAAAAAGAGAAAGAGCGCAGGAGACTCTACACTCACTAATTTTGAGTCTTTCCTCGTAAACACAGAGATCACGTATGTTCTCCACGACGAGTGCGAGAGAATCCTCGGAACCACAACAGAAATCTGCGTGTTCCAGGATTTCGAAGAGATCAAAGCAAACACTCTAGCCAGCATAATAGAAAGTGTAAGAGGAGGAGGAATTATAATTCTTCCTGTCAAGCAAACAGACAGTCTCTACATGGAGAGAATGTATAAGCTTCTTTTTTCATCAAATGGATATATGGAAATCAATGAAGCAATGAATATTTTACATATCTCGCAGGAGCCCAGCGAAGAAAAGGAAAATATAGAAAACAGCCAACTAAACAGAGCAGTGGAGATTGCCGTAGAAAAGGTAGAAAAAGAAAAGAATCCCTTAAATCCCCTAAGCATTATTAACACAAACAGTATTTCCGTGCTAATTAAACAGTGCAAAACAGGAAACCAAGTAGAAGCTCTCCTTAAAATGGCCAAAGTGCTCGAGAAAAGAACCACAGTAGCTGTTACAGCAGAAAGAGGAAGAGGAAAATCAGCTGCTCTAGGACTTGCCATCGCTCTAGCCGTGATAAAAGGCATGAATGACATTCTTGTAACCTCCCCGCATCTTTCTAACGTACAGACTCTTTTTTCCTTCTTAATACAGGGACTCATAGCAAATGGATATAACGATCAAATAGACTACCATGTTGCATACTCCCAAAAAAACAAAAGAGAAATAGAAAAAATAACCGTTACAAAAACTCACCATCAATCTATTTCATTTACTCTTCCCAATAAGCTAGCATACTCTCCATCTCTTTTAGTGGTAGATGAAGCAGCAGCTATTCCTCTTACCATCCTGAAGCAAATGATGGGAACATACCCCACTCTTCTCTCCTCCACAACAGCAGGGTACGAGGGAACAGGAAGAGCTCTTTCTCTTAAGTTTTTCAAAACCATTAAACCAGAGTGCGTCTCTTTAGAAGAGCCCATTAGATACGGAAGACATGATCCAGTGGAAAAATGGCTAAATGTTTCTCTTTCTCTTTCTCCAGAAATACCAAAAATGATTACTTTTCCTAAAGAAGAAAAATGTAAAATTTTTTCTCTCAATAAATCAATTCTTTTCTCAGGAGCAAAAGAAACAGAAGAAATACTAGCCTCACTCACGAGTATTCTTCTCTCCGGGCACTACAAAAACAGTCCAAACGACCTGCAAATTATAGCAGACAACCCCAGACACTCCCTTCTCTCTCTGATCTCAGAGGACGGAAAAGTCCTGGGACTCATGCAAGTCTCAGAAGAAGGAAGCACTTCCTCCACCTCCCAGGCATACAGAGAAATGCGTGGAGAAGAAGGAAACCTCATTCCCTGGTCTCTTGCACACTACTACTTAGACATGGACATTTTCAAGCTATCCGGGCTGAGAATCGTGCGTATAGCCATCCACCCAGATGCCCAGAGTATGGGATACGGCTCATACTTCGTCTCTTCTCTTATTTCTTCCATAGGAAACATCCAGAACTCCATAATAGACTCCTCAGTGCAAGTTCTTTTCTCTCCTCTTACTCTCCCGGCATACGACTACCTCGGAGTCTCCTTTGGACTCACAGAAAGCCTTTTGGGCTTCTGGAAGAAACAGAACATGCGCTCCGTGTACCTTAAACACTCCCAGTGCAAAAGCACAGGAGAGCACTCCCTTATTATGATAAAAGGCTTCACAGAACAAGCAAATATGCGCTTTACAGAGCTCTCATTAGAATTCTCAAAAAGATTCATAGAACTCCTTCCAGGATGCTTCAAAGAGATCCCAGGACGCATTTCCGTCCAATTGATCCAACCTGTCAAACCAAACCATCTTCCCCTCCCAGAGAGCCATCTCCATAGAATGGAGCAGTTCTCAAAGTGCAACTTAGATATAAGAATCATACAAGATATCCTTCCAAGCATAGCAAAAGACCTCCTCCTAACAGAGAAAGACTCTGTTTCTCTCACGCAAAAGATCATTATTCTTCTCCTCGGACTGCAACACAAAAAACCACAGGAAGCAGAAAAAGAACTATCTCTTCCATCCTCTCAACTCCGCATGCTCCTCGCTAAAGCTATGTTCTCTCTTTCAGGAAAACTAAAAAATCATTAAAAACCCATTAACTAATACTCTTTTCTACATCCATGAAAAACTTTTCTATTTACTTTCTTTTTTCTGTATGAAAAAAGGCTCCTTTAAGAGGCGCATTTCAGATGCTCTAAAAGCAATAGAAAGACCATCAGCAAAAGATGTAGAGTACACAGTGGATGAAGTAGACCTAGAAATGCTTAAGCTTCTGGAGGAAGAGCATCCTTGGGTCACAGAAGACGAATACGAACTAGTTATGGATCGATTAGAGAAAGAGCATCATTTTCTTCAGAGAATAGCTGCCACAAAAATAAGAAAAGAAGAAGAGCTCCCAGAGGAGTGCAACATCTGCGGAGAGGAAGAAACAGGAAATGAGAACTTTCTTGTTTTCTGCGATGGATGCAACATAGGAGTGCACCAAGACTGCTACGGAGTCCCAAACATCCCAGAAGGCAACTGGCTATGCAGACCATGTCTCCTATCCCCAAATAAAAGGGTATCGTGCGTCCTGTGCCCAGAAACAGGAGGAGCATACAAAAAAACAAGCAAAGGAGCATGGTGCCACGTGCTCTGCGGGCTATTCGTAAATGGAGCAAGATTCGAGAATATCTCTTTCCTCGAGCCAGTGGATGTCGAGGATGTCCCAAGAAACAGAAACCTCTGCTCCATCTGCCAAACAAAAAAAGGAGGACTCGTGTTCTGCGCGTATGATGGCTGCAGAAAAGGGTTCCACGCCACATGCAGCATAAAGAGCAGCTATTACATCGATGTAGGAAACCATATAGCATACTGCTGCGATCATGATCCAAGAAAAAAGAGCGTAGAAGTTTCTTTTCTCTTTACGTCTCCAGATACAAGATATCCCACCCTAGAAACTACTCCAATTATTAGAAAACCAATAGATCTCTGGGAAATTAAACCGAGAGCCTTCCTGTCAATTGAAAGGGTTTCTCCGAAGATCTCGCACTGGATCATTAACAGAATAGCCTTCCGCGAGCTCCAGGGAAGAGAAGGAGCCTCTTTCCTCGTAAAAAAGATATATCACATATGGATCACCAGAAGAAATAACGGATCAATAATCAAAAGACTAAGAGTCGATACAAAACCAGAAGGATTCGCAGGATGGGGATGCTTTATTCCATGTATCCCAATGGGTTCCCTTGAGGAGCACCAGGAACTCGTAAGAGCCATGAACCTTCTTCCGGAGTACCAGTACCCGTTCCAGGAGCTGCATCTGTACAATTTACTGGTTCTTGGGTCACACCGCGTTATGGAGATGCTCAGTTCATTAGATAAAACACTCCGCGCAACCAAAGAAGCCGTATCCGCTACAGAAGAAGGAAGAGTGCGCGCTCTCTCTAAGTACATACCAGGGTACCAGGAAATGGAAGTGTTTTTGAACCACTTAAAGATAACGGATAGACACATGGTCTTCTACGAGGAAGTAACAGACGACATGGCTCCAGGGTACTCTTCCATTGTAACGAACCCAAACTGCCTCATGGATATAGAAAAAAAACTATCACAACTCGAATATAAAACCATGGACACCATGCTATTAGATGTATACACCATGGTGCAGAATGCCTATGCGTATAACGGAATAGACTCCTTTGTGGGAAAAGAAGCCTTAAGAATACAAAAAGTATTTGAGCAGTGGAAAGTAAAAGAGAAAGAAGTAATTCTGACTCGTCTTCCTCCTTCTCCCTTTCTTTTGTATTATGTGCTTCCTTCTTCTCCAGATATCCCTAAGGATTGTTTATTAATTAGATCCTTTCTATCAAAAGATGAATATTTCGTAGAAAGAAGTAAGATACATCCTCTTCCCAGGAGCCACCAGGAGCTCCTTCTTCTCCTCGATGAACTCAATCAACTAACAGGAATCACCATTGAGCAAGAGGAGTTACAAAAAACCATGATAGATGCCCTTAAACACTCAATGGAACTTTAGAATATAAAAGGTAGAATATGGAGAATAAAAGAGTAAGAAACCCAACAATAGATACGTATTTTATACAAGATATCTTTGAATATATAGATACATCTTCCATAAGGAAAAGATAACAATTCCTAATAAATAATTAATTTTTATTTGACAGTTTTTGATTTAATAATAAACATCCCAATTATTTTTTAATTAATTTTTAAGAATTAAAAACCACCATGCCATTAGTTACCATAAGGACTCCTTCTTCTTTTTCTAAATACTCCAATTCCTCAAGTATTTTTTCTTTATCTTTTCCTGTTAATAGAACTATCTTATCTAAAGATACTATTTGATCGTGTGGATGCATTTCCCGGTACTTAGAAAGGATCTCCATAAGCTCCAAAGGCTCTGCTTCTTCTTCTTTTACTGTTTTTTTCCTCATAGTCTGCCTCCATAGAGTTGGCTCCAGAAGAGAAATAGCTATTTCTGCATCAGAGAGCTCTATGACAGAGGAGAGCCTCGATTTAGCGCTTGCCGTAGAGAGACGAATTAAACTCTCTAAGAGCCTCGCAGTAACTCCTCTAGCCAAACTGTTTCTCTTAATTTCTCCTTCTTCTCTGATTCTCTCATATTCCTTGGATATATACAAAGAAGCTTCTTCTGTGAGTTGCGGTTGCAGTTTTCTTGCATACTCGATGTACCCCAACATGTCTTTTTGCGTCACCGGAGAAGAAAATGCTTCTGCTCCCATTCTTCTCTTAAGAACGTGAGCAGCTATTTCCTGGTCATACTCCATCGTATCCTCCATAATGAATATAAGATCGAATCGCGTGAGAAGAGACTCAGGCAGTCTAATATTCTCCCGTGGAGTAAGAGATGGCCTGTACTGCCCGGATACCGGATTAGCTGCTGCTAGCACAGAGCATCTCGCGTTTAGCGTAACATATATACCTCCTTTAGCTATAGTTACACTTTGCTGCTCCATGGCCTCATGGATGGCTGCTCTTTCCGTTTCATCCATCTTATCGAACTCATCTATGCACACGATTCCCGTATCCGCTAAGACCATGGCGCCCGCCTCCACTTGCCGCGTGCCTGTTTCCGGGTTATTTACTACGGCAGCCGTAAGACCTACTCCTGAGGCTCCTCTTCCCGTGGTACTAATAGCCAGAGGAAACAGCTCCAGAACATATCTGAGCATCTGGCTCTTTGCGATACCGGGATCCCCCACCATAAGCATATTGATGTCTCCTCTTATCTTTCCTCCTGTTTCCGTGAGAACAGGAGACCCTCCCAGCATTAGGAAAAGAAGAGCCTTTTTAACGGAAAAGTGTCCATAAATGGAGGGAGCTATATTCTTAATTATTCCATCTACTCCTTCTTCCTCGAGTATCTTATATATCTTATCTGGGACCTCAGAGACCCGGGGAACCGCATGAACTGGCTCTATAAAGTGAGCAATTAGTGTGCTTTTCAAGGCATCCGGCATCTTCTTAATGTGCGAGATACACTTATATGTTCCGTACACTCTAACTCGATCTCCTGGCTTAATGCCTCCTGCCAAGTCATCTTCCATGGTAAGAGAGAGTCCCCTGGGCATCTGACCAGCAGGAGACATCTCAGGCATCTCCTGGATGACTCCACTTTGATGGGCTCCGTAGCAACTCAATCCGTACTCCAAGTCTATCCTGTTGCCCTCCATGGAGTACTTAGGAATAGCCGTGGAAGTAGGAGGAAGAAAAGAAAAGCTTCTTGCATCCCTATACTCCTTGTACATAAAGATATTGTTCTTTCCGCAGTAGTGCACGCTTTTCTTGATTTTTGGCCGTACAATACTGGCACTTGTAATTATTCCTTCTACGCACACGAGTTTTCCCAAGTGCTTAGAGAGAAGGTCCCTGGGAGTAGTTCTTTCTCCTCCGAGCACTCCGCATATTCCAACGTGCACGGGGCTCTGCGCTATTTCTGAGGCTATTTCCTCAAATGCCGTCATAAGAACGGATGCCTTGTTCTTTAGGTTCTCAGATAGTTCTTCGCTGTACTTTCTTATGTCTTCCATCTTAATTAATATTCTTTTTGGAGCAGGAGAAACGAGTAACTCGTTCTTGTACCTTCTTTCTCCTTTGCTCCTCTCAAAGAATTCTTTAATCTGCGCTCTATGTATTTCTATTGTGTCCATGAAAATATTTTTTATGGCTTCTCTTCCCTTACTAATACTGGAGGCTCTAGATGCCTCTAAAGGTAAAAAACAATCTGTAACCGTTAAAAACTTCGTGGAAAAGTACGTGGAAGCTGCTTTCGCAGTAGAAAAGGCTCTTTTATCGCGGGAAGTCCCTAAGAAACACGAAGACAATAAATAGTAAAATATTTTTTATTAAAGCATGCAAGTACTCCACCAGAAAAACATCGTGTATATCAATGCGGAGAAGGAGACCTACTCAGGAAGAGTCATTTTCCTCCTGCAGAAAATGGAGGAAGATACTAAACTCGACATAAAAGCTTCTCAGCTACTCGTAGAAAAAAAAGAGATATTTATAGATGGCGCGTGGAAGGAGGCACAAGAGACAGTTCCAAGGAACACAGAGAAGATCAGGCTCCTGTTCCGGGGAGCAAAGTACCATGAATGTGTTTCCTTCTACAAAAATGAAGATTACATCGAGTTTGTTGGAGGCCCCGTGGAAAAACAAGGGCACACTCTGTTTCCTGAGATCTCTGAGGCTCCCCGGGAGATTGAGACCATGTATATTATTCGGAAAATAGAAGGATTCTCCCTTATATCGAGCGGGCAACTCGTAGGGATATACGACGGAGGAACCACAAAAACTTTTCATTATAAAGTGGAGAGCGGAAGAGCCTCAGAAATCATCTTTTCAGGAGGAAGGTATGAGGAAGCCTCTTTAGGAAGGATATCTATACATGTTTCCACCATAGCCGCTAAGAAACTAAGCGAAGGCAAGAAGGAGACCATGGAGGTGCTCAGAGCATCTCTTTCTACGGCGCAGTCTCTTCTTGAGCAGAAATTGCCCTTTTCCCGCGTGCATGTTGTATTCTCCATGTGCGAGGTAGAGATGCTGTCTGGAAGAGGATGCTGTGTCCTCAACATCTCACAAATGATGATTCCTGAAGCCATAGATCAATGTTTTAGTGGAATACGCACACTTTCCTCGTTAATAGCGCACCAGTACTTCGGAATACTCTCTTACCCCGTGCAGGAAGCAGATCAATGGGTATACACAGGACTACAGAATTACTTAGCAGACTTAATTTGCGAACTATTTCTGGGAATGAACGAGGTAAGGTATATGCTCAATAGAGACATGGAGTATGTGCAGAGAGAAGATATAGAGGAGCCTCCTCTTTCTTCTTCGTTTCGAGAAAGATCTTCATTTTCCTCTGATTTCTTCATTAAAAAGTCGAGGCTCTTTATACACACGCTCGAGAACAACTTAACGAGGGCATTTATGCAGAAAATCATGAAGGAAGTACTAGACACTAAAACATCGAGTACGCATGATCTAATTAGAATAGTTAAGGGAATTACTGGAAAAGACGTAAGACACCTCTTTGACTCGTATGTCTTCCGGTCAGGGATTCCTGTTATTATCGCGCACATCGAGCAGAACAGCAGAGTGGGAAGTATTACGGTGATTCTTAAGCAGAAGATACACTCCATCCACCACGAGGCGAATAGGCAGATACTTGGGAATATATGTGTGCGCGTGTATGAAACAGAAAGCGTTGTGGATCACTCACTGTTCGTGGGAGCAACATCTACTCTTCATGAGATCTCGTACCAGCAGAGGAGCCAAAGAAGAAAGCAGAAGACAGAAGAAGGATCATCTCTTCTTTGGGTGCGCATAGACCCAAATCTTGAATGGATGAAGATATCCGTAGTAGAGCAGCCAGATTACATGTTCGCGGAGCAATTAGTCAGCGAAAAGGACGTCTATGGGCAAATGGAGGCTCTAGCAGGCGTGCAGAAGAATCCCAGTGAGTCTGTGTGCACAGTGCTAGAGCGCGTCATGGACAGCGCGCAAATGTTCTATAAGGTCAGCATAGCGGCAGGAACACTTTTGGCGAAGAGCATCAACGAGGAATCGGGATACTTTGGGTTCCAAAGAGTTGTGCAGTTCTTTATCACTAATTACTGCATACAGAACACTACTATTGTTAAGAGCAATGAGTTTTCACAGTTTCGCTCGTACTTCATCCAGAAGAACATTGCGGCATCTATGTCGCTCTGTCAGCTCGATGCGGTTAAGAATCTTGGAGAAAGAACCGTTAGGGCTAAAAATGTTGTTTCTGCTTTCCTTCTGAATCTGATGCGATATAACGATAACACAGAGAATGCGTACGAAGACTCCTTTTACTTGGCGGATATCATTACGGCTCTGTCTATTGCCTTATGCTCTGATGCGTACCTCGATACTACGCCATTTGTCCTGGAGATAGAAAGACTCAGAAAAAAAGACTTAATATTTCCGAGTCACCAGAATGTCATTACGTGCTCCTCCATTAAGGCGCTTACACGGCTGGCGCTCCAGGGATACATTGACATCTCGATTAAGGCTCTTCTCATGTACAGTGAGCAGAAAAACTTCTATAAGGTCAGAATGGCGGCATATGACGCATTAATTACTCTTTTTCCGAATACAGGAATAATTCCATATCTCTTGGAGAGATCCTTAATTGAGTCGAGAAGAGTAAGAATACACATTCTGCACTCTATTAGAGAGAGCACAAGGTGCGCGTATCTTCCTGTTTTTGAGCATGTAAAGAAAGAAAAAGATCAATTATTAGAGATAAGAAAAATATTTTGTGATGACTCGGAAACAGAAAAAATAATAGATGACATCGTAAAACTAATAACAGAGAAAACCGAGATAGTTGAGGACATATTTGGAGAAGAAAATATCTTCCACGATCTGAGTAGCGATGGACAGGATGCTCCAGAGAACCCTAAAATCATAATTAAGCTCTCGAAGCCTTTGATTCTTAGGATACCTCTTTCTAACCTTCCCAGGGAAGAGCCGGTGGCTCTTATTACGAGGGAAGAGGTGGATGCTCTATACCTGGCGGACGAATACGCAGAAAAACACTTTTTGGACGCAACAGAAGAAAAAGCAGTGGAAGAGCTATTTAACCAACTAAAAACAAATAGAATATATGCACAGGTGGCACAGAATGCTAAATCGGCAAAAAACACTCTTAAAATCGAGATAAAGGAGATATCGGATATTCCCTTTGTTCCGACTTTCCTTCCTAAAATACCCTCTCTTTTTTCTGCTCCGTATGAAAATGGAAGTTCTGGAAAACAAAATTTTTCTTCTTTCCTTTTTGGAGAGAATATTAATTTACAAGAAAAATTTTCTTTTTGCTCTTTTTTCTACTACCAGGTCTCAGAGATCTTTCAGAACTTTTTCTCTTCTATGTACTATGATACCTCCTCGTACACCGCCATAAAGTACTTCCAGTCGCACTTTGAAAGAGAAATTTTCTCCTCCCAATGGCTATCTACTTCCTCTTTCCATAAAATAGATTCGAATGTTTCTCGGGGCCCAGGAAGACAAGTGCTTTTGGAGCTGCTCGATCTAATCATTAGCGAAGATACCTATCAAGTGTTCTCTACTGCCATAGAAATAGATAAACTGAAAATCTACAAATACAATGAAATAATCAGAAACCCCCTTGACCTGTCTCTTATTAAGGCTAATGTTTCCTCAGGGAAGTACCTTATGGTGGAGTGTCTTCTTTCGGATATTCTTCAGGTTTTTGACAACTGCATGATATTTAACCAAAAAGACTCCTCTATCCATAAGGAAGCAGAAAGACTAAAAAACTTCTCTCTCTCCCACATTACCGCAGCTCTTTCTCTTTTCTCAGAGAAAGTCTCTTTCCGAGAGGCTCTTTCTTCTCTGCTCTCTGAGATATACGAGCCTGTCTACCACATCTTCCACGAAAGAGTCTCAGAAGTAGAATATCCGCAATATTATATCGCAGTCAAACACCCTATGTCTATCTCGGAAATCCAAAATAGAGCAAAAACAGGATACTACAAGAATCTCTCTCATTTTGAGGCGGATTTCCAACGAATCCATCACGCCAGCACCATCTACAACGGACAAACATCAGAAATCACTAAAGTGTCAAAGAAACTTCTTACGGAAGTGAGCATCAAGATATCTTCATACTTCCCATGGTACAAGAGCCCCTTTTCCAAAAGGCTCACGCAAAAGAAAAAAGAAACTAATTAATATTTTCTGTTATCAAATAAAATTTTTACTTAAAAATTTTTCATGGACAAAAGAAAGCTAGAAGTTCTTCCCCTTAAGAAAGTCCTTTATTCTGAGGCAAAAGAAGAAAGTAACTGGTGGGACAAAGAAAAACTTCAAAATATCTGCCATAAGAAGCTTCTTTCTCTTTATGCGCAGCTTACGGCGTACAAGCAGAGAGCAGAGGAGGCAGAGAAAGAAAAAGAAAGAGTGCTAGAAAGCCATCTCTTAAAAGACACTGCCATAAAAAAAGAAGAGCTACAGGAAGAGCTCTTGAAATCCTCAGAGAGTCTCCATGTAATTACGCAATTGAGAAAGAAAATATTTCTTCTTACTTCCCAAGAGCCATCTCTATCTCCCTCCATGGAAGACACTCCGGAGCAGCCCAAAACCCAATCCCCAGCATACACTCAAAAAGATGCAGAAGAAATAGAAGAATATCTGAGAAAAATAGAGAATCTAGAGATAAGAATAGAAACAGCCATTTCCAGACATCCTCCAAACTTCTCCTCATTAATTAAGTCATTGGAGGCAGAAATATCAGAGCTGCTATCTACTAATAAGCTCCTCTCAGAAAAAGTAGCACAGGAAGCCTCGTCTCTTCTGGCGCTGCAGCAGGAAAAGCAGCAGCAAGCAAAGAACCTCGAAGAAGCTCTAAAAGCCAAAGAAGAAGAGAAAAGAAACAAACAGCAGGAAGTAGAGGAGCTGCAGCAGCAGAATGTTCTTCTCCAAAATAGAGTAAATGATCTATATCTTACTTGCGAGAAAATCAATTCCACATTAATTGATCACGGAAGAGAATTAGAAAAAGAAAACACAAAGGCATACTGCTCAGAGGAGTGCACAAAGAGAATAAAGGAGCTAGAGGGACAAGAGATAGATAGAGCAGAAGAAGTAGCATATCTGGTAAGAAAATATATTGACTCCTCAAAAGAAAACGATATGCTAAAACAAGAAAGGCTCACGAAAAAAGAACAAACACACGCTCCAGTAGCTCCCCAGCAAACAGAAGATATAGAGGTAGGAAAAGACATACATGTTCTTCAATTAGAGCTAAAGAAAAAAGATTTAGAATATTTAGAAAGAAAGTCATCTGCGCAGTACCACAAGAGAAAAACCATACAGCTAGAAGCAGAGCTCTTTGCCAGCAAAAAAACAGTTAATGACATGGAGGACACAAACATATTGCTCCAGAAAAAGCTTGAAGTTCTTCAGAAAAAAGACAATAGCCCAGCAGACAAAGAGTTAGAGCTCTACCAAAAAATGATCAGATGCGCTATCTGCTGCACAAACATAAAAAATGCAATTATCAAGAAATGTATGCATTTTATGTGCAAAGAGTGCATAGATAAAAGATATGCCACCAGACAAAGAACTTGTCCCATTTGCGGAGTAGTTTTTTCAATGAATGATGTATCTCACGTATATTTATGAATAAAGTCACAAAAAAATATTTTGTTTATGAAGAATTCCTCAAATGACTTTTTAGATGGAAGATTTTCAACAGAAGCATACTTAGGGAAACTGCTCCTTAATGACTCTGGGGAGTGCAGGAGAATCAGAGACATGCACGAAAAACTCTCAGCTTCGCACACAGAGCTGCTGGCGGATGAGCTCTTGGAAAATAAAGAAAAAATAGCAGAAAGCCTTACGCTGCTCAAAAAGCTATCCGAAGCCTGCCAGAGAACAAAGAAAGAGCTTCCTGAGATGTTTCTTCCCATTATTGAGCAGGAAAAGAAGTCTGGGCACACAGAAGAAAAAAAGCAATTCCGAGAAGAAATGAAAAGAATCCAAGGAGGAAAGCATTTTATTACTTCAGCGCGGTACTTGAAATACAAAGAAAAAGTTCATTTAAAAATAGACAGAACAAAAAGCAAAGGATGCATATACGTAACAAATGATCTAGTTATTATTGCAGTAGAAAAAAAAGACAAGCTAGAAATATACAATGGGCTGGCAATAAGAGAGTTGACTTTTTCTTTAGAAGAGGACCTTTTGATTCTTTCTCTTCCTCCAATTACTGTTGAAGTAGCGGAAGGGGAGCATACTACATTTTCTAAGCTGTTTGGAGCCTTAGAAAAGGCGCATAAAAAGAAAGTAGCAGTGCACATAGAAGACGCAGTGGTTAACAAGGAGGAAGTAGAAAAAATGAAGTATAACCAGTATCTTCTAAAAATAGGAAGAGTGGAGCAGATTACAGATCCTTCAGAGGAAGAAATACTAGAGGAAATAGAATATTCGTACAAAATAGAGAAAACCTGGGACAAAATAGAAAATTCATTGGTTCTGGCGAAGAAAAAGAACATTCTGGAAGCATTCTCGCTCTATGAAAGGATCTCTGAAGAAGAAATACAAAAAAAGATCATAAAGCTAGTAGACCAAAGAAGTGAGCAGAAAAAAGTAATAGAAAATCTTTCTAAACTCTTAAGCGGCCACATGAAACAAACAGATAGTCTATTTAGTGAGCCCAACATACGAGGAAATGTGTCCCTGCACTACGAAAAGATACACTTGAAGGCTTCAGAAGCCTTTCTAAAAACAGCTCTTTACTCTCTGTCAGAAGAGGAGATCAAAAAGGATTCTTCTCTTCTAAAAAAGGCATTTATGTATAATAGATACTCATATGGGTATACTGTAGAATTAGCACAGGCAGTTAGAAAGGATCTTCTAAAGAAAAGGTATTCCTTTAACAAAAAGATCATTCTAAGCCTCTTTGAGGACTTAATAGAGGTAGAGAGTATTCATAAAAAAGAGGAGACACACAATGATGACAATACGGTAAGTACAACAAATGACCCCGCCAATAAGCCGCAAATCGTCCATAAGTCAGATAATATATCTACTAATAAACCAAATGACAAGACAAATGACAAGACAAAGAATAAAACAAATAACAAGCCAGATGACAAGACAAATGACAAGACAAAGGATAAGGCAAATGACAAGCCAGATGACAAGCCAGATGACAAGCCAGATGACAAGACAAAGGATAAGGCAAAGAGTAAACCAGATGATAAAGGAAAGGATAAGGTAAAGAGTAAACCAGATGATAAAGGAAAGGATAAGGTAAAGAGTAAACCAGATGATAAGACAAAGGATAATTTAGATAGCAAGAAAAAATAATTGTTTGTATATTGCCTATCTTTTATTCTGTATTGTCTTTTAGCCTATATCTTACTGTATATGTGCTTCGTATATAGGTACACGAACTATACATACATGGGGATATATGCGGTACATATTTTACCTGTCCATGTTTTGCTTTATAATTACATATCTTGAAGAAAGTAACTTACTAAATAGATACTTCTTCTCTCTTTCCTTATTCTCTAAAATCAACATGCCCTTTTGGATGGATCTGATCATTCCTACATCGTATGCATCTCTTTTTTCTATTCTTATTACATCTCCTTCTACTAAAATATTCTTTTTTATTACTATCATAGACCTTCCATTGGGAAGTGTATGAATGTACTTATCCAGTCTTTCTGTCTTAAATATTTCTATCAGATCCTCTTCTGCTTCTTCCTCTAAGCATCCCTTAAATGCTTTTTCCGGACTGCTTCTTCTCCTAGCCCTTTTTTGCTCATCATCTTCTTTGTCCTTTTGCTGGGTGACTTCCTTTTCTAAGAAAATAGAAGTGTACAGCTTGTCTTTTTCTATTTGTCGCAACTCCCTTACTGCGATTCTCTGTTTGTGCTTTTCAATTATTTTATGAAGCTCTGTAGCTATTGTAGACATATTGTTTAAATAAAAAATTACATTTTATTTTAGGATAATGCATGGTTTATTAAAAATAAAAATATGTAGAAATAAATTTGCTACTTAGACGCAAAGAATAAAACACTGTGACGTTTTAATATTTAGCTGCATGAGGCTTATTTATATAGATTTAGACTAATACTTTATTTAAATATAAACAAATGTAAATTGTCTAATTACACTCCAAATGATACTATTATACTACTAGTATATAATATCCACTGGTATTATCTTGATATGGTTATAATGCCTAAGAATGAGTGCGCTTCCTGCTCCTGCTGCGATTAGATAACTGTTGAATGTTCTTTGTTCGACTATAGTTCCTGCTCTATCAAACTGATTATTGTTGCTATCATTTCTTATGTTGCTTTTAAAAAGAACTTTCTCTCCTATTTTTAATTGCGGTATTTTCTTGAATGAATTTTGGATCTTCTGGTTTATCACGTTTTGCCTAACCTGGTCCCAATTGCTATCGTATATTGCCTGGTTTGGTGTCATGCCAATGCTTTGGTGTTTTTTGTTATTGTAACTTTTAGTGATGTTTTCTAATTTTTTAATTCCTATAAAGCCGTCTCTTTCTTCAATTTCTTTTGCCAGCCTACGTTCTATTAGTTTGATTCGCCGCATTTCTTTTGAAGGGTATGCTGGCCTTAGCTCATGCTCCACTCCTTTTGAGTTTAGCCAGTTTTTTAGATTTGGGTCTTTAAATTCTGTTTTTCTGTCACTTAGTAACATTTGGAAGGGCATTTTTTTATAAACTGTCTGTATATAGGTAAGAATTTTGTACTCTTCCTCCATACTAATAGACTTTGCAAATATTTTCCTTGTAAAGTAATCAAACATAACTACAATATAGAAATTGTCGTGATACATGAGATCTATTACCATGAGCTCTCCTGGGCTGTTTGTCTCCACTGATGTATTAGAATATAGTTTCTTGTCTTTGTTTTCTAAGCACACTTGGCATCTCTCCAGTATCTTCGCTAAGGCTTTAGACGAGACTTGAATGCTATCCTCCCGTAGTGCTGTTTTAATTATTTTTCTGTGTTCCCACTCTTTGTGTTTTTTCAATATAACTATTTCTTTGCCTGTAAGAGGCTGGTCCCGTGTGTTATATAGCTTGGCTAAGTGCGCATGCACTCCATTATGCGCGGTAGGCTCTTCTGAATCATTTAGATGGATGCTATAACTGTTTGTTTGGGGTATTTCTTCTTCTCCTTTTTCGTAGCCAGAAATGTATGTGTATTCATTTAGCTTTTGGTACCATCGCGAAATGCGGGAGTTCCCAAGATCCGGTCTTTTTTGGATCGATAGTATCTGATACTTTGTGATCAAATAAAACTCTACCCCTTGGAGGTAGTACTTGCACTTCTCTATGCCCCACACGACTGCATATAGCTCCTTTTCCGATATACTATATTTGCTCTGGATTTCCGTAAGTGTCGCAGAGTAGTAGCAGATGACTCCTCCCTCCTGCTCCAGCACAGCGGATACGCTTGTGTCTGTTGCGCTTGTTTCCAGAATGAACTTCTTTGTATAATCAGGAATAGTTAGTTCTGTAGCAGAAGTCAGTTTTTGCTTAGCTTCTTCAAATGCTCTTTGGTGTGGGCCACTCCAGCTCCATTCTTTGTCTTTCTTTGTTAGATTGTGTAAAGGTCGCAGAGTTTCTGCAATGTTATGCAAGAATCGCCTATTGTATCCTAATAGTCCTATAAACCTTCTCAGCTCTGTCTTGTTCTTTGGCTCTGGGTAATTCAGAATTCCTTGAATCCTAGACTCTACTGGTCTAATAATGTTTTTTCCTATATGATAGCCCAAAAACTCCATTTCTGTTTTAGCCATCTCTGACTTCTCCCAATTTATATCCATCCCATACTCCTTTAACTTTCTTAATACCTTTTTAATGTGCTCTTTGTGAGTAGCTAGATCCTCTGAGTATATAAGTATATCAGCAATGTATACTCTGCATATGATGCCTATCATTCCCTGTAGAATGTTTTCCATGGTTCTTTGGAAGATGTTTGTTGCATTCCTGTAGCCTATGGGTAGAACTGCAAATTTATAGCATGACTGTCCAACTTTAAAAGTAACTTTGTGCTGAGATTCCTGTGCAAGCGGCACTTGGAAGAACCCATCTTTTATACTGATCCTGGTAAAGTATTTCATGTCTAGTAAGTCATCCGTAAAAGTGATTATGCTTGGCAGAGGATAGTTATCTTGCTGGGTGTACGTATTCAGCTGGCGCAGGTCTAGACAGAATCTCCAGCTATTATCTGCCTCCTCAACCATGTGAATTGGTATTAGCCAATCATTTCTTTTAGCAGGCACTACAAACTTTTCACGCACTAGCTCTTTAACCTTCTCTTCTGCAATTGCAATCTTCTTTTTGGATATATTTCTATGCTCGTATGCTTTTGCACCGGGCTCAGTATCGATGACAACTGGAGTTATTTTGCTTGTTTTTCGAATTAGAGAAATTTCTTGCAGTATGTCATGTATCTCTGTTGCAGACATGCTGGAGTTTGTATAGAGACTCTTTCCATATGCAGCTTTCATTTGTTTGTAAAGTGCGCTATAGCATCCAACATCCTCTACCCCTAAAGATTGTACGTTGACGTCTTCATATGCAGATAGATTGTCTGCTTTGCTTTGGGTCATCTCGCTAGCAGATTTATGTGGATTGACATAATATATATTGGATTGGGGTTGCTCATATTTCCTTATTTCTTCTTCGATTTCTCTCAGACAGGCCTCTTTATCGATATCCACTTTTCCCTGTATGACCATTCTTAATGTTATTTTTCTGTCAAGAAGTGTGTCTATGTTGTCATTGGGTATTACATAAAATGTCTGGTGGCCAAAATATTCTTCTTTGCATATAAGCCTGGCTAGAACTTTTCTGTATGCCTTTATATTGTCCTTTGGACTTAGGTTTATGGTATTAAAGGAGAAAGTTGTCTCTTTATCCTCTATGAAGTGTGCAGAGCCTTTGAGTTCATTATAGGTCTTTCTTCCCATAAGATTTACATCTGTACCACTATCAAGTAGACACATTGTGTTTATGTTTCCAATGCTTGCCATCATTCTAAAGGGATTGTTTTTTGTATTATCTACGATAGGGTCTCTCAAATATCTAACAGCTGGTATTGTATCTTGCTTCGTATAACATATATCTTTTAAATGTTCTTCCCTGTTGCAAAACTCTTCATTGTGCTTGCTATTGGAACACTTTGATTTATGTTTATAGATATGTAGGCAGGCGCTGCAGTTTGCATTCGATAAAGGAGCATCTGCTCTTTGGCTGCAAACAATTATATCCAGCACATCCTCTTGTATATCCTTCCATTGCTGTGGTGTTTCTTTAGTTTCATTTTCCTCTAAATATTCCAAATACTTAGCTAGCTTGTCAGATAGCACTCGTAACTCTGAATTATTAGCAAGATCAATACCTTTTACTACTAATCGTAATCTCTGGACGGCTGTATCCTTGTGTGTGTAGACACTCGCATCGAATATTCTTTCCATAGTTGCCATAAAAAACTCTATTGCATTTATAATATTTGTGCATGATATAATCATTTTTATAAGATCAATTCTCTCTTTTGCTTTTTTGGCTTCCATATTATGTATCTCTGTCGAAGTAACAGGAGATAAGGACCCTAAGATACACTTAGAATTGTCTCTCTCTATTTCTGGAATCACATTCGCTGTAGAGTTAGAGGTGTACATATTATATCGTGATTTTTCTTGTAGTTTCTTATTCGTATTAATTAAATTATTAGGGTGTGTCATTATAGAGCTTTAATATTTATTTAAAATTATTTACTTATATACTTTTAATTTTGTCGAATTTCCATATATAGATAAATAGATGTTTTTAAATTCAAAGACTTGTCTATTGATATTATGTTAGTGTCTTATGATATTATGGAGGCTATTGGTGAATAAGAATGCTAGATTGGCAATATTATAATTTGGCATGGGAGGTACTTATTTTGGCATTTACCACATTTGTCATTTAGACACTTTAATATTTAAAAAGGAAAAGTATATAAGAATAAGATACTTCTATTATCAGTAGTAGCTATTAAACTAATATAACCAACTTAATACATGCGAGTGTTGCGAGATAAATAGCTGTAGAAATGACATTGTCAGAGGGAGTTGGGATGTTCTCTACTAAGACAAACGATAACTTATAGAGATGTGTTATAAGTTAGCGTGGGATTCTTCTGCTGGGGGAATAAAGTCTTTGTATTCTTCTCTGCTATATACCCAAGATTTAAGTTGTATGGATAGCAATGCAGTCTCTTAAAATATATCTCTTTATCCTAGAGAAATGAGTGACTATGAATAAACCATACCTCTCATAGCATACCAATGGAACAATATATTGATCACGCGTCATCTCTTTATAGATTAGTGGAATACCATCTTCCTTTTGAAACCCACATTTGGGAAAAGAAGCACATACATTATTTTTGCTAAAATGAATAATTAAATAAGAATCTTGTCTATACTTAGAGAATGTGAAAGATACTGCAGTAGCTGTGTAAAAACAATGTCCTCAAAAGAGCAAGAGTGTTGTAAGTCCATGGCATGGCTTCATCTTGAGTTTACATATTATTTGACATACTATTATCTTTTACATCATATGATTGTATCAGTATTTAAAAGTATATATACATGCAATATTTAATAAAGTCAAGATTTACCAATGTCTTATTGTTCGAATTCACTTATCTGTTTGACAATATGTTGTGTATTGTTTATTCTTTCTATAGTCCAATGAATGTCATTTATTTTTTAGTATTTTTACTATAATGAAATACTAATTGGATTATTGTAAATTTTTTAGGGGATATTCCCAATATAGAAAAACGATTTTAAAAAATTTGCAAATGAAGACTAATTATATACAGTTCGAAAAATCATTTTTAAGATATATTGTTCTTTTGGCTTTGGGGTTCTTTGGGGCTATTTCTTCACAGACAAACGAAGAAATCAGAACTAGCATCATTTCTGATATATATAACAAGTATCCAGAGAACAAATACATAAAAAGTGTTACAATAGAGACATTTACGGAACATCTGTCTATTTTACAAATTAGTAAAAATGCAAACGAATGCCAAATCAAAACTTCTGCTATTCGTGCAGATCACTTGGTTAATCTTATTCGCATAAATGATCTAATATGCAAATCCTTTGGAAAAACAGAAAAAATAGAAATTACAAATCCAAATGACTCGGCTCATGGAATAGTGCTTACAGTAGAGGAAATGCATCAAAACTTTACTCGAAATATAACAAGAATGATTCATATTCTATGCGTGAATCGAGCAGAACAATTTAAAGACTATTTTGACTATTACATGCATCTTTTCCATTCTCAAAAAGGCAGAGCTTCTGAAGAGCTTATAAGAATAGATGCTCTTACTGGTGATTGGAAAATAGAAGATCTAAGCATCTTTTTGCCATTTGATCCAATTAAAATTTTAGTTGGGCCGGGGGATGCTTTTCAAAAATCCTTCTATAGTATGAATGAAGATTCTAAAGAGCTCACTATATATTTAAAGCCTAAGGATATATCTGAGAAGATTATTCCTAAATCCGATCTATTTGTTCCTGAAAACTATTATAGGATTTTAGAAGCCGAATCAATAGTTTTCGTATTTTATTATTCTACTAATAATAATGAGTTGAATGAACAATATGCAAAAGTTGCATCTACAAGCTTCAAAAAAATGTATCGGGAGAAGTCAATATATATCCAATATAGAAATGCTGCTAAGGACCGGAACACTATTAATCTTCCTTCATATTGTCCTAAAGTTAGTACTCCAACAATGAATTCTTTCACTATAAAATATAGTCCAAAGACCATTCCTCGTCCAATATCACCACCTTCTATAAAGGAAAGAGATACAGCATCATCTAATGAATCTATCAATGGGGGTGATAAACCATCTCCCTCAGCATCATCTAGAAAAAAGTCTATAAGTGGAGATGACAAAGCATCTCCTTCGGCATCATCTAGCAAAAAGTCTATAAGTGGAGATGACAAAGCATCTTCTTCAGCATCATCTAGCAAAAAGTCTATCAGCGGAGATGATAAAGCATCTTCTAATGAATCTATCAGTGGAGATGATAAAGCATCTTCTACCAGTGAATCGGTTAATGGAAGTAAGAAACCATTTCCTCCAACACCACTTCCTAGAACACAGTTGCTAAATAACGATAAAGATCAATATAGACCTGAACCTCTAAAAAGAAGTAACTCTTTTTCTGGCAGAAAAGCTGAGAAAGACTCCTCTGGCAGATATCTATCCTCCTCTAGTCTTGATGGGCAGGATAAACCAAACACATTACATTCCAAATATCCCTTTAGAAATTTGAAAAAAGATACATCTGAAAGCGTGTCCGGAGAACTATATAGAGATCAGCCACTTCATATAAAGAATGGGAATGTAAGAAAAAAGAGCACTTTCTTCGGGCTTATTTTTTCAACAGGAAATTTCATTCTTTTAATATTACTAAGCATATCTGGTGTCTTTTTAAATCCAATTTCCCTCATAATAATAATTCCCTGTATTCTTCTTAGTGCATCCATTTTACAGCCAGGTATCAAAGATGGAACATCTATCTTCTTGCAGTGGATGTTTGCTCTCGTTCTTGGAACTTTTCTTATTATCAAAGTAGTAAGTCTCTTTTTGTCAACAACCCAAATGCCAATTGATATTCTCATGGTATTCTTTGGATTGTGCCTAATACTTGCTATCCATATACTAGCTTCAATCATAATCACAAAGAAATCTATTAGTGTGCAAATTCCTTACAAACTCATTACAAGTGCTATTTCTACAATTCTTCTCTTATTACTCACCGTTGGGATATTGTTTTATCCCGATATCATTAAGAACTATCTCCCAAACATTAGAGAGTACCATATACCTCTATTCCTCTGCGCATTTATATACTTCTCTAGCACTATTCGGCCAAATAGACACATTGGATATGAAAGAGATTCCAAATCCCTCCAATTTTTACATTTCGTTCTTGCTTTAGTATGTTTAATGCTTCTCTGTGCATTGGTGTACGGCTTCATTGAATTTGGAATGTTTTCAAATATTAGGAAAGAGCTTTTTTTGGGGTAATCATTTGATTTCACACTAGATCCATTTAAAAATAAAAGTATTTTTATTTTACACTTTATTTTTCACATTCCTAACTCTGCATTATTTAAATGTGTGTTTGTAATTTTAATTTTTCTTATGTATCTTTTCTTCTTTTGAGTAACAGCCTTTCTTAATGGCTTCTCTATTGTTTTTGTAATTAGCCCTGCAGTTGTGAGCTCCTTCGCCAGGTCTCTTGGATCAGGAACCGACACCTCTTCATATAGCTTCTGTATTTCTTTTGATGGCTTTGCTATCTTTACTGGGTTATAGAAGATACTGAAGGACCCGTCTAGATCCTTTAGCAAGATGGCTTCTTCTTTTTTTATTAGAGAATCAATAAAAGGCCGCGTTTCATTGTTTGTGTCTGTTATTTCTTCTAAAGGTATGCCGTAAGCTGATTCTGTCTTCCTAAGGATTTTTAGGAGGTCTTCTTCTTTTTCTATTACGTACGTTGGGACGAATCGCAGAGCTTTTCCCTCTATTCTAATCTTTTTATTTTTTCCCAGAAGATCTAATAGGCCCGGCGTTCTTTCCACGCTGATTCCTGTCTCCTTTTCTATTTCCGAGAAAGAAACAGGATCTGTTTTCTTCTTTAGCTCTGTAATTATTGTATGTATGTTTATGTTGCTGTGCCGTAGGCGGGGATTGCCGGCACTCATTCTGTCATACATGCTTTTATCCATTGGTGAAAATTTTATATAGAATATGTCATCCAATATACAGGATCCAATAAAGACAAGAAAAGATGAAGATAGCATGAGTATTGATAGCAGGAAAGAAAATAAACCCAATACAAACAGAAGCACGTCATATGCTGACAGTATACAGAGGGAAAAAGAAGATAGAAAAATATACAGATTAGGAGTTCCTCAAAGTGAAGTGGACATGATTAAATTCTATTTGAAGCACAAATGTTACCCATTTGAGTTAAAGCTTAAGAGAGAAAGAAAAAGTACGCTAAAAAAATATGAATGCTTCTTCTTAAAAGACGAGCAGCTCTATTATAAAGGACAGGAGAGTTCGCTTCTTGTGGTAGCTCAAGAAGAAAAAGAGAAAATCAAGCAGATTATTATGGAATGCCACGGAGAAAAGCATCTTCCTCCAAATGGAACTTTGAATGCAGTTAGAAGCATGTACTTTGGGATTACTCTTCCTATGGTGTCTTCGTGGCTGCGAATGTGCTTGGAGTGCAAGAGAGTTATTAATGAGCCGTATAAAGAGAAGTTTGTTAAAAAGTACGCAGAGTCTGTGAGTGTTGTTAGAGATCCCTGGTTCGCTCTATCTTTCTATACAATTGAGCTGTTTCGCGTTTTTCCTGGGGTTCCCGGAGTTCTTCTAGTCATTCAGGATATTTATTCAAAATACATATTCCACAAGGCGCTGCTGTCCCCAGACTCTTTCCAGATAACTGCATTCTTTGAGAATCTTATTAAAACCTTTGGCGCTCCAGAAATTATTAAAATACTGGACCATTCTCTTATTTCCACGGATCTATTGGATTTGTGCAGAAAAAACTCTGTCCAAGTAATAGACCAAGAGGATATGCTTCCTATAGACTCTGAGACACTAAAGCAGCCAAAATATCTGGAGAAAGCTCTTATTTCCGATCTCAAAGCCTCTCCAATGAAGAGTTTCTATGATTCCATTGACAAAACAATAGAAATCTACAACTTCACTGACCACGCGCGGGGAGGAAGACTGCATAGAACAGGAAGAATTGCAGCCAATATTTTCTTTAGGCGCCCAGTGAGAATACAATCAAAAGAGTTCTCTAAAAACTACTGGAGGCGATACAACATCGTGCGAAACGACCTTCCCTCCTTCATTGACTATCTCTCAGAGCAGGACACGCAGTTTTATTTGCAGGTAAAAGAAGAACAGAAACTCATGCAAGAGTCTCTTCTTAAAAAGAACTCACTAACTCCAGATGAGCAGCTAAAAACAGACAAAGAAATAGAAGAAGAAGAGAGAGGAGACAAAGAAAAAATAGAATCAGCAACTCTTTATTCCAAAACGGATCCCAAATTCGCATACACAAACTTTCCAGAGTCAGAGCCCATTCCCATTCCGATTAAACTCAACAAAATGGGGTCTCTTGTATTTATAGCTAAAGAGTCTTCTCTCTATGAGCTAGAAGGCCATCCAAAAATTAAAAAGAAAAGCGAGCCTCTTACTCTTCCTCTAGAAATAGAAGAAAAAATAGAGAATATATGCATGGATGAACTAAATAGCAGAGAAATACGTCCTGAGGAGCTTGCGCTGGAAGAAGATCCTTTCTGGGTCGTCCGTCCTGTAAAAGATACCCAAAAGTATCTTCTCTACAACACAAACAAGAAAACATTCGAAGAAATAGACAGAAGACGAATTTTCAAAGCGTCCCAGCAAATCAACCAAAAGTCCAGGCATCTAATTACTTTTCTCTTTAAGAAATTCAAAGATTCTGTTGTTTTGCCAGGAAATTAAAAAGACAGGATATTACAAATAAAAACAAAAAAAAGATATTTTTATCTAATAAAAATACCCCAATTAATTGTTATATGGTAAGAACAAATGAGAATACAATTACTATCGAAATAAGTCTATGGCAGAGGATTTCAAACAAGAAAAAGTACTCCCTTATGGAAGGAATAAAAAGCATTCTACAGAATCACATAGAGACAGCAGAAGTAAATAAAACTGTAGCAGCGTATAACTATATTGCTCGAGAAATGGATCTGCGAAATATAGTAAAAATATCTGGAGTGGGCAGAGAAGAGCAGGAGAGAATAAAGAGCGCAGTTTTTGCCCATGAGCTGCAGAGCCCCCGGCTTTCTATGATAAGATTCATGGAGAGAGTTTCAAAAGAGCCAGAAGAAGTAAAGGGATCATGCATGGACATGCTTCTTACCATCATTGAAGAGAGTCTATCCAACCGATTCATGCTCTACGAGTGCATGCACAATTTAGAAGCGCAATACAAGAATAAGCAAAAATACAACTATATTTCTATTTTAAAGGAGGTCTGGGACTTTCACAGAAAAACAAAAACAATTCTTCGCGTATTGGCGCAGATGGAGTGCTATCTGGAAAAGGCCATACACAGAGAAGGCACTTTTTCAGGAAGAATGCTGTCTGTTCAAGACATTATTCAGCGGTTTGAGCATGTGAGCCTATATGTGGAAGTGATACAAATAGATGCAGATGTCAAGCAAATAGATGCTTTGGATAAAGAAAGACTCGTAGAACATCTTCAGCTGGTCAAAAGCATACTTAGGCACTTTGTGTTTCTCTCGTATCGCTCATACTACATATACGGGTATGGCCCAAATGATTTACTTTTTCTTTTTTATGAGCTATCCCGAGCATATAGCGAAGGAAGCATTCCCGATAAAGATATTAGAAAGTTGAATGAAAAAATATATCTGCATGTAGTCGGATTTAATTCTTCCATTAAGATGATCCACTCGGACTTATCTCTTTCCTCTGCTATGAAATTCCAAAAAATCACTAATATTCGAGTGCTCAGCTGTTCCTTTATAAATCCCAAACAGTCATGGTTTATTTATAAATGCTTCCCCCTTGTTCAAAAAGCCTTGTGTTCTATTCTATACAGATTCTCTTTTCTTTATCTGTTCAACCATGTATGCCCCTTTACTACGCAATTGCTATGTTTCAATCCTCAGTATGCAGGCTCTCTGTTTCTTACCGCTTCTTTTATATGTCTGTTTATTTTCTTCCTCACATACCAGCTTCTTTTGGAGAACCAAGAGTTTACATTAGACATGCTAGACGCCATAAAATTAAACTCGATTTTAAGAAAGATCCTCATTCTATGTCTTATAGTGGGAGCGCTGGTTCTATTTCTCTCAATTTTTGAAGATATAGAAATCTCCTCTAGTTCTTTTAATGTTCAAATATTTCTTTTTTTATCTGCTTTGTGGACTATTTTAGATCCGCTTATCCGGTATGAGCCTTTTTTTGTATTCCGCGGAAAAAGACTATTTATTACTATTATTTTTTTATTTTCTACTTTCTACTTTTCTTTTTTACTTTTCTTTTTTGGAAAAAATAGAGACATTCCAGAGTATTAGCAAAACTATTCTGAAACTAATTATTGTTTTTAGAATAAAAATCTATTTCGGATACAATAAAGGCATATGGAACATAGCCATCTAATATTCTATCATATACAAGATATTTAGAGGAAGTGTTCTCTTTGGAAAGAGAAGAATATTTTGAGATAGAGCAGAAAACAGAAGTATGTGTGTCCCTGTATTCCGGAGCATCCTTTATAAGAGTATTCATTGTATGTGAGAGAGAAAGTGCCTTAATGATTCGCGCATAAAGAGAAGAGCACCCATTAAGAAGAGATGCATTGGAAATAGAAAAGACCACAGAAAGTTGCGAAATAATTAGATCTAGTTTTTTTACAAGAGACGAGTTATTGTTCTTTTTTTTAAGAAGAAGGTATGAACGAAAAAGCAGAAAATGGTCACTTTTTTCGTTGGATCTTCTATTTTCCAAGAGAGAAATAAAGTATTTATATAAAGAAATATTTTCATAAATCACAGTCATCATAGAGACAATGATAGATGCTTCCCAAGCACAGGAGAGATTTTTTGCTTCGTAGATAAAGAGAGCATGCTGAATAGAAAGGGGAGCATTTAAGAGAGTCTTTCCCTTTTCCAATATTTGGTGATTGGAAAGAAGCTTCTGTGCTTCAAGTCTTTTAATAGTCTCTATAATTCTTTCTGTTGGCTCAAGGGAAACATTTAGAGAAATGCCTCTTAAAATGTAATTTTCTAGCTGATCAATTTCTAACCTACTAATTGTTTGCTCGTGGAGTGAGTCGTACGCGCTTTTGGTATATATTCTAAAACACGTACCAGGAAGAGTTCTTCCCGCTCTTCCTGCTCGCTGCTCTGCCATAGGCTTTTGAATGGGAGCCGTGATCATTTTAAATAAGTTGCTCTTTGGAGAATATACAACCTCTTTGTACAGCCCAGAATCCACTACGTATTTAACATCTGGAATAGTTATAGAGCTTTCAGCTATATTTGTAGCAAGGATGCACTTTCTTCCTTCAGACCGAACAGCATGCATCTGTTGGGACATAGAAAGAGAGGAATGCAGCATAAACAACTCCCTTTGTATATTTCCAAAAAGAAGAGAAAACACAATAGAAATATCCTCTATTCCTGTTAAAAATACAAGAATATTCCCATGCTCAGATACTCTCTCTATCTCTAAAACTTTTTCAACAATTGATGCTATATAGTTTTTAGAAGGGGAAGAGAGATACTCTATAGATAAAGAAAATCTTCTCTTCTCTATTTCCACAAGAGGAAACATTCCTGTCTCTCTAATTATTTCTTCATCAACATTCGCACTCATTATAACCAAGTAGAGATCTTTTCTTTTTCGAGCAAGAGCGCTAATGCAGTTTAGGAGAAGAAGCGTTTCCGTGTTCTTCTGGTGCACCTCATCAATAAGAACAAGAGAATATCTACTCAAGTTTTTATCTTTTTCCAGTTCTCTTAAAAGAACTCCTTCTGTTACATACTGTATTCTACTTCCTTTTTTCTTCTGAAATCTTACAGAGTATCCAACACATTCTTCTGACATATTCTTCATCATGCGCGTAGCAATAGAAACAGCAGAGACCCTTCTGGGCTGCGTGCATACAGTAAGCCTCTTTGGATTAAGTGCCTCAATCAGCAATTTAGGAACTACTGTGCTCTTTCCGCATCCTGTTCCTCCCTGGATAAACACTCCTTTTGTCTCCTGGAGCCCCCTAAGGATCTCAGGAAGGTATTCACTAATTAAGCTATAACTCTCTGATGATTCACTGTTTTTATTGCTTTCTCTATCTAACTTATTCTTTTCCTTTTTTTTATCTAAAGAGAATGGTTTTACCTTTTTCTCTGTGTCCTGATAGGCCATTTGAATACTTCTACATCCAAAACATGCACCATCCATCTCTGTCCCATAGAACACCTTCTCTTCTTCTATATCCCTATTTCTACCTTTTAACTCATCTTCTCTGTTTCTTTCTATATAGTTCATGTTTTTCTATTTTATAATTCAATTTATCTGAAAAGAAAAAATATTTGCAAAAAAGAATTTTATTACTTATAACGGATAATTATAGCTTTCTAATAATTACTATTAATCCTTCTTTTCTTCTGGTTTTTGTTCCGGTTCAGGAGGGAAAGTTGGAACAAACACCTTTATGTTGGTTGCTCCATAATTGGGAGGCTGCGGGAACACAAACCCAAGAGGTAACTCCGTGTTATGTACTATTTGATCAGCAGGAATCTTACATTTCCCGTATCTAGCCTCCAAGCTATTTCCTGTTGGCCCTCTCATAAGAAGCTTCCCATCTGGGCCCCTTTGTGGCATAGGCCCATTGATAGTTGGCATCTTAAGGGGTTCAGGAGCCGGAGGAGGAAGAGGAGTAGACTCAGGAGTACTGCCAGAGGAAGAGGAAGAACTTCCTGTAGTAACAGTAGGTTTAATTGGTCGTAGAGTACGAGAATCTACAGTGATCCAAATACCCTCTACCTTGTCATAAATGAAAGTAATATTCTGCGCTAGTTCAACAATAGGAATATTATTCCGTCTGCTGATCATTCTTCTAAGCATATTGGCGACTCCCGTTATCCCAGGAATATATCCAAGCCAAGACTTATTCTCGTCGGCGGGGTCTTTAACGATTCTGTATCTGTTAGTGTCAGAAAACATCTTAGGATAGTCTATTTTGCTCTCTTCCTCCTCAGTTAAAGCAGGACGAGGAGGAGGAGGCACAAATCGAGGAAATGGTTGTTGAGCAGGTGAAGCAGAGGATGCTGCAGGCAGAGAAGATGCTTCATTTGTAGAAGCATTCGCAGAAGGAGCTGCAGCTGGCATAGAAACAGAAGACACGTCTACTGAAGGAACACTAAGTGGTCTAGATGGATGCATAGGCATTGGTGTATGTATTGGCAAAGGAAGAGAGTCTCCAGTAGGAGAAGGCCTTCTAGGCCCAGGGAAAGGAGGAGTAGATGATTGTTGCATAGAGGAAGAAGTCGAAGGCATAGAGGAGGAAGCACCTAAAGGCTGTTGAGTAGTTTGTCTAGAAGGAGAGTAAGAAAGATTGCTAGTAGATGGAAGGGCTATAGATGCAAAGAGATCTAAAGGCTTTCTGCCTACAGGTGTTTGTTTTTGTGTGGGAGGTTGTACAGTGGGTTGTGTCTCTGACTGCATGGGAGGTAATGGTCTTGGAGGTGGTAATCGTACTTCAGAAGAAGACGCTTGTTGCGGTTGCATAGGAGGTAATGGCCTTGGAGGTGGTAGTCTTACTTCAGAAGAAGGTGCCTGTTGCGGTTGCATGGGAGGTAATGGTCTGGGAAGTGGCAGTTGCGTAGTATCAGTAGTAGTAGTAGGCTGCATAGGTGGCTGTGTAGGTGGTAATGGCCTTGGAGGTGGCAGTTGCGTAGTAGTAGGCTGCATGGGAGGAAGAGGCCTTGGAGGTGGTAGTCTTATCTCAGAAGAAGGTGTTTGTTGTGGCTGTGTAGGTGGCTGTGTAGGTGGTAAAGGACGAGGAGGAGGAAGTTGCGTAGAAGATGTTTGTGTAGGAGGAAGAGGCCTTGGGGGAGGAAGTTGCGTAGTAGAAGGTGTTTGTATAGGCATTGGAATGACGTAGGGAGGCTGTCTGTTAGTGGCAGATGGTTGCGCATTTGGCTGCACAGGCATATTTGCTTGTGCCACTACTGGGCGTATACTTCTTACGGCGGATTCTGCTGTGTTTTTTGTTTCCTGAGGAGCAGGTGCTTCTGTTGGAGCAATCATTTTGCTTATTCCTGCATCTACTACAGTCATAAGCCCAGATAGTCCCCAGGTGCCGGAGGTACTCTTTAGACCGAGTTCCTCTTCTACTAACTTTCTTTGATCTCTATCTAACATGTCCTTTATCTCAGAGTATAGTTTTTGTGATTTTTGGACAGAAATTTGATGAATGGATTGTAAAAAAATAACGGATAATTCGGATAAGGAAATTGTATCATTAAAGTATTTTTGGTAGACCAAAAGAATCTGGTAAATAGTAACAGCATAAGAAGAGGAGGAAATAGAAGAAATATCTAGCTCCATAACAGATCTAGAAATGAACAGAGCAGTTATTGCTTCCTCCACCATATCATTTTCAAAGAAAAGATTAATAAAGAACACGGCGGTTCGTTTAGACTTTCCTATTACTATTGCCTTAAGAATATACATCCAATCTATTAGTAGATCGAATATATCATCATCTCCTAGTTTTTTCATCTGCTTAACAGACAGAGCATCATATCCTGAAGAAAGAAGAAGGTAGAAGTAATCAGAAAGAGAGCATGTGCTTGTTTTGGCATATGCCTGGATTACTTTCTCTTTTAAGTTATATGCCTCTGAAAGGAAAAATGCAGATGCCCAATCATTCTGGCGGAGAGCCTGGTTCACTTCCTCTGATGCAAAGGAGGCCTCAATGGGCGCAGTGGGTCTTCTTGATACTTTTTGCGATGAGATAATCTCAGGATTTTTAGCAGATAAAAATCCAAGAAGCATAGAGTACTCTTCTCCTACGATTTTTTTAATGTATCCCTCTATTTCTGGTACACTTTTTCTTCTATGGTCCTCTGCTTCAATTTCCTTTATCTGGAGAATGTGGAGCTTTCTCTGAGCAGGGAGAAGAGTATTCTTCTCTACTCTGCTCTCCTGGGACGACCAAGAAAATAGTCCTCTTTTAGTAAATAAGAAATTGATTCTTGGATCCGGATACGATTTAGAAAGTATTTGCTTATGCATAGAGGTAGTCTCTTCTCTTCTTCTTTGGAATGGAGATTGGGGAAGGGAAGAAGGTTGAGAAAGAGGACTGTATATCGATTCGTTATCTGCACTCTGAGGAACAGTATATTCCGTATGCGGAATAGAAATATCATTATTTGGTCTAATAATATGTGACTCGTCTGTAGGTATCACAGTATTAATTGGAATAGATTGAGTAGGAGAAGGCAGAGGAATAGAGAATGGACTGGTTGGTGGCCTATCTAAGGTTCTGTGTTCCCGAGGCTCTCTCTGTACTTCGTGTGCAGGTTCCTCATTATTTGCTGCATCCTCTGGGCTATTCAAATACGCAGCAAAGTCAACTGGTGGACAGTCACTGAAGAGGTCCTGAGCCTCTGATGGCGCACTACTCTCCTGCCCGCAAGAAGCACCTGGAGATGATAAATTGGAAGAATTTATGGGCACATGCGGCATGGCTATTACTGTGTTGGTTTTTTCTACTGAACTGTTTCCCGGAAGAAGAAGAGGCTCCTCTGCCTGTTGAGAAGGCGCCTCTCCGCTTTGCTGCTTCTCTTTTTCTATTTGCTCCAACTGTTTGTTGATTTCTTGATTCACTGCATCTTCTGGAGTAATAGCTTTGGGATCCGCTTTAGAAGAGGAGTCCCATTCTGATTCATCCTGCAGAGACTCCAACCAACTGTTATCTGATCCGTGCTTTGTGTAGTCGTAATTGTCGTATACGGACCAGTCAAATGTTCCGGCTTTTTCGTCTACTATTGAATTGTCATCGTAGGAGCTTGAGCTGCTACTTTGTGCTGCAGGAGGAGCATTGGGCTGTTGCACTGGCTCTTCTTGCTTTGTGCTCTGCGTCTGCGTTTGCGCTTGCGCAATTTCTCTTTGCTGTGGCCCCTGTGCTGGATGAGGAGTCTGTTCTGTGTTATTGTGGGGTGTCTGCTTCGGTGGTGATGTGATCTGCTTCTGTGGTGTTTGTTTGGGGAGTTCCTGCTGTGCGTCCTGCTGTGGCACATTTCTGGAACTGGTTGGAGAGGGAGAGAGCCAGTCTGAGGTATCTCCTTGTGGTAGATAGTCATTTAGGCTCCATCCTGCTTCTTGCTCCTCCGGAGTTCTTTCTACAGTCTGAGGAGTTGGTTGTGGAGGATTGTGATGCATATTCTGCGGAATACGCTGTGGTTCCTGAGGAGTAGTTTCTCTTTCCTTGGCTTGTGGAAAAGGTAATTCTTGACTAATACTTTGGGGAGTGTCGAAGATGCTTGCATCAAAGTGTTCCTCTTCTCCCTGGTGAGGTGCACCTTCTGATTCTTGATTGCTTTCACTATTTTTTTTGAGCATGCTCCAGAACTCATCGAAATCAACATTATGATCGGTGCTCCTATTGCTCATCTTGTGTTTGTATTAAATAAATAAAATATATAGTAAAGCATGAAACAGCTTTGTATCAGTTTGTTTTTTGTTTTAAGAACTTTGGAACAGAATTGGAACTTCCAGAGAAATGAGAAATGGGAATAGTATGAGAGAGAAAGTGATAAGAAAGAAAAATTTTAATTGATATCAAATAGAAAGACAATATGAGATAAACAAAAGAAATAGGGAATATAGGAATAGACGTAATATGTTTATTGGATTAGATAATAAATGGTTAGAGAGATACGAGGCTTAGAGCGCCATCTTCTGTGGCGGAGATGAGGGATGGTTTGTTATTGATTAGTGACACGAATAATTGGGAGATTGGAGAATTGTGGCAGAATAGTTCTGTATTCTGTGTTTCTATTTTTCCTGACTCTTTCCCGAGGATTAGGGAGGTGTGATATGCTAGGGCTCTTACTTCTTCATTTGTTGTGAGCTCTTTTTTTATGACGAGCTTTTCGTTTTCTATTATGTAGTGGAGGATTCTTTTGTCCTTTGATGAGGTAAAAAGAGTGTCATCTTTTTTTGAAAAAGTAACTGAGAAGATTTCTCTTAAATGGTCTATTCTTGAGTCAAGTAGAGCGATGAGATTGTTGGGATCTTTTTGTATTTTAAATAGAGCTATTCTTCTATCTCTTCCTATTGTTACAACGTATTTTTGTGAGGGAGAAATAACTATTTTTTTAATATTTAGCGTATGCACTTGGATTCTTTGTATGATCTTATATGACAAGTCTGTTACTAATAAAGATGAAAATTCTTTTTGCGAGGACTTGCAGCAGAGGAGGAGAGCTGTGTTTTTGATGTACGCCATGGTTTTGATTTCGAAGGGGTACCCGTATGCTTTGTGGTGCTCGAGGAAAGGATTGGAGGACAGACCTACTTCTGTTAAGTGGTTTTTTTTGATGGTTTCTTGCTCTTCTTCGGATGGATTCATTGGCACGGTTGTAAGGGAGAGCTCCTGGTGGGTTGCTGTGAAGGAAAGGTTCTTTGGGAGAAGAGAAAGAGCTTCTCTAAAGAGATTTGTTTCTTTGTAGATTCTTAGGATATTCTCATCTGCAGCAATGGAGATAGTTCCGTCATCCAGAAACAGAGCAGAGGAAATAGGATGTCCTCCTGTTAGTGGACGGAATACTTCTTTTATCTGGTTGTTTGATACTTTGAAAATTCGAACAGTTTTATCCTCTGAAGCTGTAAGAATTAATGAGTTTTTTACATCTATAGAGTTGATTTTTTGCGTATGCCCAGAAACTAGCAGATGCTGGGAGCTCGCTTGGAAAATAGATCCGGATTGCGTTTGGAAATATATGTTTTCCTTTGAATCCACAAGAGATGCTATTAGGGAAGGCCCTCCTGAGCTTCCGTATCTTTTTTTGCACACCCACTCACTTTCTTGTTTCCAGAGAGCAGCTGTTCCATCATCTGAGGAGCTTATAATGTACTTGGCATTTTCTGCTCCAATGAACATTTGGGAAGAGGAGCAGCTATACCTGTGTCCGGAAATGATCTCTTTTTTTCTTAAAACCAATGTTTCCGGAGTATACGAAAAAACAACGAGTTTTCCACTGGATAGAGAAAGAACTATTTCTATCTCCAACTCGCACGCGGAGCGGACATGGTCCTCTGTGCTAAAACTTTGATTTTCCTCTTTTTTTCTGATTGTTTCTGAAACACTTTTTTTTACTGAAACAGTTCGCGCCTCCGACTTGTATGAGATGCTCTCTGCCTCCTTCGTAAAAAATCCTGTTTCTCCATTCACTCGGAAAATTACAAGTTTTCCTTCATACGTGGCACAGATGCAAAATATCTTTTCTTTTTCTCTGATCACCTGCATATCCACAATAATATGATCTGTTTTTTCTTTGTGTTTTAGAGTATGCTCATTGATAAGATATATTCTAATTTCCTTGTTTGTAGCGCAAAAAAGAAGATTTCCTGTATGCCGGATGGAAAGAGGAACCAAAGAGAGTTTCTCTTGAAAAAGAATCGTTTCCTCTAAAGAAAGAAGAAAAATGTTTCCGGCGCAGTCTCCCACAGAAATCTTTTCCTCTGCTATGCTCATACATGTGATCTTTGTCTTGCAGTGGGAAAAGTACTCTTTTCCCTCAGAAAGAATGGATCTTCCGTTTACGTAGAATATTTTATCTCTGTATATCTGCGTGATAGTTGGAGAAAGTGTGGTGGCTCCTCCTGTCACGTAACTCATCTCTTTTTTCTGTAACTCCTTTTCTATTTTCATGTCTTTTCTCTGAAAAATTCTTTATGTGGGAACCAGAGAAAAGAAATAGAACAAGAGAAGCTCTTTCTAAGATCTTTTGGGCATCTGTCTCAGGAAGCATTCTAGGCTTCTCTTACGGAGTCTTAGAAAGCGCCATCACAAGAAAGTGCTCAATTAGAAGAAGGACCACAGATCTCTTTCTCCTTGGAGGCACGTACGCCATGACAGAGATAGCTCTAGAAAAATGGAGAGCAAAAGGAGCATATTCTCCTATTATTGCCGGATGTACAGCAGGCATTATATCCTCAAAGGGAACCGCCCAATCCATCATTACAAACTCAGCACTGGCTGCAACTTTAGGCTTCATTTTTGAAAACAGAGAACGACTTATGCACATGGAGTAGACACATGGTTTGGATCCCAAAAATAAATCTATTTTTTAAGGGCTCCTCCAGTTTTTTATTAAGATGCCTACCAAAAGTAGAAAGATAGAAAAAAAATTAAAGAATATAAGTGCTTTATTTTCTGTTTTCTTTATGTTTTACTTACAGGCAAAAGCATCTTTTAGTTTTTTCTGCTTCTATTGAAAATTCCGGAATTTTTTGCTCTGGAACAGAAGAAGTTTCTACTGTATAGTGAATAGCGGCCGCCAAATCCTTTATCCCCTCTGAGGTCCTTGCACACGTTTCAATATACTGCGCGTTGTATTTTTTGGCTTTTTCCTCTGCTTCCTCTCGTGTTGGCAGCCCTTCTTTGTTCTCCATCTCGTTGTATAGATCCACTTTATTCCCCACTAGAAGTATTTTTAGTTTTTCTGGATCGTTATTCTTTAGCACGAACTCCTCTATCCATGAGTCAACCTTCTCAAATGTTTCTCTTTTGGTAAGGTCAAAAAGAATAACTGACATAAATGAGTCTCTTGTGTAGTTGGGAATTAAAGACCGAAACCTCTCTTGCCCCGCTGTGTCCCAAAGCTGAAGATTTACTACTTTTCCTGCTATCTCTGTTTTTTGGGCAAAGAAATCTACTCCAATCGTAGGATGGTAGTCTCTTGTTTCTGTTGAAAAAACATATTTTGTTATCATTGTTGTCTTTCCAACGGCTGTTTCACCGAGAAACACTATTTTGTACTTTGGAAGCACTTCTCTTTTTGTTTGTTTGGTCATAGAGTTTTCTTGAATATTTTTATTTATGAAATTGCTTTCTGCACTTATGGACTCTTTACTTCGGGGACTGAAACAAATAGGAACAGGCCTTAAGTTTACAATGGACAAGGAGCTATTCACCTCAGAGACGTATGTGGCGTACAAGGGGAGGTACAAAGATAAAAAGGCTACTATTTTTAAATATAAGGGAAGATACGCGGAAAGTGCCTCTGAAGCCTTTCCTCTTCTTAAGCACATAACGGATCCTGTTCTTGCGCGCGTTTTGACATCTCAGAAAACAGGGAATTACTTTTACTTGGTAACTGAAAGAGTATTCCCCATAGGAGCAGCCTCGCGGTTCTTTATGGAGTTCATTCAGAGGAAAATCAACAGGTGCAATGAAAAGATCCAGCAGGAGCACAGCATAAGGATATGCTCTCTTGGAGAGGACAAAGTCATGCAGATGGAGATATATTATGCAGAAGATGGAAGACCAGTTATTTCAGGAGTACTTCCAAAATTTGTACAGGAAATAGAAGAGTATCCAGAGAAAAAAGAAACAATTGATCTATTGGATGAGAAAATAGAAAAATATCCGCAGATGGGAAGGTCTGAGCATATTTCAGTGTACGATTTACTTAAAGCGTGCGCACATGATCTTCCGTCTGAGTACAGCAGGTACGTTGCCAAGTACATGGTAGAGTATATAAAAAATGATGCAGAGGAAGTAGAAAAAAGAATATATGCGTGCAAAAGTCTTTTGCTGTTGGAAATGGAGGTTTCTTCTGTTTCTTTTCTTTTTGAGGTGAACCACCCGCAGATAAGAATGTTTTCTTTGAAGGCTCTGCAGGAAAAAGTGGACATTACACAGGAGCTAATTGATGGCATTTTTGCTGAATTTTCTGATGGACTATTAGTGAGCGATTTAAGTGTAAAAGAAGAAACCATGAAAACACTTCCTCTTTTATTTGGATATTTATCTGGAAAGCAAAAAGAAAAGATTCTTTCGGGACTGGGAGCTATTATCAAAAAGGGCAAGGGAAAAGAAAAAGAAAGCGTCTCTTATCTTGTTCTAGAGAATTATTTAGAGTTTGGAGAAATACCTTCTGTTTTATATGCGTGTTTGGGATGCATGGTGAACAGTGGAGATGTTATGGTTAAGAAAAATGGCCTTCTTTTGGTGGAGAAGCTAAGAGACTCATTTGAGATCAAAACGCTTCTGCTTGAGGTGATTCCTCTTATTAGCACACAAGCTATTTTCTCTGAAGTATCTGAGCAATCGGTTGCTCTTCTCTGTGGACTGTCTGATCGCGCGAGGAAAGACATAGGCCTTTTAAAGAGCGGGGACAAGTGGAAGGTTCCTGGCTTGCCTGCACTCTCTAAAGTTGTTCCTATTAAAATCACGCAGGTGCCAATAGCGGAAAAGAAAAAACAAAAAGTAAAGGAGGAAAAGAAAAAAGAAAAAAAAGAAAAAAAAGAAACCTCCTGGGACAACGAGGAATGGTAAAATGCTTATATTAATTGATTGTAATGACATAATTATTTAAAAATATATTAGTAAAAGCGGCTTAATTTGTGCATGTATTAAACAATGGAACAGTAATAAGGAGTGCAGAATACTATATATAGTGTAGAGATACACTTTTTTATTATTTCTTGTTCTATCTTTTTTCAAGAAGCTTTTCCAGAAGAAGAATATGAACGGTTTCTTCTGCGGGGTCATTAAGCTTCTTTTGCTCTCTGATGACGATTTTTCTTTGTTCTCTATTATGCCTTTTTAAATCAAAAATAAAGGCAATGTTTGGAATGGTTTGATCGCCGGCATACTCTTTAGCCTTAAACATATATTCCCGTAGAGATGTAAATGGAGACATATAATCCAGTGGATGGTTTTTACACAGTTGGAAGCGTAGGGGAATTTCTCTTCCACAGATATTTGCGCATGTAAATATAACAACAAAAGGAGTAAACAGAGGGCTGCCGCAAACATCGCATGAGTTTACATTATACATCATTTTCAGAATTCTTTCTGGAGTGTTTTTTCTGATTTTCCTAATTGATGAGATAACTTTTTGTGAGGTCCTTTCATACAGAGGAATTGGAGAAATTCTGCGCAGAACAATGGATCCCTGTATGTACTGTGCGGAATACTCTTTTTTACTGTATCTAGAAATAATTGATCGAAATGCAAGAGTTTCTGGGAAGCATATCATGTTCAAGAAAACTAGCCGAAGAATCTCAGGAGGAAAGTAGCATATTTTTGTTCGTAGAACAGTGATGGATCTTAAAGGCCCTATGTACGGGATGGCCTTGGGGAGTTCTTCAAATGGGTTTCCAGAAATGTCAATTATTTCAAGAGACGAGAGCTGCCGCATGGATGTGGGGAGGGAGCGAAGACAATTATCAGAAATATTAATTTCTCGGAGATTAGGAAGATTCCCTATAGTATCTGGAAGAGACTGTAGCCGATTCCGCGCCATAAAAAGAATAACTAGCTCCTGGAGCTCCTCTATTTCCTGGGGAAGCTCCTGGATGTAGTTGCAGCATATTTGAAGAATTTTTAGCCCGCGGAAATAGCGAATGTCTGGGCTAAGTGTGAACAGTCCGTACTTGCAGAGATACAGATGGATCTCTTTGGGCCGGTGGATAATAAAAACGGGCTCTGGTACATTTCCTGAAAAATCTATTTCTTTCTCTAGCTCAAACACATCTTCTTTATATGAAATCTCCTCGTTTTCTTTGCTACCATCTTCTGCTCTTGGGAGTCTTCTGTACTTCTCGCCTATTTTCCTACGCTCTCCATGCTTGCTTACTACAAGACCCATTTCTTCTCCGTTTCCTTGGATTTTCTTTTATCTGATCATTCTTTTTTTCATTGGCTCATAAAGAAACTCTTTTATTGGTTTTTTATGGGAATAGAAAATTTGGGCATTGGCCAATGCATTAACTCCCGGGACTCGCGCAATCTTCTAAAAGAAATCTCAGATATTCTTCATCTACGCTCGGGAGGAGACTTTCCAGGGGCACAGCCTGTCACTATGTCCAGAAAAGATGCTTTGGATTTAAAGAACCGAGAGTACTTTGTGTGCGAAAAAAGCGACGGAGTGCGGGCTCTTCTTCTGTGCAAAACCATCAATGGAAAAACATACGCCTTTTTTATGGATAGAAACTGTTCTTTTGTTAGAGTGCCTTTTAAGTCTATTCCATCTGAGATTATGCTATTCGATGGAGAAATTATACAAAACCCAGATGGAACATTTAAGTATTTAATCTTTGATATGATTATATACAATGGAAATGATATTACAAAGAGCGATCTTTTGATGCGCTTAAATATGGCAGCTAGCTATTTGCATAAAAACACCAAGTGGAGAAAAGACATGGGCATTGTGGAGAATATGCAGCTTACTTTAGAAATTAAAATTATGCACAAGGCTTATGGACTTGGAGAAGTATATAGAAAAATAATTCCTCAGCTTACACATGAAAACGATGGAATGATATTTACGCGCGTAGACCATCCGTATACGCCGGGGTCCTGCAAAGCCTATCTTAAATGGAAGCCCCCTTATTTAAACTCTGTGGATTTCCTATTAAAAGCATCGAAAACTATTGAGTCTATGTACTATCTCTATGTATCTGCCGGGCCGCATAAAGAGATTCTTTTTGACATATATTGGTCAGACGAAATAGCTAAAGACCTGGAGTGCAATGTGGAAGCACGAAAAGGAAAAGAGCAAGAAGAGCACTATAAAGAAAAAATTAACTACAATGCACTAAATGGGCTTATTGGCGAGTTTTCATATAAAAGAGACGAATATACAGTTGATCCTCAGAGTTTTTCTCTTGTTCAGGGAAGATGGTCTCTTCTAAGGATACGAACAGATAAAACATTCCCCAATGGATACAAAACTGCAGTAAATGTAATTCATTCCATTGAGGAGAATCTGATGTATAGCGAGCTAGAAGAAAGCATAGAAGAAATTAGAAACAACTGGAAGGAAAGAGAGCAGAAGAAAAGAAAAGTCTCTGAAGAATCAGTGAAAAAAAGAAAAGAAGAAAACCAGGGATAGAAATTTAAATATTGCCTGACTCCACTTAGCTAGTTTTTAAATAAAAGACAGTAAAACATTTTATTTACAATTTACTGTTCTTTGGATCTGTAAGCTAATTGGTTTCTTTCACTATTTTGTTTTTCATTCTTATAGCCAGCATATAAAGCAAAATCAGCCCAATAAAGAAGCACATAAATATCAAAATGGCCAAAGTAAAGATAAAGCTTTCTTCATCACTTGAGCAGTTCATAATTGTGTAATTTTGGCTATCCTTGCGATGCGTATGCAAGCTGTTTATATAGTATACCTGTATTCTGCTATTTGCATGTGTAAATGTACATCCATCTATGTTGATGTGTTTGAGAGTAGGCATGCTCATCACAATCTCAAGAAGGTTTGAGAAATGGCTGTTCTTAATAATAAGGGAGGTAAGTGTGTATAGCTTGCTAAAGCACGTAGGAATGTTCTGTTTAACCTCGTTGTTCTCTATTTCTATAACAGAAAGCAAAGAAATAATGGGCTTCCATTCTTCTAGGTTCTTAGGAAACTCCTTTCCTCCGTCTTTCTTAATATTGAAGTAGAACTCTCCTAGTTTTATCTCTATGTTCGAAATGGCAATCCTATTCATAAAATCCGCAAGAGTTTTCATTTCTTCGGCTGTCAGAAGATATGTGTATGGCGAGTGGGAAGCAGGGATAGAAATAGACATTGTGCGGTCTCCATCTGTAACTTTCAAAAAGATAGGCTTCTCCGCATGGGTCTCCTTTATATGTTTTCTGAGCTCTTTCCAGCTCAAGACCTTGAGCTGGTTGCAGCAGTAGAGAGTTTTTTTATTCTGAATGACTTCTTCCCCAATGATCCTGTTTATCAAAAGATTTGCTCCTGCATGGACAACTGCATTTTTAATAACTGTTTCGCTCTTAAGACCGGGAAAATATCCTCCATCTATTGCTTGGAGGTCTAAATACACATTTGGCGCATATGCTATGGCGCTTGGAAGATACGCGATTTTCTTAACCTTCATTTTCACTATTACAGGATCTTGCTCTGATATGTTAAACAGATCCATGCCTTTGATCATTTCTCCCTCTATAGTTAGAGACTGCAGCATGTTCCCATTTAAAAAAACTATTTCTCCCGCAAAGCCCTGGTTTTTAAAAAAGAAGTGCTGGAGCTCTTGATTTCGCGACACAATTCGCTCGTTTGGGAGGCTGCATTTGTTTATCTCTAAGTGTAGCTTCTTTAGATTCTTGCATTTGTTTAGGAAAAGAGAAAGACTGTCTAAAGACGCCTCTTCCTTATCCGATGTTCTAATAGAAAGAATCTGCAGCATCTGAAAATTCGATAAATCTTTAAAAGTTCTGTTGCTAAGCAATCCCTCTCCCTTTAAGAAAATAGACCGAATCCGCGTGGTTTTTGTGTTAATAAGAGAAGAAAGCAATAAAACTTCTTTTTTTTTCCTAGCATCTCTTTCTACTTCTATTCTAATTGCCTGTGCAAGATGCAGCTTAATGTCTTTTTCTGATGTAAGAGAGCTTTTAGGCACTGCTTTTCCATCTTCTTTGTAAATTGTCCAAATAAAATTCTGTGCATTAGCCAGGTTTTCAGCAGGAGGTAACCCTATCTGTTTTTCATTTTGTGGTTTCTGCTGAAGAGGGGGCTCTTGCTTCTTTTCTTCTGCTTTTTTTGCTGGTGTGCTTTCATTTGTCTTCCTTTCATTTAGGTTTTCAGGATTTCTATCTGACACCTCTGCATTGGGCAATGCTTCTGCTTTTACATCCATATGGGGCTGGGCAAGCACAGATCTTCCTTGCGATTCTTCTTTTTGCACTTTTGTTGTAGAACTCATAGGAACAGCGACTCCTCGAATATGAAGAATAGCGGTTGCTAGAAGCATAACTACGTATATTTGTCTCTTTGGCCTTTGCATGTAATTGCTGATTCAGTTTTCACTTAAAATAATTGGTATTTAAGCTATATACTGGTTACTTTTTTATTGCAGTTATTGGCTATATAATTGGCAAATGGCTATATAGGAGATCCTTATTGTATGCTGAAAAATAAAAAATAGTATTCTTTTAGGCATAATGGGTTTTATTTTTAATTTCTTTTGAGCTTATCCATTAAATCCTGCATCAATTCCTTCTATTACCGGATTGAATGGAATTATTGTGAGGGAATCTGAGTTAATTGTTTCTATATTTTCTAAATGCTGGAAATACTGGGAGAAGGTTTGAAGAAGATATCTGTATGTGATATGTCTTTGGAGAAGAGAAAGATATATATGTCGTATATTTTTGGGAGAATATATAGAGGAATCTGCTTCACTTGTGTCGACAGTCTGGTTATCACTCACTCCGCTGCATTCGGATGGGGTTGCGATGTCATACTTATTCAGAACATTGAGATGGGCTATTCTAACAACCAATTTCATTTCTTCAAGAAGAAGCATGGCGTGCATCTTAGAGAAAAGCTGCTGAGCTGTGCAAGAGAGGGTCTCTGTATCGAGCTTTAAAAGATCTTTAGAAATCAAAGACGCATACTTGGACAAGACAAAGTTTAGTCTTATGTCATTGATGTAGTTCGTATCGTTTAATAGTTTTTCTACCGGGAGATACTGCGAATAGAGCTCAATGTCATTTAAACTCATGCTGTATTTGGTAAACTTTGTGTCATACCAGCTCTCTTTTCTGATTTTTAAGGTGTTATGCGCCTGTTCATCTAAATAAAGGAACTCTGGAGCAATGCAGGTAGAAGAAGTTAGAAAAAGCTTTAGAAGGCTTTTATCATAGCTTAAAAAGGAGAAAAGAGAATCGCTTTTAATGGACTCATCATAGTGTAAAGCAATTTTCTTCATCTTTTCAATGGAGTTAAAGGTTATATCATTTTCTCTATTTAAAGGAAGGCTTTTTAAAACAGTAAAGTAGTGTTTTTTGTTTGTGTCATAAATAATTTTCTCGCATTGGGAAATATGGGCAGCTTCTAAATAAAGAACCTGGGCCAGTCCTGATGAAAAGGGGTTTTGGAGAATTTTCTCGATATGCGTCTTAGCTTTCTGGTACTCTTCCTGCTCTATTAAATCACACAATTCGGCGTCTTCTAAGAAGTCGGGAACAATATTTCTCGTAGAAGAGAGTGCATTGTTTTTTTTATAATAAATTTGGCGCTTAACAATAGAAATCATTTCGTATGCTTGTAACATAGAGCCACTAAAGATACATGTGTATCCCCCTTTTCTCAGCATGCCTGCGCAGGTTTCAAGAAGATTTGTAACTTTTTCTGAGCTGTTCTGTAAAAACCCATCGAATATGCTCTTCTTCTCGCATTTTTCTAAAATAGGCTTGAAGAGATGCAAAGAGCGGGCAATCGTTCTTATCGTGTGGTTGTAGAGTGCATGGTATTCCAAGCTCATGTCGAATGCTTCCACAGAGTACACGTTCATGTTGTCTCTAACAATACATTCCATTGTGCTAAGTATGTTTAGGAGATCGGTAATTTCTGACAAAAACTTTTGAGAGGAAACGAAAAGCTTCAAAGGCTGCACGTTTTTAATAGGCATGCTGGGAGAGTTAGCAAGAGTAGAACTTCCCTCTTCTAAAGAGCTGCTATTGGATCGTTTGGCGAAGTTTAATGTATTATGCTCTTTTACTTTGAGATAGAAAGTCTCCACTATGTTAGCTATTTGGAGAGAAAGGCAGTAGAGATTTTCCATGGATTTTAAATCAACATAGATGGCTAGATAGGACATCTGAGCATACATCTCGTTAAACATTTGGAAGTTCTTCTCTGTTTGCTTATTGTAACATCCAGTAATACATCTTCTAAGTTTGCCCATTTCCAAAAGAGCATTTGCCTGATGATGCATAAAGTTTTCTATGATTCTGTCTCCATATTCTGTCTCATTGATTTCTAAGTGCTTTTTGGATTTGTTAATGAGCGAGTTCTGTGTTTTGTAAATAAAATTATAGATCTTGATCATACGGTTAATGCAAAAGTCCATAATAGGCCCATATTCATATGTGTCAATGATAAATTCTGGCATTTGTTCGCTACAAACAGAAGGAGAATCTTGGTTGTAGGAACAAGACTCTTCTTTTGATGGCATGCTTGAAGATTCTTTGCTGGAAGACCTTTTGATCATATATTTCCTCCCTGATTTTAATCTTTTAAAATATTTTTTCTTTTTAGGTACTTTGGAAGTATCTGATTTAGTCTCCATTTCATTACTTTCTGAGGTTTTACGAGAAATAGAAGGAGAGGATGACAGCGCGCTTGAGTTGGAATGGTTAGTAAAGAAGTCTGAATAAATATGCAAAGGAGATGTAGCTTCTGAGGACGAGTCACTTGTCGTTTGACTGGCAGTGGATTGGCTCTGCATTTTCAGAAGATCAACGCGTCTTGGCGGTCGAATAGGGCTAGAAGTATTCTTTTTTACGGTCTCCTGCTCCTTTACTGTAATATTCTCTTGAGGAGCGCTAGAATGGTTTAAGGTCTCTATTGAGCTGGATGCAGGAAGACACTTATCTTCTTTGCAGGTAGAGTTAGAATCATCTTCCTTGTCCATGCATGTAGAAAACATAATCAAGCACATGCACACTAACAATGTGTATTTCGTTGAATTTCTTCTCATTATAAAATTTTTTCCTGAATCCTATAAATTCTAGATTTTAGTAACAATAGATCAGAGAGAGCAAAAAATTCTAAAAATATAGAAAAAAAAGAAATTTAATAAAAGACATAGAAACAAATGAATGTCGAGAGGATTTATTAATATACTTTCAGTATGTCTTCTTATAGCGAAGAAGATTTTGGTTTAGAAACCCAGCAAGTCATTTTATTCCACAAGGTGTTAGATAGCTCCTTGATTTTGTTTACAAATCTTCTAAATGGACACTTTTCCTCTGGCTTTACTCCCTTTAAGGCGTCAATAGCATTTAAGGCGCGGGTCATAATCTCGTCTTTTAGCTTTTGTGCAGACTCTGAGATCTCTTCTTCTGTCTTTTCTATCTTTTCGGCAATTTTTGGAAGAACCTCATTACAACATATGGGATTTTCGCCTTTCTTTATTTTCCATGTTCCCCTACTTTCTCTCTTGCAAAATACCACCATTCCAAGGCATAGCATGCTGATCAACAGAATATAATTTGTTTTCATTAGAGAATAAAAAATTTTCCATATTCTTAAATAGTTTTAGCTTCTTAGTTTAACAAGAAATTTTCTAAGAAAGCTATTTTTAGCATTGGGTAAGCTTTTTTCTCAATAGCAGACTCTAACTTAATGGTCTTTATAAACAAGCGGAATAGATGATTAGTCTCTTTGGAGTATTTCCATATTTTATTTGTGCACGGCAGAGTTACAAACACCTAGCACATTGTTTGACAATCTTGCATCCAAATTTAAAGAAGAATATCTTATCAACTGATCTTACTATTTCAACATTTGATATTTCTTTTAAATTGAAAGTATTTAAGTAAAGTTATACTGGATAAATACCAAAGTTCATAATGCTACACCCTAAACATTCAACTGTTTTCTATGGGGGATACATTAGAAACAAAGCCATAGTAAGTATAGTGACCATATTAACAGTTCTATCTCTAGTGAATGCAGCAGGAAATAAACAAGGCCCGCCTAGCAAACTCAGCTCTTCTTTAGGCAAAGGAGGCGCAATGGTTAAAAATTCTTTTTCATTGGTAAAAGAAACTCTTTCACAGAAGAAGACTACTATTACAGAAAAAATAAGAGTTTGCAAAGAGAAAATAAAAGGCTCTCCTAAGAGCGACGAAAAGAGTTTGCTTTAAGATTTCCAAGCTTCTACTTGTAGTTTCTTGTCATAATAAGCCAAGAGAAAAGAAAGAATAAACTAAAATGGGGAGATGAGAATCGGTTAGCGTATTCTATTAATTTTTCTCTTTTAAACAAAGATGCTAAAGACATTCTTGTGGCGCATCCTTAACGTGGTGATGTATTGTGGGTAGAATAATAATCCAAGAGGGTGTTCATAGTAGTTTTGAAGAGTGTTTTAGTCAATGTGCTAGCATAACTAAACCGAGAAACAGTAAGCATAGGATCGCAAGATGAAGAAGTATGTGTGTTACTTGTAGGTGTGGGATGCATTGGGCTAGAGAATAGAAAAGATATATTTGCCTATAAAAAACCTTAAGAAATATTTAAAGCGTTTGGGATGAGTAGGTAAAAGGCAACTAATAAAGGCAGTATTTACATAAAAGATGATGTGTGCCACATATACATATCTGTCAAAAAATGAATAATACATTTAATTTGGGGTTTATAATAGAATACACGAAAAAACACTCAAAAAACAACACACATGGATTCAATTTGACAACCACTCTAACACTTCATCTATGCGTTAAAGTATAAATAGAAGCAAAGTCTTGATAAAAATGAATATATGGTTAAGAAAGGAAAACACAAAAAATTATAAAACAGCATACACATCCATATGGAAGAGTCTTGTGGCGTTTGGTATGCTATTTAATGTGGGAAAAAGTATGGGGCTGTGCTTAGGAAAACCCGAATCTATTGATAGCCATGGAATTGCAAATGTTTTAGGACATCACTTTAATATACTGTATAAGACATTCTATGATAGAGTATGCCCTATTAATGTATATAGCCTTTGCTCAAAAATAGAATGTATAGAAGGAAAATATCACATAAATCTAACCGGATATGATATTGAAAGAAAAGCATTAGAAGAAGTAGCACTGGAGAACAGGAGGCTAAAAGAAGTGTTTGCAATGATAAAAGACATTAGATGCACAAATCTCTATGTGACCTCGCAGCTATCTTGGGAATTGGTGAGAATGCTCATTGAACGAATAATAGTTGAGAACGCGCTGCATATACAAAACATAGATGGAAGAAGTAAATATACCAATTCTGTGAGAAACCTCCACAAAATAGAATTTTGCATGAAAAATATACCTTCAAAACTAACTTCAGCTTTTTTTGCGCCAATGGCGCTCTATATCAGCTATTGTCCCGCGGCGGTTGTCAATGCTATTTTAAACTGGGCTGAAAACCGCAGACTTAAAGAAATAGTGATAGGCAATGTCTCGGACATAACAAATCTTAGTTTAAAGAACATCAACATTGAAAAAGACATGAAAATCACCATAAAGGACCTCCCAAACACCAAAAACATAGTTTGGCCGAATCATACAAACAAAAACTATGCGTTTATAAAACTAAGTGGGATTCCCAAGTTAGCAAATATAAATATCACTAACATCTGTACATTCCAGTCTAGTATGGTGTTAGTCGATAACCTTTTTCTGGATAGAGTCATTCTCAAAGCATTAGTAGCATTGGGCAAAGAAAATGAGAATATATTTGCAAAGAAAGTCTTACGGGTTGCAACTATACATTTGAATTATATGCCATATACGTTTCAAGAAATGTCAGATACCGCTTCTTCTGCTATTTGGCTCATTGCACAAAATGCAATAATATACATTGAGCATTGCGCCTACTGCAGAATACCAAAAGACTATACTAGTAATGCACTTAACATTTTCAATGTATTGAAAAACGTAGGAATATTATATGAAATGGGAGCTGCTTATAAGTCTCTGGTAGATCAGCAGGAGCTTGAAGATAAATACAACTCTTCGCGTAAATTCCTAGAAGAAATTGGAATCGAAGCTCAGATAATAGGACAGAAATGCTTCGAGTGTCCCAAGAATAGTATGCTGAAGCACAGAAAATCGCATAGAATGCTTCCTCCTCTTAAAATATGTCTAAAAGATTCCGAAAAGCTCCAAAAAGCAATTGAAAAGTTTCACGAAAAATACGACATGCTATCCGCCCATGCCAAATACACTATCATCGACATATGCGGGTTTGACGCATCAAAAGCTAGTTTTAAACTTCTAGTGGATATGTTTGCATGCATGCGGCCCAAAGTTAAAGCAAATGCCCTTCTGTTTTGAAATATGAAAGAGTCTATTGTCTGCAATGCCTATAAGCAAAATACGTCGTTTTTATTTGGCATAAAAATTTCCAAGTGTAAGTTTAACTTAAAGACACTGTATTTCTTCAAATCAGAAGTAGGGTTTATCCAGGAAATGCTTACCCGGTATGTGTATGCACCAGGAGCCACTATCCACATAGACTGTGGAGGCATTGCCAAAAAAGATGTTGAAAAGCTCTGCCAGGATATAATAGACTGCGGATTTTCTATAATTATTCTAAGAAATGCGTCCAATATAATAAGAAAAATACGTGAAAAAGGCTATGCTATACAGCATAATGTAAAAAATAGACTTTATTTGCGGGTTGAAAATCGGCAATGGGTTATGGAGAACATAGATATTGTTAAGTATCTTTTTAAAAAGAATATTGATGTTTTTTTGGACTACCTTCATAAAGCTATACAGGAGAAAGACCAAAAAATTGTTTTGAAAAGAATAGAAGAAGAGAAAAAAATCCACTGGTTTTTGGTAGACAAAACAATAGAAGAGACATGCAGCATGCTAAAGTCTGATTTTCAAGAAAAAATAAGGTTTGTTAAATTGTTGGATATCCTTATGGACGACAAGAATGAAAATCATTATACAACTGCCGACGAGCTGCTGATGTTTGTTATGGTTCTTAAAAGAATCTTTGTGAATATAGAGACTATATGCATTTCTAATTTGCGAATCAAAGAAAACGAAATACAGAGCTTAAATATTCTAAGCATGCATGCTGTAGATACAAAAAGCTTCTACAGACTAAAGCATATATTTCTAAAAGGGTATACGACTAGCAGTGATCAAACAATGGAATTGTCTATAAAGAAGAAAGAAGCTATGAATTATGCCATGGGTAGAAAAACTTATTTAAGCTATTTATTGGAGATAAAGCTTAGGGAAAGAAATGTTCTTGTGGACTACAGAGCTCTTCCATTCATTGAAAACGAACATAATGAGAGTGCCTCTAATAGCAATCAAAATTTCTGGGGAAATAACCTAGTAAATGACAGCAATTGTGTTAAACCTCCCTATGGATCCGAAAACAAATACATATACATTCTTCATATATGCAGGCACTGGATGTATCTAGAATGTGCAATAGATATAAGTAAAAATACTAATAGATGCCCGAAATGCAATTTTTTTGCGGGTTTTAATAAGTCTTTCTATATACTGCGCCCAATAGCGAGGTCTGTGGAAAAAAACCTAACTGAAGACGATTTTGAATTCTTTAAATATCCTTATTTGGAACTATTCTCCATTTCCATCAAGCAATAACCCATCATCTATTTTTTACTCCATTAGAATAGTATACAATATCAATAGATATCATTGTGTTTAAAATAACATAAAACTAAATGAATAATAAACTTACAACCAAATTTTTATTTGCTGTAGCATGTAGCTAATTCATTGCCGTACGCCGTACATTATTTTATCTCGACGGCACTTCAAATATATCAGAGGTAGGGAAGCTTTCACTACTTTTATGTGTTTACTTAGATAGAAAATTTCTTATGTTTAGTATGCATATAACATACTCAAGTGTCTTTTGTTTGAACAGTTTTCTAAAGTCCTCTCTTAAAAAAATGTCCAAATACGGATCTTCTGCTGCCAGCCTAGCAACAGGCTTGAAAACCTCTATTAACTCCATGGGCATTCCATAGTAAGACGAAAATAGAGATATTGTTCCATCTTTTTTAATCCATTTGTCAAAACACATGTCTTCTTCTATTTTTTCCAAGCATATTCGTGAATATGTATACATCTTTTTTTTAAATTCAAACATGTCTATGTCTTTATTACAAAATGATACGAATAAAGGAAATTCTAAACATGTGTTAAAGTTTCTCAATATATGCTCTATAGAAGAAAAACACTTCGAAATAATATCTAATTCGTTTTGATATCTATTTTTTTCTTTAAATGATAGGCCTGCGCTGTTCTTAGTAACTATTACCAGCATTTGCTTCCATACTTTAAAATGACTCTCTAGAATAGAAATCTTTAAAAGAAAGCATTCGTAGAGGGATATAAAAAATAATTGAGTTTTTAACGCCCTGTAATATTCTTTTGGGGTAAAAAAAGGAACTTTACAATTGCTTAGGTGTATGTTTCTTTTCATAGTTATAATGGCCATTGCAAATGCCCTTTCAAACTCATCAAAGCCCCCTATTTCCCGGAAAAACGCCTCTTTCATTATACCAGAATCAAGTTTTTCTCTGATTTCCTTAAGGGTTCTGTCCATTGCAGTAGTCTGGATGTTCTCTACTGGGGCTGGTGGTGTTGGATAAAAATAGTATATAAAAGTCCCAAAGCATGCTATAGAGCACAATAGCACTGTCAGAAGGGCTATCTTTCTCTTCCTGCTGTTCTTCTTGTCCATTTTTAGAGAAAAATAGAGAAACCTAAATATACTTAGTAATTTGTCACGGGAAGCCCACTATTCTTTAAAATATAGATCGGTCACGGTATAAATCTTTTTTATGCATCAGTCACATAATAAAATGTAAGTCAGAAATGAATGCAAAGCACGTATAAGAGTCTTTACTCCTTCATGTGATCACATGTGATAGTTCATCCTACACATACAAGTAACACACAGACTTCTTCATCTTGCGATCCTATGTCTATTGTTTCTTGGTTTAGTTATGCTGAAAAAATATCTAGAAAACTCTCTAAAGCTACTAAAGAGTCTCTATTGGGTTGTCATCCTGCCCTCAATACGCCACCATTACAAGATACATCAATACACCACATTTGTTCTACTTTATTTTATTCTTTCTTGTTACTTGGCTTATTGTATCCGCTGTCTACCAAGTAGGGGCTTAGGGAGTGCAAAGTAATGGGTTTTCGTCACTTTTATGGTGACTTCTTATTTTTTCTTTATTAGTAGTATGCTCTTATCTGCGACTCCATTACTTCTTCATAGAACTCGACTCTGCTTCTGCAAATACCTTTTTTTCTGTTTAAAATAGCTTTCATCTCTTCCAAAGGGCTTTCTTTTTTCCTTATTGGATAATTGTCAACTATTACTCCTTCATCTACAGGGGCGTTGTTAACTATTTCTTCTTCTCCTAGGAAGATACCGTTAGCTGTTACTTCTCCATCTACAGAGATATTGTTAAACATTTCATCTCCATTTAGAAAGAGACTGTCAACTATTATTTCTTCGTCTACAGAGGTAGAGCCAGCTATTCTTTCTCCCTCTATAGAAATACTGTAAAGTATTTTTCCTTCCTCTACAGAAGGATTAGCAACTATTTCTTCTCTGTCTACAGGGATATTGTAAACTATTTCATCTTCTTCTACAGAAGGATTACCGACTACTATTTCTCCCTCTATAGGAAGGCCTTCAACTATGATTTCTTTCTCTAAAGAAGAGCCATTGGGGTGGCTTTGTTCATTTTCTGTTGCATTCACTAGAGATAGAAGTATTAATGCTATCATTATACCTGCCATGGCTTTGTTATTTGTGTATTTCCAATAGAAACTAGTTGAGTTCTTTGAATGAGACATTATGGAATTTAGTATTTACTCAAAAGAACTTGTTTAAATACCTTCAATTTAAAAAAAATATCAAATAGTATTTTTTTTAAATATCAAAATAGTAAGCCTAGTTAAAAGACTATAATGCTATTTATCTGCACCAAGAAATATTTGTTATGATAACTGGGACAATCTACTCTACACGACGTTTACTGTCTTGTCACTTTATCAAAGTTTTAAAGCTTCATAAGTCTAAGATCACATAAGTTTTGATAATTAATCGCGATTCCAAATTACCAATTAAAAGCATAGATACAAAGCGAGAACTGCAAAAACCCAACTCAATGACGAACAAACCTCATATGACCTCTTGAGACAATACATCATCCATACATTTGGATAATAGATAGAGCACTTCTGTGGCATGCTATTCTTCTATTGTGTCTCGCTTTAGTAATACTAAAGCAATAAATGAACAATCTTGCAAGACCATTACAAATTTTTATTATATTACTATTGTACTTACAAGATGTTCGTCTGCTAAGGCTACCAGATGGAATAGAATACATACCTTCAGATTGACCAATTTATCTTATTGAGTTGGTCTCTATTTGAATTAAAAGCTATTTTGGTACATTTTATTTTTATTTATATCTTCTGTTAATATAATATATAACAAATAGAAATAGAAGTAACACTACAATACGTGTTAAAATTTATAACTGTATCATTCTTTAAATTTGCATTTCTTTATAGTAGCCTTTTTTGGAAAACTAAGATTCCTTTGCTTCTACAAGACCTTTTTTTTTCTTTAAGAAGGTTTGGGTTTCTGTTAAGAGCATTTTGGCTTTCTCTAAAAGAGTTTTTGATTTCTCCCAAAGAGTTTCTCTTTCTGTTAAGAGCATTTCTTTTTCTTTTATAAGCATTTCTTTTTCTGTTAAGAGTATTTCTTTTTTCTCTAACAGAGTTTGTATTTTCTTTAAAAGAGCTACTTTTTCCACGAAAAAAGCTTCTTCTTCTATTCTAAGAAACATTTTAGCTATTTTTTCTCTTTTTAAAAAAGAATCAGATTTATTGGGGTGGTTCTTTCTCCTTTCTGTTGCATTCACTAGAGATAAAAGTATTAATATTGTCACTATACTTACTACAATCTTGTTTTTGGCATATTCTCCATAGAAAGCAGTTGAATTCTTTGGGTATACCATTACGAATCTTGGTATGTATTCAGTATAACTTTACTTAAATACTTTCAAATTTTAAAAAATATCAAATGTTGAAATAGTAAGCTTAATTGACAAACTATATAATATTTTAGTTACAACAGGAGGTATAGTAAAAATACATTTGATAACTTTGCTTATCTCACCCCTATTTCTCACCTAGATCAGGAAAAGACTGCTAGTACATTTTCTATACATAATAGTAGAAAACAGCAAAAGGAGAAAAATGTGTCGAAGTGTAGTATAATATAAGGGATAAACAGTTTTATTCTTTGTAACCTCCCCAATGGCAAATAATAAAGAGGCTTCTTAATATAGTGTATTTTCTTCTAATAGGCGTGTTGAAAATGCTCTTTGTGTGAAATACTTCTTTGTTTGGTAGTAAGAAAAGCATACAGATTTTTCTATACAGAGTATTTCATTTCTCCGCATACAC
>JALPMU010000015.1:4386-14453 GCA_024243985.1 Nematocida sp. LUAm3 | reverse complement strand
ATAGATTCACCACTGAAAAAGTGTCTTAAAAGGATAAAGCAGGTCTGCACTCAGTGCGCAAAGGCAGCTGCATGCGTGTGTTTTACAGTAGGCAGAGGGTTTAAGAAATGCTGGAAATGGATGAAGAGAGTAGTTGGAGTTAAGAGAAAAAGTGCGAAAGAAGTGCCTTTTGCGCTCTGGTACAAAGTGCGCGAAGAGGAAAGGCCTGCTAGCAGCACTCCCGACATGGAGCCATTAGAAGAGCTTCTTCTTCTTAAGCTCATTGAAAGAAACAAAGGACAGGCCACATACGGCTCTCTAGAGGATCTAAAGAAAGAGCTGGAGGAGGAAATGAGAATAATATTGGAAAAAGAAGAAAAAGTCTTCCTAGCAAAAGAAGAGGCAATTAAGAAACATCAGGAGTATGGGTACCATGAAGCACACTTATTTTACAAATACCGCCTTCGGGACGCACAGCAATGGTGTGATCTAGAAGAGGGGGAAGAGGATCCAGAAGACATGACCCCCGAGGAAATAGCCGAGCTGGAGCCCAAACTGATCAGTGAGTACAGGAGACTCGAGGAGAAGGCATTCGTCGAGTATTCTGCTTCCCTTCTGAAAATAGATGCGGACATAAGTGCGCAGAGGGAGAAGACTCTCTCTGAGAGTGTTGAGCAAATAGAAGCCCAAACAAGCATGTTTAAGGCTATTCGAGCAGCTGCCCATTGCGACAAAGCTTCTTGGATTGTGCCCGTCTCAGAGCCTGTTTCTGTTTACTCCTCTTCACAGGAGGCTTACATACTTCCTCCCAAGAGATGCACCAAAAAAGGCAAAAACGGAGCGCAGTGCTATGCAACAATCATGGGCGCAACCAAGCCTACTCCTGCGGCTGCCATGTGCATGGAATACCTTCCTGTTCTAAAACATGCGTACAACAGAGGGATTGCTGCGCAGCTCAAGAAGATTAGCTTCCCTGAGAACGTGCCACAGGAGCAGAAGCGGGCAAAGAAGCTTTCTCTTATCCTCCAGAAAGAAGCCGAAAGAATGTCTGTGCTCATATGCGAACACACGCAAAAAGTCTTTTTTGAGAGAATAGAAAGAGTTGTTCTACAGGCATGCTCCATTAAAGTGGCACAGATCAGAGAGAAGCTCTTTGATTCTGCAGACTCTTTTGCGCGCCCCTCGCCAAAAAGATCTACCCCTTTCTCTCTATCGGATGTGTGCTTTGAGGCATACATGAAGCCACAGCAGAGTGCCTCTGAGGAGTCGGGTAAAAGTGCAGGGAAAGTAGATATAAAGCCTATGCAGAAAGACATCCCAGGTCCTATAGACCCTTCTCTTCCTGCAGAGACAGATGAAGAAGTATGTGTCAAGGCATCTAGCGAGGAACAGACAACTGAGTATGTCTCTGCTTCTTAAAATAATTAAAGTATGCTTTAGAACGACTTTTGCGGTTTTCTTTCTCTTAATAGAAATAAATTACTAGAATATAATAGTTTATTATTTTCTGCTTAGAAGAAGACTCAATAGATTCCTGCATCTGTGGGCGGTAGCTTGTAGTGTATCTGGGGCTTCTAAAAGGGCATTAGAAAAGTGAGAGAAATAGGAGAGATGAAGGTTGAATATAGAAGTGTAGTAGAGGATAATACATAATTTAGATAGGAGGATAAGATTGTTTGTGGATGGTTTAGCAGAGCAAGAAGATGTCATATTGAATATGTTCTGCTATACTGGCAGATGCACTGTGTGCTTAGTTGGTGTTTATATAAGAGAACGAAAAAAGAAATATTTTCTGTCTATGAACTTATTGATTAAAACTATCACAAATAATCAGTAGACATTTATTGAGCAGTGAGTATAAATAGAGAAAAAAGATACAAATTTATGAGAATGAAGACAACTTTGAGAAGAGAAAGAGGAAGAAACCAGGTAATAATATATACATGGAAGAGTCTTGTAGTAATTGTGATACTACTTAATGCAGTATTTAGTATAGAAACAAGCAGAGATGGCTTAGACAGCAATATGGAAGAAAAAAAAGAAATAACACATATTTTAGTAGAATACTTACATATAAGAAAGAAATTCAATCCAACCCAACCCAATTTCGATTCTAAATCAGCTTTCCCGCTATTAAATATAGATGATGTTTATAAAAAGATGGAATATAACAAAGAAGATGGGCTATACTATATTGACTTAGCCGATTTTGATATTCACAGAAATTATAATAGCTATAAATCAGCCAACCATAATGAGTTTAAAAAAGCTCTAATAAAGATAGGAGGAATTAGATGCGATTTTGTAGATATTTCCAGATGCCCACATGTGAAATCCATAGAAATGCTTATTAGAAGGATGGTGATCAGAATGTATCTAAAGATCAATTGTCTGGACTGGATGATGGCAGATGAGTTAGATGAGGATGCTGTAAAAGATAATACAGAATGCCGGCTGCAGGATATACTTTCAAAGACAGGATGGGAGAAACCTACCTTATTGGAGGTTTATTTTGATCGGTGCCACTCTAAATCTATTCAAAGTGTCCTGAAATGTATTGGCACCTGTACAGTTAAAAAATTAGTTATAGAAAGCTCTTTGATACATGGGGTTGATTTAGAAGGAGTTAACATTATAAAGGGATTCTATATTTCCCTACTAGACATAGCATCCATAAAGAGTATAACTTCCTTAGAAGTTGAAGAATTGCAATCTGTAGAATCAGAAGCCAATCCCATCAATATCTTATCGGATTCAGATATTCTAGAGAGTAGTCTTCACCTAGATCGAATTACCCTAAAATCTTTGGCAAATGCGTATAGAGAAACAGAAGCTACAAATATAAGAAAAGTTTTACGGGTGAAAACCCTCCACTTAGAATATGATCCATATACTTTTCAAGAAATAGCACAAGTACCTCGTTCTTCGTGGATCTGGATAGAAGATCTAATACTCCATATTGAGGATCATAATAAAAATAAAGTATATGACAAAAAACTGGTAATGTCGGATGACCTTCTAGATATATTTAAGAAGATGGGAATACAATATCTAACTACTCCTTCTTATAAACTTGGGTTATCAGATTAGAAAATGTTGGATGCCATTGACTTAGAACTCCTTTATTTCTACCATAACAGAGCTCAATAAAATAAAATAAATTAGTCTTTACATATTTTATTCAGTAAGAATTTACTAGAAGTGAAAAGAAGTGGTGTGTCTTTTAAGCAAGCTATCTCTCCTTTGTGCACTTTTTGACCTTAAGTTTGTGTTTCGCGTGTATATTTATTTTATCTTTTATCCTTTTACTTCTACCTCATTTTATATTATAAGCTGTTCTTGTTCTTTTCCCAAACTCTTGTTATTCCTTGTCTGTTTAGAGCTTCCTTAGTAGCATCTTATCTGTCTCATTTACACATTCTTTATCTCTCACATAGCAGAAGATGCTCCTACCCAATGAATAACTAGTGCATGTTTCTTAATTAGCGGAATTGTACTGGCGCGGAGTGTGTGTATAGACTTCTATGTCTTCACAATCCTCAGATGTGAAATCTCTATATTCGGATCCTATGTCTATAGATCTGTTGGATATGGCATCAAGATGCATTTCTTCAAGATCACTTGGCCAACATTGATTGGTTTCATATTGCCTCGATACAGATGGTGCACATCTTATTTGCTCAGACATATGCTGTATAAGTAGATGGGTTGGAGGCATATTATCTGCGCAGATGGTTGAAGAGTCGCCTTCCTGCGTGTGGTCATACGTAACATCCATGTGTTCGCTGTTTGTAACAAATACTTCATTGCTTGGACAATCCGAGATGGCTTTCTCTTCTAGGTAAGACTCGCCTATTTCATCCTGTATAGTAGACTCTAGTTGGGGTTTTTCTAGAAATATATTTTCTTCTGCTTCATCAACTTTGAAGATTATTTCTCCTTTTATTTCATTGTTAGAGAATAGTATATCCACAAACGTAGGCAGTTCAGAGCAAGTAAATATATTACTCTGAATGGCACTTTTCATAACAACTATATTATTTGTGATGTAGTAGATCATTCCTAGTATAATTGTCTCAGGACATATGCTGTTGAGCCTTTCATCCACTATTATGACATTTTCATAACACGAAGTAGCTGCAGCCAGTTCTTGGATTTGGGGAAGGCCGGAGAAATAGCATAGAGATTTAGCTAGGCTTTCTTTTAGAACATTGTAAACCCAATTGTAACTTGCATCTCGAATGAGAATGAGAAGCTCAGGTTGAGAAAAGAGGTAGTCTAAACAATAGTTATTCAATTCGCGGACAAAATTAAAAGATAGATAGACATGGTTTTTTGGAGTATATTTCGTTATATTGCAAATAATAGTTTTTTTGTCAATTTTCTTTATAAATATTCCGTGGTTCTGATTATGTGATATGTCTAGAATTGTCTTAAAAGGAAAAAAATCATTGATCCTATACGAAGAATTAGAAAAAATAAAATAAATTTGGGTTAGCTTAGCAGGGATAGATTCTTCTTCCGCGCTGGAGAGTGCCTGTGGTTGTCTGCAGTTTTCATCATATTTATGGAAAATATTTGAGCTATTTTTTGGTAAGGACGCCAAATATTCTAAAATACAATTATAAATGGGATGTACGTACAGCAATATTTCTTTGACTATTTTTCTTTCCTCAACATCCATGTCGATGCTTTCAATTAGAGCATTTGTCACAATGTATGCACTATTGAACTTGTAGCAGTTGTTTATAAACACTCTTGCCATAAAGAAAATGAATTGGTTCTTATTTATATCAAATATACCATGGCTTACCAGTGGATTGTACAGCACAAGATTAGACCCCTCTACTTTGTCAAACATAAAATTCCTCCATAGAGAGGAAAGCTTTCTTAGGCGAATTGTGTAAATACAAAGACATCTTCTATCGCTTCCAACCAATCTGTCATACTGTTTCAAGCTTATGTGCTCTAACACGATGTTTCCGCTAATACATATTTTGTGGAGACATTGCTTTAGCTCCTTGCTTTTTATCATAGTACCTATGTGCCAGGGCGTGCTTCCTGTAAAAATTATCCATATGAGTTTTTTTTTCTTTGTTTCTTTATCGAATAGATCAAGAAGCTTTTGGGCATCGCTAGTGGAGTAAACTATTTCGTTTTGTGCTAAAAAGTTAATAGTCTTTGAGATTTTGTAAACTACTAGATAGAACACATGCTCTTCAGTAGCTTCCTGTCCTTCCGCCATATATTTAGAAATTGCGAAATTTTTATGTTTTTTTTCTTCAGTGGATGGGGTGTATATAATAGAGCGAAAGTTATAAATAGAGTTGATAACTTTTGAATCTTCTAGTTTTTTACTTTGAATAAAATCAGCATATGCTGTAGTGGATACCCAAGAGAAGAGTAGAAAAGAGATTACAGTAGAGATGTTAGCAGAAAAGGCCTCTATGTTTCTTATCTTTCTCATAAATAAAATCTCTTCTAGACAGACACTTTTAGTTATTTTTGTTGTTTATTAATCAAAATGATACAAAAAAGTAGCCTGTTCTTGGCGGAATAACATCTTACAGATAAAGTGGAATCCAATAAAGACTTAGTTGTAGCTAATAGTATAGGATCTTTCAACCGAGTAATACATTTCCTAATTAATAGAATGCACTTTCGAACGAACTATATTTATGTTTCCAAATGAGGATAATTTACACATGAAATAAAAGTTAAGATTTAGCATGCATCATTTTTCGGCTTCAACCCAACCCAATAATATCCAAATGAGAGCTATTAGACTCTTAGCTTGCAATAGTTATATTAGAAAAGTTTTAACTTTTAAACTATTGATAAATATAATAGGGAATTATTGTTCAACTATTAGTTGATCAAAGAAAAAGACTATAAATGCCTGGATGTTTTAAGAGCTATGAGCAGATATAAAAGTATGAGAGCCGCAATGCTTGCAATACATGTGTTTCTGGTCCTTATATTATCAAGTAGTGCAGCAGTAGATACATCACTCCGGAGTGGTCAGTCATCTCATCCAGATTTGAAGCAATTAGAACATGTAGATTTAAAGCCGTCGATTGTAGGAGAAAAGAGTATTTCTTCTATTGGCAAATCAAATTTTTTAGAATGGAGTGGACATGCTCCCACGGAAGAACAGAAGGAAATTTGGGCTGCAGAATATTATGAAGCCCTAAAGCCGTGGATTATAGCTGATTTGGGTTACGATTTTAACGAATTTGCAGTGTCTGCGATTGAGTGGACGGAGAAGGGATACAAACTAAGATTTTCTATCCTATGCTGGGTTACTATTAGGATACCAATTATTGACGAAGAGAACGAAGAAGAAGTAAATCTAGAGGATAAACTATCTAGATTATTTCTAGCCACTTCAGAAATTTCGGCAACAACTATACTAATTAAGCCAAAGAAGAAGCCAGCACAACCCAACCAAAAGCCATTTGAACAAGAATCAAAGGAGGCGACAGAACAAGTATCAGAGAAGGCAACTGAAGAAGCACTAGAACAGGCACCTAAAGAGGCTGCGAATTTGGCTCTTATATCTTTAATTCTTTCTAAGACAAAGGGGTATAGCCATGTTATCATTGGGGATATGCCAAATATTGTATGCAATAGAGGATATTTAAAAAAAATAGACTTTAATCAAACACTGACAAAGAGCGATTCAGTGGGCAGCATATATGTGTCGATTAGCGGAAAGATTTCTATAGACAAGGGGCTGTGTATACTTATGTCAAGTATTTTTGACCTAATAAAATCAAGTATTGAAAAACTTGTAATTATCAATGTGAAGGAAGAAAAAGATAGAAATAGGATCATCGAATATATGGTAGGCCTAGAATGGAAAGAAAGCAAAGGCAAAGAGAATGAAAAGTCCATTTACTTTGTTCCAGAAGAAAAAAAGCAAGAGGACATTGCTAATATGGCTTCTTTACCCATAGAATTGACTATTGAGCAATTTTCTACAAAGAAGAAGAAGAAGCAAAGAAGAAAAGGAAGAGGAAGAGGAAGAGGAGGAAAAAATAAAAATAAATAATTCAGTATATTATTCTATTGAGCTCTTTCTTCTTTCTAAATAAATCTACTAAAAATATTTTTATATTCCATTTAACAAGAGAACAGCAGAAGTAAAAGGCATAGGACCTTCTTCTCTACATGGACAGTCTGTTCTTCGTACTGTTTTTAGAAAAATTAAGACTACAAAAATCTAGAGAAGAATTTAGAAATAGTGAAAAGGTCTCTCCTAGGCAGAGGAAAAAAGAACATAAATATATGCAGCCATTTGAACTCTCCAAATTGAAAATATCAGCAGTTGAATTAGAAGGATGGTATAATTTAAAATTTTAACCTTTATTATAACCGGGCACATATTCATACTTTTAACTTCAATAAGATCAATATGTGTAAGGTACCATAAAATATCAAATAATAGGCGAACTCAAATGGAAGCTGTTATGCGATTAGCATACAATATCCGTGTTTCACAAGTGAAAATGGATTAAGTAGTGCTTATAACGAGATAAAGCAAAAATCAAAAATAATTTAGACTGATTAAACTATTAGTTAGTCTAGCTTTTTTATCCATCATAGTGACTATAAATGGAAGGAAAAAATAAAAAAACAAAATGAAGATAGCTTTGAGAAGAACAAGAGAAAGTACATATACGGTAGCATATGCATGGAAGATGCTTGCGGTGTTCATACTGCTGCTTTCTATTGTCTGTAGCATGGATGCGTTCTTAGGAAACCCTGCTGATGTTGAGAGAAGGAAAAAAGAAATGGCAGAAGTACTGCTGAACAACTTTGAGATGTTTACTAGATGTTCTAATAACAATGTTAAAGATATTCTTGATGGAGACCATCTTTTCTCTCAAATAGAATATGTCAAACTAGATAAACAGAGCACAGGTTGGTACTGCATAGATGTAAAAGACTATGAGATTGAGATAGATGGTTTACAAGTAGTTTATCGAGGTGATATACATACCATAATGGAAGATATTGGGGTTATTCGATGCAAGAGATTGTATACTGATCCAGATGTGCCATTTGAGTTGGTCAAAATGCTTTTTGAGCGAATAGTAGTAGAAAAAAGTATAGAAATATATGGGTTGTGTTGGGAAAACACGGATTTTGTGACATCCTTGCTAAATGATAACACATGCAGTCTAAGAGAAGAAATAGTTCTAAGTCTCAAGTGGGCAGCAATCACTCCATTGAAAATCTATATTGCACAATATTCTTGGAATTTTACTGAAAACATTCTTAATAAGTGGGTTGGCACTCGTGAAATCAAAGAAATCTATTTATACTATTCGAATGTAGAAGCGATTAATTTGCAAGGACTTAAGATGGCAGAAGAATGCTCTATCGCTATAGAGAATTTTTTAAATATGAAAAGCATACTGCTACCAAAAGCAGTAGCTAGCGAGTATATGTGCATACAATTACTCAATCTTCCAAATCTGAAAAAAATCTGGAATATTCGCAATATCTACTCTAGTAAGACAATAGATAATCTTATATTGGATAGATACAGTTTTAAAGTACTGATGGACGCATATAGAGAAAACGAGCATCTACAAACAGTTTTGCGGGTCTGGAATTTACATTTGTTGGGTATGCCACGCACTTTTCAAGAAGTAGCTAAAATATCTTATTTTTGGCTTCTAGCAGAAGACATAATTTTCTATATTGACCACTGCAAATCCTGTTGCATATCTGAAGAAGAAGATATGGTGTACTACTCTTCAGATGTGATTAAAAGTATGGGTATAGACTGTTTAAAGGCTCCTAGCTATGAAAATCTTTCTGTAAATCTAAGTAAATATATGGATAAATGCATATTCTCAAGCATGTTCTTAAAAAGAATTGGAGTTTTTACTAATAAAATGAGTCCACGCTTCTTTGAATGTCCATATGACATGTATAATGTAGATACTTCCAAGCGACTTCCCCGATTAAAAATACACCTAAAAAACTCTAAAGAAATCCAAGAAGCAATTGAGGAGTTTCAAAAAAGCTATAACACACTATGTGTCCATGCGCACTACAGTATGCTTGACATAAATGGACTCTACGCCCTTGAAGAAGACACTAAGGTTCTGGAAGAGATGTTTGCATGCATGGGGGTAAGAATTAGAGTAGATGTGCTTCGCTTCTACAATGTAAAAGGATCTATTGATGATGAGACAGAAGAAAACCACCTGGTGCCAGTACAAGCCTCTAAGAACAAGTTCGACTTGCAAACAGTTGAGTTTTATAATTCAGAAATATCCTTCATTAGGAGCATGCTTACCAAGTATAGCTATTTTCCAAATGCTATGATCATTATTGACTGTAAGGGAATTAAAAAAGAAGAAGATCTGTGGGGTCTCTTTCCAAGGCTGATGAAGAGCGAGCTTTTTGAGGTTAAGCTAATGAATACAGAGAAAATAATGGAAGACCTGCATAAAAATGGGTGTTCAATAGACAAGAAGCTATTAGACAGCAAAAACAATCCTGTTTTGCCTATTGGAAATTTCAAATGGGCTAAAAAGTTCCCTTATATCATTAACTATATGTTTTCAAAAAAAAATACTATTTCTTCTGCACACCTTTCCAAGCTTGCAAGAGAGAGTCTAAAGGTAAAGGAGTCTAAAAAAACTAAGAACAGAAAGGAGCTTTCTCACTTTCTGGTCAGCAACTCGGCTAAAGAAGCATATGAAGAGTTAAAGAAGTGTATGAAGACAGTATGTCATGTCGTGTGGGTAGATGTTTATATATATAACATAAAGGTAATCAATAATAGTATAGTTATTGATTTGTTGGAGTGGATTGGAATGTTTAAAAAAGTCTTTATGGATCTAGAAGTTCTCTGCATTCTTAACCTAATGATTCAAGAGCACGAAACAAAATGTTGGAATATTTCCCATGTAGTTGATCCTCTAAAGAACACGTGGAAATTACAAGATGTGGTCTTAAAACACTACACACTGATTGATGAGCAGGGAAAAGACATAACAACCCAATTGGACTATAAGGAAAGAATAGTAAAATGCTATTCAGGGGAAGAAATACTGGACAAACTA